>JAUPFT010000012.1:13575975-14063475 GCA_036936625.1 Parnassius smintheus behrii | reverse complement strand
TGTAGGGTCTGCCTCGATAAAGGCCCCGATTTCTTTCCACCCTAGATCGCCACCGATATCGTCTCGTATGTAGCCCGCTTTAAGGTAATTATTTCACGCAGGTAGCAAGAGTGACAGAGGCCTGTCTATGCATTCATTTGCTCCCCGCTAGCGCGACCGTTTGTATTAGCAAGGAATTTCTACTCTTGCTGTTAGGAATTCTTTATCAAAATCAGGTGCCATTGTATTATGGCCGCTGTTATAATTTTACGACGGATCACGCTCTCACACAACATCAACGTAAAATAGCAGCATAATATATATTGCATATATTATTCTGTTGTGCTTTGTATGGTGACCGACTACGACCTGGGACCCTTTGTAGATGTATCGAGGCATTCCGGCTTGATTGTCAGAGATCTACGGGCCGTAAGACAGGATCCACATACCACCAGGGGGACTGTATACTCTTTTGCTACCTTTACTTATAATAAAAAGAAATAGCCCATTATTCAGCCATGAACTTGCACTGCCTGGCGTCGATCATTAGATGGATACTTTCTTAGAGATTATTCACGTGTGGTAACCGAGATATTCAGTTAATATTTATTTAGTTAATAGGTATCTATTTTACTTTTTTATATGTTTAATATATCTTTATAGAATAGAATAGAATAGAATAGAATAGAAACTTTTTTATTCAATGTGGATTATAAAAATACTTATTGAAAGTCACTTTTTTAATTTACCACTGGTTCGCAAAAAAAAACCTCTGTCCTGGGAAGAACCAGCAAGAAACCCAGCGGCACAATTTTTTTTAATAATAGCTTACAATCATGTTTACAATCAACAACACAAGACAAATTAGAAATAGCTTGGTAGCGATCACCCTTCCCAGGTTATTATCATCTATAAATTCCTTAATATTATAATAACCCTTTTTATACAAACTTAGTTTAATAACATTTTTGAACTTTGTGTATGACAAATTTTGTATATTTTCTGGGATTTTGTTGTAAAAGCGTATACATCGCCCCAAGAATGAATTACTGACTCGGTGGAGTCGAGTAACTGGTACTACCAGCTTGTGTCTGCTCCTAGTATTTACAGAATGAATGTCACTTATTTTCGCAAAACTACTTTTATTTTTGTGTACGTACATTACATTTTCATAAATGTATTGAGAGGTCAGAGTTAATATATTAATATGCTTAAATTTTTGTCTCAGTGACTCTTTTGGTTTTAAATTATATATTGCTCTAATGGCTCTCTTCTGTAAAATAAATATAATTTCAGTGTCAGTCGCGTGTCCCCATAGCAAAATACCATACGACATAATAAGATAGATATCATCATAGAACACATTGATGTCTTTATTGTATTGTATAAGTAGGTAAATGTAATTGGAGAAACATACTGAATTGAGGAATAAGTCCCTTCTTATCAGCTTGTAGTTTACTGCGGGGCACGGGCCTTACCCATTCTAAAATAATTTAGTTACTATGTTTTACTTCATATTATGTGATCGATGGTTTTACTCAATTATGGGAAGAATTTTACCATAACTGTCACACTTGGTAGGAGGATTTTAATTTTTAGTTCTATAAGTTTTCATAATAATATATATATTTTTTTATAAGATAGGGTGACAAACGAGCACAAAGTCCAACTGATAGTAAGTGGTTGCGGTGGCTCGATTACGATTACGATTACGAATCAAAACACAGATGCGTTGTCATGTCACCTATGAGGACTAAAATGGAATGCCTCGTTTCCAGTAAAAACGGTCTCCGGTTCTCTACACTCACCATACGAAACACAGCACCATTAAGCTACTATTATACGCTGGTATTCTGTGAGAGCGTGGTCCTTCCCCGGTCGAGCCGACCCGTTCGTGCTACAACTATACTACTAATATAACTGCAGCATGGCTCTACCACGTAATACTCTATTAGTCTTTGATTAGTACTCTTAATTTAATTGTGCTAACGTTTTTTAATCCTTTTTGTCATAATATTTCACTACGTTCGGGTTTGACTGGTAATAAAAAAGTAATTATAATAACCTTATTTTGGGTAACTTAAAATTGCGATTTAACTTTGAACAAAGTTGTGAAAAATATTTATTTATTTATTTAATGTAATTTATTTGTTGTTTCAATATTTTAATTGCGTAAAACGGATCGCCAAAATGTTTTGTAGCAAACGAAAAGTAAAAAATAAACAGTCAAATACATAATTTAGAAAATTTCTCGCCTTTTCCGTAGTGAAGTTATTGGAAGTGTTTGTTGCTCTGATTTGAAATCGTAATTAAATAAAGTAAACTTATCATAAATAAGTATGTACCTATTATTATAATTGTGTAAAATGAAGTTTAGATTTTTTTTTCAAATCGTTACTCGATTTTGATGTTAACTATTGTGTAAAACTGATGAAGTTCTGACGACGATCAAAATCGAAGTAATTTCGGGTAAAATTGAACGGTTCAAAGTTAACAATATCTTAAAAAATATTTTTCTGGATAAATTTGAATAGGTACATACATTATGTTGCTCAATTTTCATTAAAAATTTCGCTTTTTATAGCTAAGATACGCTTCAAAAAAATCAAGCCGTGGCAGAAGGTATGATCCAGGAAATAGAAGTTACAAATGAAGAAAGCCCTGACTTAGACGTAGGTAGTGAAGATATTTTAATGGATGAAGAAATTATAGAAGAATATAATATAGTAGACGAGACAAGTGGTGATTTAAAGGGCGTGACGACTGAGAAGTGTACAGGCAAGGGAGACATTGAAGTCTCGAAAATAAAAGAGGGTACATATTGTGTCTTTAGAGGAGAGGGTAGCTTATTCCTAGGAAGGATAGAAAAAGTTAGACCCTTACAAGTCTCTGTGCTCCAAAAACACTTTTTAGGAGGTTGATTTTGGCCCTCTAAAGCTCAGACGAATTCCGTCTGAGCTCTAAAGCTGACATATACGAAATCGATAAGGCCAATATAATAAGTGTTCTAAAGGAACAACAGATATCCAAAAAAGGCGGCCAACTTTTTATTGATAATGACATTTTGTTCGTGCAATGGTGTGGATGACTTTGTTAAAAAAAAAGTTTAAGAAAATGCTACCTGCAATTACGATTTTGATTTCATTCGATAGCCAAATGAACGTAAAATTTATTACGTTACACACGACTTTACTAATTTATCTTGATGTAATAAATAATTATAAAAAATCACGTTCTTTTTTTCCACCATTTGGTCCACCTTGATTCATACGGCAAGACCACGTTGTCTATCACATTTAAACGTCATCGTTTTGATAGATTAGGGTTAGGCTTTTTTAAATAAAAATACGTCATCAAATTTTACTCAATAGTTAAAATATTACATTAATATAGGTTTTAATATGCTAAGAAATTTGATTCATTTTCAAAGTTACCCAATAGTCACGATAACTTTGAATTTTACTTTTAGATGAATTTCTAGGTACTTTTATTGTTTTCCCATAAATTTATTGTATTGGAAAAATAAATCAACTCACAAGAACACCATTTATTCAATAAGTAATAAAAACGTGTATAAATATAAATCGGAATGTAATATTACAAATACTGTAAAAAATGTTCAAAGCTACCCAAATCGACTGTAAAGCATAAATAAATAAAATTGACGATCACAAGAACCGTTCTTTCTTCTTCGATTCGTCTGGGTATTAAGATTTAATTATACGATATGGTAAATCACAAATTTTTGGAGGCCCGAAGTCGTTCTGCTCTTTCCCATAGGCGCTTCTTACTTAATATGTTTATAAGAAAATAAGATTATAATTAATGAAATAATACCTCCTGTAATTTATTAATAATGATCTCCAGTTGTGCGCAACCAAACATAATCATGCCAAGCGTTACGCCGTCCACGGCGAAGAACAGAAACGCGCTGATGTAGATGCTTAGCATCTGGTACACGTAGCCCAGTGCGTACTGCGGCGATTTCTCTGGACCAATCGGCATCCTACAAATACTGCTTTTGTGTTTTGATTCGTTAAGGATTAGTCGCGTAATTATTGCTAGGAACCTATAGCTTTTTCGGCTAGTTCAACTACTTATATATATACATATATATATATATATATATATATATATATATATATATATATATATATATATATATATATATATATGAAAACGATGTCCATATACAGTTGTATATATTGTAATAGTGGTGATATGAGGTCCCCTATTAACAGACTCCGAGTGGTTTAGTGGCGGAGAAACCACTTATTTATATTTTACCAATTGTAACTATTTTTATTTACCTAGCCAATTACAATTCATACATTCTGACCAATAAAGATTAATCAAAAATATTATGTACAACTATTATGTACGCTTCATTTGCCGGCGTTACTCATTCTTAACTTTGGTGGAACTTCCTACCATTGTTTTTATATTGTTTTCTCGTCAATATTGTACCTATTCCATTTCGTGGAACTGAATAACGTTGTTATTTTATCGCATATCGCATTCTTTTCCAATGGAAACGTGTGGCCTATGTACCGTCCTGTTTGTCGAAATTTATGAGTTAGAGAAAAACATTCAAAATACAAAAACAGAAACCCAAACGTAATTGACAATTTTTTTTAAGTGTAAATAAGTTCGAAATAAAATAAAATTACATAGTGCATGAATTTTTCATTTGTACTTGCTGTGACTTGTTATTGCTGCGTACCTCTATAAGAGAGAAACGCTACCCATATACCTGCATTAGCGAGAAACTCGGGTTAGTGAGAAACCTCTATAAGCGAGAATGAGATTGTGCTCCCTTGAACTCTCGCTTATCCAGGTTTGACTGTAATACTGAGGGCGGTGCTTCCCGATATCGCTCTAGATGAAATACGTAACATGTAGCGTCTATATTCTATATTCTCTTTGCTATTATGGAAATTGAATAAAATATTCTTGATATTTGTATTTTTAATCAAAACACATTTATTACATACATGCAAAAGATCTAAAATGTAAATCGACGTCGACGTGCTTCAAACGTTTAATCGACTCCATTTTTGCAGTTAGGATTGCTGACTGATTATCATTATTTCATATCATTTTTGCGTGCCAATTATCTATCTTCTTTTGAACTTGATATCTTTTTAAATTATTAACATAATTTTGTATTGCAAGAAGACACAGCGCGGACGCTGTAATTATTTCGACGTCCGCCATAGTCGAAAGCCGAAAGCGATGTGAGTGGTAGGGCAGAGTGTGAATACACACTTCCCGCGATCCTGCTACGGCAGTATTTAGCGAAGTATTGCCAGCAGCGCGAGGAGCAGTGGCAGTGGCTGAATGTAAATGGGGCTTAAGAGTTAACCACCGATAATTACAGAGCGGAGTGTCCAACATAACAATTCAAACAATTCACAAACTAAACAGTGCTACCAACTATATAATTTAAATGTAATTATATTGCCACTTTACAAAAGCTATAACGATTATCGCGCCTTATCTCTAATATCTATCTACCTTAACAAGTAAACAAGTACGGGTATGTTTTAAAAGGGTTAGTATAGTTACCTACTACATGTTTGCAAGTATACACTGTTTCTTTTTACGTTTTTATTATAATAAAAAATTTACTTTCACACTTGAGATTTCTCCCGTGTTGTGGAGTCGTTTGACAAACATAAATTCACACATCCGGACCCGGAGCAACTATTTATATACGCCATACTTTTTCCGTGCGGCATCTAACCCGCGGCCCGCAGCGTCACAGCCAATCGCTTGGCCACTGTAATATTGAACCGTCACGGTTTAAAGTTTTATTTGTTGCAGTATATGTCATTCTTAGATACGAAGAACAGAACATGTTCCCTTAGCATTCAGGTACCTACTCTACCTGCTAAGGGTAAACGGAACATCAATATAAAAATAGCACCAAAGGTAGTTTATGACTTGAATGGTTTACATTTTCATTACAACCTCATCTTCTTTATCTTCATCATCATCATTACAGCCCACTGGGGACACAAAGTCCACTATTGAACAGCCCATTATTGAACATGCCATAGTTGCCACGCTTGGCAGGCGGTATCTTCTGTTTGATTTCGTATAGTCGCCATTTACGACACCAAATGGTACAGTAGATTTTATTACGTCGCGCGTCGGCAATACACGACAACATATTTATTTTATAGCTACTTACCAAATTCTAAACGGGAAAAATCTGGCGCCAGCGTTATCGAGTAGAGGCATTAGCGCCCAGAGAGTGCAAGTTGTCAACGCGCTCGTCAAAAAGAACGTGCACAAATTCTTGATTTTTTGCGAAATTTTAATTAGGATCCTAAAAGTAATAAAAGCATGTAAACTGATCATTTTATCAGTGACACTGACAGGGAAAGATAAATAATTATAAAATAAATAAAATAAAATAAATAATAAATAATTAAATTTTTAAAAGGTCGGCAGGTCTTCTATTATTAAAGTTGTTTGTGGATGCAGTTGATACTTTCCATCAGGTGACCCACATGCTCATTTGCCCACTCTTCTATAAAAAAATAAAAATTCGATAGATGGCATTTTTAATGTGGGAGACCCATGCTAGACTCAGGCTGCTTAATGAATGGGTCGCCTCTACCGTGGAAAGACTACGCTCTCACTGTACTCGTATACCATCGTAAAATATCAGCTTAATGCTGCTGTTTCGTATGGTGAGTGTAGAGAACCGGAGACCCCTTTAACTGGTAGGGAGGTATTCCATTTTGGTCCTCAAGGGTGGCAACGCATCTACATACATTTTGATTCCTAATCGATGATAGATATAGGCATCTATGGGCCTCAAGTCTCAGCATCAACTTAGTATCAGGTGGACTATATGCTCGTTCGTGACATTCATTCATTTATTAAATATCAAAAAAAAAAACGTTAAAATACCCAAACCGGACTGACGCAGCGTCAAAGGTGCGTACGTGCCGATGAAAAAGATTCTGGCGTGGTGTGATTCATGTACTTACTATGTTATTATTTAGATGTTGAGTGAGTGAAAATAAGAAAAATTTTAACCGACAAAGGTTTTAATTATGACAAGAAAAAATTACGACAATTATCATAAGAAAAAAGCCCGGTGTCGAATGTTCGGTAATGATCTTCAAATGAGCCTACTGAGTAAATCTACTCGGGTGATGAAGTTTTTGGGCTAAAATATTAAATCCTAATAACATACCTAATTGATTTACGTATGGTACTTACAGCTCATGTTGATTTGTTCGTGGCGCAAAAATTTCAGATTTCATAAACTCAAATAATACTGTTAGATTATTTCTATTGACAATGAACACAGTCACTTTATAACATAATGAAGCTTGTGTGAAAAGCAGGTACGAGGCTTCCGACATAGAGTCAACGTCTCCCCACACACCAGCTATATAAATGAATTCAAACAAAATAAACGCGTATTGCGATAACATTATTAAAATTGTATAAAGTGCGTGCAAAAATAAATACTTTTTAGGCGGGAACCAAATGCCCAAAGCTTTTAATACTTTTCTTGGGCGACTAAGAAACACGTCGATATTGTTGATGGCCATTTTATGAAATGATGAGTTTTCTATCCGGATGGGTTTTGTTAGAATTTGTTGTTACATGCCCTTCATATATACAGGTTGATGTATTATATTTTGTTAGAAAAAGTTGATTGATAAGCTTACTACCGATATGAAAAAGAAGTCAATTCTTTTTAGTGTCCACTTTTAGCTGTTTTTAAAATTAATAATCATCGAAAAAAAATTTCATACTCGACTCCGACTGCTGCACTACTGGAATTACTAAAAATAATTTTATGTTTTACGTAGCCAAATGGGCTTCAGAAAAGAAATAGAAAGCCAGTTTTAAGGCTTAGTATAATTACAGACTGTTAGTCATTTCGTCTTAGACCTCAGAGGTATCAACGTATCTAAAGACTTTTTTGTTAGAAGTTCGTTGCAGGTGTCTATGGGCTCCATGGGTGGCCACATAATTAAAGTAATAACTAAATAGTGGTTTAGTTGTTACTTCAATTATGGATAGTTAATAGAGAGTCGTTTATTTGTGAAAATACATTTTACTTATAAAGATGACATACTTTATTTCTTGAGTTCTGTATACAAAAAATACGGTTGACCCCACATGCCATCCCTGCAAATTACCGTTAATTTTAAATGCAAGCACTTCAAATTTGTTTCCTGTTTGACGTATTTGAGCTCATCGAGTATATTTTTTATTTTGATGTGGTTTGCGGCAATCGACACAGTTTTTTGAGCTCAACAAAAACTTTTACCACAAAAAATCGATTTGATGAAAAAATTTCAAGTTATTTTGAAAAAACACTTTTTCGAGATTTCTTATGATAACGATATCTCCCGAACGTATCAACCAATTTTGATGCGGTTCATGGCAATCAATGTTATTTTTTGAGTAGAAGAGCTGATTAGATTATAGAGTTGATCAATACAAGAGTGTCGAAGTAATTCCAAAAAAAAAAACACATTCTGAAAAACGGGCTGGGTTAAACCACGCAACTCTGATCTTTACCTGAATATTAACAATAATTTGACTCAATCTGATCAAGAAGTTGCTATGGCTTTTGAGAAACATTTTACTGATGTTCCTTTTTTGACAACAAAATCATTAAATTTCTCTCCTACTATCGCCTAATCACTACTTAAACAAAATGTTTACATTTTGTTGAAGCAATGATTTGATCGAATCGATCGAAAAAATCGATGATTGGCTTGTTCAAATATTTTTAAATTCCAGAGTATTGCCAGAAGATATCATTAAATATTTTAAAACTATTAATGTTAAGAAAACGGCAGGCTTATGGGGGATTTCCATTAAAGTTATTGCATCCGTAATAGATACAATAGCACCCTATCTAGCCACTATTTTTAATACCAGCGTCGAATCTGGTGTGTTTCCTGATTTAATGAAACATAGTAAAGTTATACCTATTTATTAAATTTGGTAGTACATCAGACCCTGCCAATTTTAGACCAATTTCTATACTACGAACTTTAAGTAAAATTTTTGAAAAAATTATTTTACATCAGATGATATGTATTTTTAATAAAAATAAATAGCTACATACGAGCCAATTTGGTTTTACAAGGGGTCGTTTGAAAACCGATGCCGGAGTTGAGCTTATAAAACATATTATTTGTGCATGGGAGAATTCAGAGGATGCTTTGGGTATATTTTGTGACCTTTCCAAGGTCTTCGACCGTATTCACCATCATCATCATCATCATCATCATCATTACAGCCCTTCACAAGTCCACTGCTGAACATAGGCCTCCCCCTTTTACTCCCCCAAGTAATGCTACAAAGCACGGTCCTGAGCCACCTGCATCCATCGACTTCCTGCATGTCTTACCAGGCCGTCACTCCATCTAGTGGGGGGTCGCCCTACACTACGCCTACCGGTACGAGGCTGCCACTCGAGAACTTTTCTTCCCCATCGGTTATCGGTTCTTCGAGCTATATGGCCGGCCCATTGCCACTTCAGCTTACTAATCCGTTGGGCTATGTCGGTCACTCTGGTTTTACTGCGGATATCCTCATTTCTGAGTCTATCACGCAGGGAAACTCCGAGCATAGCCTACATAGCTCGCTGAGCGACTTTGAGCGTCCTCATACGGCAAGCAGTGAAGAACCACGTCTCAGATCCGTAAGTCATCACTGGCAACACGCACTGGTTATACACATTAGTTTTCAGAGATTGAGGTATATCTGACGAGAAGACATGTCGTAAATTGCCGAACGTTGCCCAGCCGAGTTGAATCCGTCGATTGACCTCTCGGTCGAAGTTGGACTTACCTAGTCGGACTATTTGTCCCAGGTAAACGTATTCGTCAACAAGTTCGAGCATAGTGCTCCCAAAACTACCGGCATTTGTGTGACGTGGACATTAAACATGATCTTTGCTTTGTCCATGTTCATCTTAAGACCTATCCGTTGGGAGACACCATTGAGGTCATTGAGCATAGTGCTAAGGTCCTCCAGTGATTTTGCCATAAGGCCAATATCGTCGGCAAATCGAAGGTGAGTGATGTACTCGCCATTGATGTTAATACCGTATCCTTTCCAGTCCAGTAGCTTGAAAACGTCTTCCAACGCAGCGGTGAAGAGTTTCGGGGCTATAACATCACCCTGTCTTACACCTCTCTGCAGTTGGATAGGTTTCGAACGCTGGTTGTGTACTCGGATAGCCATCGTAGCCTTACTGTACAAACACTTCAGCACTTCGATATACCGACGACAACTTAGCACCGCTGAAGAGACTGTACTTCTGTACAATTTGCCGAAGGGTATGTATGTGGTATATGGTACTAAAGCCTTTTCGGAAACCAGCTTGTTCGGGAGGCTGGCAGTCGTCGAGTCTGCGTGCGAGACGATTCGTAATGACTCTCGAAAACAGCACGTAGACGCGGCTCAGAAGGGAAATCGGTCTGTAGTTCTTCAAGAGAGCGTTGTCGCCTTTCTTAAAGAACAAGTCCACCGCGCTTCTGCTCCACGGCTCCGGGGTAGTGCCACCATGGAGGACGGAATTGAAGAGCTTCTGAATGACTTCAAGAACCAGTGTTCCACCCGCTTTCAGAAGCTTCGCTGTAATTTCATCCTCGCCCGGGGCCTTGCCGTTTTTAAGGTGGTGGAGAGACATTCTAATCCCGCTCAGACTGACGTCCGGGATATCATCGGAATAGTGTCGGATAAGACCTGCTCTTAGATCGTTACTCACACTTGCGTGTGGCTCCAACGATGATGTGTACAGCTGTCCGTAGAACTTCTCAATCTCACTCAGAATCTCAGGTGTCCCGGAAACGATGTTGCCACACTCAGTCTTCAGCTTTGACAGTTGGCTCTTTCTGGCAGACAGATCTCTGGCAAAGACTTTGGAGCTCTGGTTACGCTTGATCGCTTCTTTAATACGAGCAGTATTAAAGATGCGTAAGTCTCGCCGCATTCATTTGGAGATCTGTCTGTTCAGTTGCCTGTATGCTGTCAAATCTTTTGACGATTGCAGCCTCATCTCTCGTCTAATAGCCACGAGATTAAGAGTGTGATCGGAGAGTTTTTGTGTTCTTCTGTGGCGGGTCTTGCAGAACTTAGCTCCGACCGCATAGATTGTTTCCACAAGCTTATTATTCGTCTCGTCCACTACATTGCAGTCTTCTAGGCATTGAAAGCGGTTACGTAACTCGAGCTGAAAGGTTTCGGGATTCTCGATTAGAGCACGAGGGGGACGGAGCGTTGACTTCATTAGACGAGACCTCTCCAACTTAACGTTTAGGATCAGTGTGCCTCTAACCATTCGGTGATCGCTGCCAGTTTTCACCCTTGCGATCACTGAGAAATCACTGAACGGTTGGCGTCTGGTCGTCATAATGAAGTTAATCTCATTTTTTGTCGAACCATCGGGGCTCGACCAGGTCCACTTCCTGTGGGGCCGCATTTGGAAGAAAGAGTTCATCATAAAGAGTCCCTCTTTCTCCCTACGGTTTCTTTCCTACGGTTCCGTTGCCCTACTCCAAATTTCCCTACCTTCAGCTCACCGCTTTCTCTTGTGCCTAGTTTTGCGTTGAAGTCTCCCATGAACACCTTGTAGTGGGTTTTGGAGAAATGCATGGCCCTGGAACTATCCTCATACATTTCCTCCACCTCCTCATCGGGATGTGCTGACGTTGGTGCGTACACCTGTATGACTTTCAGCGAATACCGTTTGGTGATTCTGAGTATCAGGTACGCGACCCTCGTCGACACACTCCCAATGTTGACGAGAGACTTGTGGACGATAAATCCCACACATCCTTGGGACAGATGGTCGCCCTCCCGGTGATAGAACAAGTTGCTGGACTCGAGGATTGTCGTGTCCTCCCCCTCTCTTCGGATCTCGGATAATCCAATAATATGCCAGTGCAACTTGTCTACCTCTTCTTCCAGCTCCAGTATCTTCTCGTCAGTCCTCAGGGCGCGTGCGTTATATGTTGCCAGGTCGAGTAGTCGTAGGTGGCAACCAAACCTCCACCGGAGATTCTTAGCTAAGCTCTGCAACTTATGTTGTAGAAAAGATTAGAGATCTCACTAGTGTCGAGACAGCTAGATTAGTTTATTTTAGTTATTTCCATAGCATAATGTCATATGGGATTTTGCTATAGGGGAATGCGACTTAGAAACTATTTTTGTTTTGCAGAAGAGGGCCATTAGAGCTATTTACAACCTTAAACCGAGAGAGTTTCTTAGACAAAAAATTTAAAGAAATTAATATATTAACTTTGGTTTCTTCGTAGTATATCTATGAAAATTTGGTATATGTTTACAAAAACAAAGGTAGTTTTAGTAAAAAAAGTGACATACACTCTGTAAGCACTAGGAACAAACACAAGCTGGTTCTACCAGTTTCTCGACTCCACAGAGTCAGTAATTCATTCTTGAGGCAATGTATATGCTATTACAACAAAGTCCCAGAAAATTTACAAGACCTCTCTATTACCAAGTTAAAATATTTAATTGAACAAAAACTGTATAATAAGGGTTATTAGGATATAAATGCCTAAACCCCTGGGAATGAGGTGGTCGCTTCCAAGCTGTTTCTAAAATAAATTTCGTAAATATTTTGTGACCATTGACATTATAAAATTTTAAAAAAAAGTCCCGCTGGGTTTCATGCTGGTTCTTCCCAGAACAGAGGTTTTTTTTCGAAATAGTGGTAAAGTAAAAAATTGACTTCAATAAGAATTACTTCTAATCTATATTGAATAAAAAAATTATTCTATTTTAGGCTATTCTGTAATCTATCGTGGCGATACCCGCTTTTAATTCGATACTCCAAAGTTGTTGCAAAGTTATGAGATGTTTACATGTTGACCTAAATATATACACGCACATTCGCGCTAACGCACGCGCTCACACAGACATACGAACATCATCGCAAAAATAGCCAGATTAGCTTCATAGGACCTCGAAACGTCGAGATCTGATGAGAACTCGATTTCCATGAACGGGGGTGAAAAAAATAACTTCCTGATTTTTTGAAAATCATTGATTTTCATAGCGGGAAATTAAAAATGATATAATACTGGCAAAATAGACTAAAAATATGTAACTTTCTTTTTTCTGTACGTAAAGCCATTTAAAATTCGAATTACAAGTCATAAGAGTGATTTTTAAAGAAAAATCATGTCACCCCCTTTATAACAAAAGGTGAAATGTGGAAAATTCAAACCAATTCCGAATAAAAATTGAAAGAACGCTTAAAATCTGGAACATCCTATGTTACAATCTAGAAAGTTAAGTCAGGCTCACAATTTTAATTGCTTTTGTGTACAAACATTACAAAGGTGGGAATTAGCAAACAAACTTCTAACAGTGTAAATATTTTATACATACAAAATAGTACTTATAATAAAATTGTCTAATGTCTGTCAGTATATCTTTATTTAGCTTTTTAATACAATCAAGGGTGAAAAAGGCTCAGACTATCCATCATCAGTTGTCACTGTTAGTACTAAGATGGAATACTTAGTTACCACTGGAAGGCGTCTCTGGTTCTACATTCACGGTTCTTCCCCGGTCGAGAGAACCGATACGTGCTGCAGGCATAATACGAGTACTAAAACTGTATCTATTTGGAAAAATATATCTGTAGGTCATGCCGCTTTGGTCTTTGTGGTAAAGGGAAATATCTTCCGTCAACTTGTTTTAACTTTGGACGTCGCGTCGGTGGGAAAATGGCTCCACCAATCTACATGGTTGTGTGGTAAGAGCCCCACCACACTGCCATCTATAGGAGATCATTACATTAATTAAAGGATTGCTCAAATTGACAATATACAAAATATACGAAACAACAAATATACAAAATTTGTCATACGCAAAGTTCAAAAATTTTATTAAACTAAGTTTGTAAAAAAGAGTTATTATAATATTAAGGAATTTATGGATGATAAACCTCTGGGAAGGGTGATCGCTACCAAGCTATTTCTAATTTGTCGTGTGTTGTTAATTGTAAACATGATTGTAAGCTATTATTTGAAAAAAGAATAGTCCCGCTGGGTTTCTTGCTGGTTCCTTCCAGGACTGAGGTTTTTCTTGCGAACCAGTGGTAAATGAAAAAAAGTGACTTTCAATAAGTATTGTTTACAATTTACATTGAATAAAAAAGTTTCTGTTTCTGTTTTTGGCAGAGAGGATGATCGGTTGTCTTATGCCTTTATCACATGGCTTCATTTTTTAGATCCAAAAGTGGAAAGTTGCCTGCTTAGCTTTCGAAGTTTCTGTTCCATGTAAAAAGCATTTAAAGTGATATCAACGATTAATAAACAACAGCTGCAATTAAAGGACTGTGTTTGCTAATTTGCAACTTTGAAGAGTTACCAAACAAAGGTTATTAGAACTTTTAATTACAGGCTATGTAACAAAAGTTTGTATTTGTGAGTAGATACCATTTACGGTAGGCGCCACGATGTAGCTATATTAGCACGAATGGGTTGGCTTGACCGGGGACCGACCTGCTTAATGCTGCTGTGTTCCGTATGGTGATGGTGAGTGTAGAGAACCGGAGATCCTTTTTGCTGGAAACGACAACGGACATCGTTTTAATGGATGACGTTCCCTGACGAGATACCTTTACCGATACCGGTATTGTAGACACAATTATTTCTAGAAACTACAGGAAAAGTCGAAAAGATCTTACGATATCCGACTGATGGAGACAGCCATGACCAAAGACAAAAGAATAAGCAGGCGGAGCGCGTAAAATTTATAAGTGAAGCCAGGAAACTGAATACGAAAATGCAAATCTAGTATTCCTTATAAGATGGATGATGAGTTTTCATATATTTTTACAAGACTTAAAGTAAAGTAAAGTAAAGTAAAGTAAAGTAAAGTAAAGTTACAGCCTATATACGTCCCACTGCTGGGCTCAGGCCTCCCCTCATTTCTGAGAGGGTTTATTAGGGCAAGGAAGTGTCCGCCGCGCTGCGTGTTTACAAACTTCACATGTCTTCGAAATATTTGTTTTTCTTATTCCTCAGACATGCGGGTTTCCTCACGATGTTTTCCTTCACCGCCGAGCACGTGGTAAATCAGCACTTAAAATTGCAATTAACAATTTCATTGCTGCCAGCGGGGATCGAGCCCGGGTTACTCGCGTTCTGTTATATTTACAGCGAGCGTAACCACTGAGCTACCACGGCTCTTACAAGACTTAAAAAAGACTAATTAAAAAAAAGGTCACGGAAAAGGTTTCTTCGTATTTCGTGTGTATAAAATTGAAGAAAAATCTTTTTTTAGGTTTTACTGTTAGTATCTGACTGGATTTAATATTAATACATATAAGACATTAAGAAAATGTAAAAAAAAACACTTTCCCGCCATTTTTCAATTGTTTTTCTGTCCGCCAAAATAAGTGATTCTAACGAAGTAATTCGATACATTCTGCAGTTTTATTATAAAAAAGGAAAAAATGTAACTCAAGTCGCGAAAGAATTTTATGACGTTTATGTATCTTATGCAGCGTCGGTAAGAATAGCACAAAGTTAGTTCAAGCTATTTCAATCCGGGAATTTTGATGTCGAAGATGCAGCTCGCTCTGGTCGCCCCCGTACTGATAAAATCGATGCCATTTTTGAAAAATAAGTTTTTAAAATTCAAATTTTAGTTACAGCAATTATCTTAATATATATAAATTACGTGTCACGTTGTTTGTCCGCGATGGACTCCCTAAACTATTTAACCGATTTTAATCAAATTTGCACACCGCGTGCAGTTTGGTCCAACTTGAGAGATAGGATAGTTTTTTTTGCCCATGAGTGACATCCACATTTTTTTGCTAATTTAAGTATTTTTAATAGGACACGACAACGGGTTGTCGAAAAGGGCAAAAGAACGTCTGCCTGGCAAGCTAGTATTAATATAAATAACATTATGGACTGCTATTATTTTGTTATTTGTTTTTTTTGTCTCCATTGTTCTACTCCGTCTACCTTACTTATTAGTCTGAGAACGATGCTTACTGCAATCTAATTGGAGATTTCTCAGATACTACGAATAAAATGCAGACGGTTATATAATAGGTTCTTACATATGAAATTGGCGTTTTATATGGGAGGAATATAAAGTCAATTTTTTTTGTAAAATATATTTAATTAATCAAAGTATACACCGTTGTTATCTATGCACTTTTGCCATCTCATAGGTAGTTCATTGATCCCCTTACTAAAAAATAACCATGGGGACGAGAATCAATAAACTCTTTGAAGGCGGTTTGGACTGGCGCATCGGAGTTGAATTTTTTTCCGTGTAAGAAGTTATCCAAATTCCGGAAAAAATGGTAACCTGTTGGAGCAAGGTCCGGGGAGTACGGTGGATGTCGCAGAAATTCCAATTGTAGCTCATCTGACTTAGTGGTTGTTTGGTGTGCAGTGTGTGGTGTTGTGTTGTCGTGAAGCAGCAGTGGCCTAGAGCGATTGCTTCATTAGGGTTCCGTAGTCAACTAGGAACCCTTATAGTTTCGCCATGTCTGTCTGTCCGTCTGTCCGTCCTCGCTTAATCTCTGTGACCGTTAGCACTAGAAAGCTGAAATTTGGTACCGATATGTGTGTCAATCACGCCGACAAAGTGGTAAAACAAAAATTGGAAAAAAATGTTTTAGTTTTTGTTTTAGGGTAGCCCCCCCCCCCCATTATGTAAAGTGGGAAGTGATTTTTTTTTAATTTCAACCCTAACGTGTGATATATTGTTGGAAAGGTATTTAAAAATGAATAGGGGTTTACTAAAATCATTTTTTGATAACGTCAATAATTTCTGAAATAATCGCTCCAAAAGTAAAAAACAATGTGTCCCCCCCCCCCTCTACATTTTGAACCATAAGTTTAGAAAATATGAAAAAAATCTGAAAAGTAGAACTTTATAAGGAATTTCTAGGAAAATCATTTTGAACTTGGATGGAAACAACAGTACCCACTACCGGGAGCAGTTGCAGGAGCGCGGAGCGCTGCTGGAGCGCGAACATAATGGATACTTATTTATTTATTAAGCTATTGCATAGCTTCTATCGCGGGCCTTGAGTGCGGGAAAATCCAGAAATTTCGTAACGAAAAAAACCTCACGCTCTCCGACGGGCACGGAGGTGTGGCTTGAAGGCCGTGCATTGTCTAACGATGGTCTAACGTCGTTTCTTTTCCTCAGTCTTTGTTGTCTTTGTCGAAGAGTTTTGAAATTTTGAATATGAATGAACAAAGTGCATTTATTATTAAGGCTGCTCTCTCGCAAAAAGCTTGAAAAAAGCGTGCAGATGAACCAAATTTTCGTCGACACTTACAGAGAAATTACATATGAAAAAAATGGCTAGTAATCTACATGATCTGATACGTAATTTGGTTTAGCCATAATTTTTCTATCGGTGTCACATAATAAATAAAAAAATACCCAAATCACCTCCAAATCGTTGAGATGAAACCACTTTACTCCTTCATTGTTTATCAAAGGAATATAAAAAAAATATCTACTGCTTTGCAATACAAAATAAAATAATTTGGTTTGGTTACTTTTTAGAATATGTATTATTTTTATGATAATAAATTGAAAATGCGTCCCGATTAAATACTGCGTCTATATCACCCCCGCATTCGTCCACGAATTCAGTGCGGGGCGCATCGTGTTGCTAGGTGGACGTACGCCGCGTTGCGAGAGCTCAGCGCTACGAAATAAAATCGTAAAATATTACTGCAAAAATTTAATTTTGTTAATAGTGGTGTAGGTTTTTTCTGATTATTGTTTAATAGTAGTGTTTTATTAATTGTACAGTTTTATTAATGTTTAAGTTTAGTTTGTAAAACATGGGGAATAAGCAGAAACGATTGAAGAGAGGTCTAAAAAAATATTACAAACAAAAGGGTATAAATTTATCAAGGTAAGTTTTAAGTTTTATCTACATATTTCATAATATTAGACAGGTGCTGTTTATAAAATACCTATACTACTGTAATTTCGCCACTCTGTGACGAGACAAAGCGCGGCAAACGCAAGTGGCGGCAAGGCGCGGGCCGCGTCGTTGCTGCATGCTGGTAGCGCATGTCTGAGAAATTAAAAAATATATATTTCGAAGAAATGTGAAGTTCGTCAACACGCATTGAGGCAGCGTGGCGGACATTTCCTTGCCTCAAAACCCTCTCAGAAATTAGAGGAGGCCTGTGCCCAGCAGTAGGACGTATATAGGCTGTAACTTTGCTTTTTTTTACTTTTATAAATATGTTATTTTACCGACGAAAATTTTAAAGAAAAATAAAAAATAAGCAACCGACAACCTCCTAGGTCCCTAGGTGACTTGCGAGATGTCAGTGTAACAAAACAAAACGGCCCAGAAAAACAGACTTTCCAACTGATAGCTAAATCAGCACGCAACAATTTCATTGGTGCCAGTGGGGATCGAACCCGGGTTGCTCCCGTACTGTGATACCTATAACGAGCGCTAACCATGTGAGCTACCACGGCTCTCAACGACATCGTTCCGTTCGTGTACAGCGCTGAAGATAGCAGAGTAAAAAATTAGAGATTGTGGTGTTTGAAATTTGACATCTGTGAGAGTGAATTTTATCTGTGTACTCTGTAACAAATAACTATATAGAATATAGAAAAAAATCTGAAAATGATATTTCGCCATTTTTGTTTGTGTACTGGTTAGGAACTCGATCAAAAATTTGATAATTTTTCTGTTTTTATACGTTATTTCTAATGTTATTTTACATCAAATTATTTGTGAAGATATTTTCTTTAGGAAATATGTTTTATTACGACGATTCAAAAACGTTTACATACAATAATTTACCTCGAAATTCACTATACGCGATTATCGTTTATTGATTATAATAGAGCGTGCCATTTGAATTTAAAGACAATTAATTGGACAATAAATAATAGGTGACAAATCTTGCCGTGGAGCGTGGAACTGAGTAGTTGCGCGTCTTGTTAATATAATTGCCGTACGGCCGCCCTGACGTATGTACTGCGCGAACCTGAGTTTTTTGCGACGCGGTTCGGTGATACAGTATTTTTCACAAATAGTGAGTTCGTTATAACGCGGGTTCGGTTAAATCTGGTTAATTTGATTGGATTAACCTAATGACAATTGACTTAACTATAATTAATGAGTGATAAACGAGCGTAATTTCCTAGACTCTGAAGTTTCTGTGACGGCTTGCCCCTTCGATGGATCCCATACTGGAATAGAGGTGAAGCCTTGGGATCTGCTGTTCGGCAACCAGCGGGAAGTCAGGTTACATAATATAACACGTACTGAGCATAACACTATCACACACATATACTTACACCTGAATCTTCCTAGGTTTGACCCTACGTCGACGAAATAGGTAAGTCTTGTTTGGTTCCTTTTTAACCGCTATCGTCTCATATTCCACAAGCCATTTAGGCCGACCTCCTGTTACTCGTCGAGTTGAACCCCTGGTGGGCCCGGGTTCTACGACCTTTGCCCGGGTAACTAGAGGCCGTAACAATAGCAGAGTAAAAAATTAGAGATTGTGGTGTTTGAAATTTGTCATCTATGAGAGTGAATTTTATCTGTGTACTCTGTAACAAAGAACTATATAGAAAAAAAATGTGAAAATGACATTTCGCCATTTTTGTTTGTGTACTGGTTAGGAACTCGATCAAAAATTTGATCATTTTTCTGTTTTTATACGTTATTTCTAAAAAAATGTGAAAATGACTATTCGCCATTTTTGTTTGTGTACTGGTTAGGAACTCGATCAAAAATTTGATAATTTCTCCGTTTTTATACGTTATTTCTAATGTTTTTTTACATCAAATTAATTGTGGAGATATTTTCTTTAGGAAATATGTATCATTACGACGATTCAAAAACGTTTACATATAATAATTTACCTCGAAATTCACTATACGCGATTATCGTTTATTGATTATATGTTGTTTAAAAAGTATTCTTATCAGTTTTTTTTCGTGTTAAATGGATGCTAAATATAAAAGAATGCTTCAGTATTGATAGCAATTTATTAACGAAATATCTGTTGAGATGTGTCTATAAATTATTAATACTTATTTTTATTTATTTATTAAAATAATAAATAAATAAAAATAAGTATACATTTATCTATATTGAGTACTAGTTATTCTCCGCGATCTCGCCCGCGTGGAATATGGATTTCATGGGTTTTAATTTTTTTGGGCGGAACCCTAATTCTTTTTCTAAAACAAAAGTAGTTCAAGTTATTCCTTATATCATCAGCTATCTGCCACTGAAAGTCCCGTCATAATAGATCCAGCTGTTTCGGAGATTAGCTGGAACAAACAGACAGATAGACAGACAGACCGACAGACAGACAAAAAATTTAAAAATTGTGTTTTTGTTACTAGTACTTTCATATGCATTTAATAAAAAGCTGTTATTTTAACATTACAAACAGACACTTCAATTTTATTTATTTGTAGATATAGATATAAGATATTATTCATATTAGTGTCATTTTAAAGGGAATATCATGTACTATTATAATAATAAAATAATTGATAGGAATATGACACCACTAAGGGAAGTGAAATTTTGATATAGGTAAATTCATGTCTTTATCTTGAATTTGATTGCTCAAAAACACGATAGTATAATTTTGACTCAACCACCTTAAAAAACCACTATAGTTGAAATTACAACGAAATTATTTAATCTATATGCTTCGAAATCACTCAAATATATTCATAACATTAATATTCATAATTTACTTGCTCATTATTTTGATTACTCAAATCAATAATTTTTACAAAAATATTTTAAAGTTTCTGAGAATTTCTAAGCGCTTTTAATCGTCGCGGGCGCTACGCTATTTTAGACCTTATGAGGGCGTTTTTTCAAGTTTTTATAGAAATTATGCATTCACTCGGATCAGTCCGGCGATAGCCCTTTCGAGGTGTCGTCTTAACGCAATTCCTTTGTATAGTAATAATAACAATATTTAATAATAATAATAACAATATTTCACAACTGTCACACAACGCCATCTAGTCCCAAGCTAAGCAGAGCTTGTGTTATGGGTACTAGACAACAGATAAACATACTTAAATATTTCTAAATACATAAATATTATAGATAAATTACACCCAGACACAGAACAAATGATAGTGCTCATCACACAAACATTTGTCCTGGGTGGGAATCGAACCCACGACCTCCGGCTTAGCAGTCAGGGTCACTAACCACTAGACCAACAGGCCTGTCAAGTGCCACGTGTAGTGCGACGTTGCCACAGACTTAACTGCATAAATAAAATAAATAATTAATTATAATTACATAAGTTGATAAAAAATGCTATGCAATAGCTTTACCGCGGCAGTCCCCGAGTGCCACACGTCTTTTTTTATTTAACTTCATATACACATTAGATGTATATAGGCGGACTTAATGCCTGAGGCATTATCTACCAGTCTACCTTAGAGTAGTGCAGAGATAAAAGAGGTAGGTGTAATAAGAAGTATGTACAAGATATATATATATATATATATATATATATATATATATATATATATATATATATATATATATATATATATATGTATTAATAATTAAATATAATATTAAACACGGCTAACTAAGAATGCTAAGTTGATTCTGCCATTTTATTGACGAGCATTTCTCGTACTTTAGTTTTGAACGAAATCTGGTTTTCGGCACTCCTGATTTCGGAAGGAAGAGCGTTCCAAAGAAGAACAGATGGAACAAAGAACGATGATTGTATAAAATTAGTACTAAAAGGGGGGCACTGAAGCAAAAGGTTATTACTAGAACGGAGAACTTTATCATGGTTGGAGCTAAGATATTGAAAATGAAGAGTTAAATAAGATGGAGGATTAGGAGACATCAAGATAGAGTAAAGAGTAGTGAGTGCACGTCGACTACGGCGCTGACGAATGGGTAACCAGTTGAGTTGAGAGCGATAAGTAGACACATGATCATACTTTCGAAGATTAAAAATGAATCGAATGCAGTTATTAAGAAGACGGTCATATTTGTTCAAGAGTTCTGCATTCAGGTCAAAATAACACACATCACCATAGTCAACAATGGGAAAAATTAAGGCCTGTACAATAATCGTCTTGGTCCTGGACGGGAGAAAGTTCTTCAGGCGGTAGAGAGAACGCAAAATACCTGTCACTTTCTGACAAACATTTGCCACTTGAGTTTGCCAGCTCAAGGTGGAGTCAATGTGCAATCCAAGGTCTTTCACGGTATTACTCAGTTTTAAAATAAAACCGTTATAAATGATCGGTGGTAAAGCTGTGGGATCCAGTTTCTTTATCATCCGTTGGCTACCTATTATTATAGCCTGACATTTGGATGGGTTAACTTTAACACCAAACTTGTCAGACCAGTTCTTTATGTACTCTAAGTCCCTATTAAGAGATTCAATTGCTGTAAATATACAGTCGACTTTCGTGTGTGAGTACAACTGCAAGTCATCAGCATACAAATGATACGCACACTGAAGATTTGGGGTAATGAGATTTATAAATATTGAAAATAACAACGGAGATAGAATACCGCCTTGAGGAACACCAGCATGCAAGTCACACCAACTTGATGAGGACTCGTCAATGCGAACTGACTGCTGGCGGCCTCGAATATAAGATGAGAACCACTCCAAAGCCTCAGATGAGATCATAGAAAGTGAAAGGATTGATAAAAGGCTGTCGTGACTGATGGCATTAAAGGCGTTAGAGAAGTCAACCAAAACCAGTACTGTGACTTTAGTTTCCTCCATGCCTGCCCTAATGTCACCAGTGACTTTGAGGAGCGCGGAAACAGTGCTATGACCTGGCCTGAAACCAGACTGTAATGAGCTTAACAGGTTATTCGAGAAGATAAAATGTGAAAGTTGTTTGTGTACACAAGCCTCTAGCACCTTTGATAAAAAGGGAAGAATGGATATAGGTCGGAAGTGATTAGGTAAAGAAGGATTAGAAATTTTTGGGAGAGGTATAATGTAAGCTTTACGCCACAGCGACGAAAAACTCCAGAATCCAGAGAGAAGTTAATTATATGGGAAATAGCAGGGAGGAGATGGTCTATAATATTAATAATCATACGGTGACTGATATTGTCACAACCAATAGCATTAGACTTAATGGAGAGTATAACCTTCCTGATCTCATTCGTAGCTATTGGAGAGAAGCGAAAAGGAGCGATATTAGGACGAGGTAAACCCATTAACTGATTAACAGTTTGACACTTGGTTTGGTGATCCAGAGGTGTATGTGAAGAGAAGTGTTGACTGATATCATCCAAACCAATTGTCCTCTGAAACTTAGAATGGGACTTCTTACCAATACCCATGGTTCCGAGGAACTTCCAGATATCTGCGGGAGAAGAGGATATGATGTTGTTAAGAATATATCGGCATTTTGCGTTGCGTATCATCTGGTTACACCGATTTCTTGCAGTTTTAAAAATGGACCAATTTTCCTCACACCGCTTTTTTCTATATTTCTGAAAGGCTCGGTCTCTACGCCTCATAACAACGCGGATCTCTGTTGTCATCCAAGGTGCTGGCAGCCGCTTTAGCTTTACTTTTTTAATAGGAGCATGCATATTATATAGATTAATTAATATGTTATTAACGCGCTAACTTTTTCGTCTACCGTGGGAGCGGCTGTCACTGTGTCCCAGTCAATTTTCATCCTGACACAACTTCTCTACATCCATACGGCCAAAAATACGCAAGTGCAGGATTTTAGGTGAGGGCTTAGGAGGTTTCAGGATATAGGAAAGGAAAATGAGATCATGATGGGAGAGGTGGATACCCACCTTTAAACTCAATAAGTGGGAACACTTATTGTGACGGACGGGAAACTACGGAACCCTACACGGAGCGTGGCCCGACACGCTCTTGGCCGGTTTTTTTTGTGTCGGTTGAGCAAAGTAACACAGCAGTCGACGCGTTCATGAGGTACCCATCGTTCAAGTTTTTTTTACTTTCCCGATTTGCTTCAAGTGGATTAATATAGTTTTATCACTTACCCCGAAGCCTGCAGCTATCTCTCAAGTGCTTTGTGATGGATCCGCTTCCACAATAGCCTTTAATTCTTCATTTTGCACTTTGTTCTCCTGGCGTCCACGGCGTTGATTCTGAAGGTCGAAATTTCCAGAACGAAAACGTTGAAACCAAAAACGTACGGTGCATTCTTTTGCGACACCAGCGCCGTACACATCATTAATACTTCGAGCTGTTTCTGCAGCAGTGGTGCTACGGTAGAACTCGTACTCGTAAATATACCGACATTTTATGTTTTCCATTGTGCGGTAATAAGCGACCCCAAAAAAAAAAAAATAATGACGAAAAACAATTGAATGTTTTCAAGACTCAAATGTACCAGCTAAATGAATTTATAAACTTGAATTTGGAATTCTTAACCAAAGAGGAGATATTTCAGATCAAAGTGGTCAGTACGACAAAACGCTAATTTCATATGTAAGGACCCAATATATGGAAGTGAAGGAAATAATATTTAAGAAATACAAATGGATAATAATTGGCAAAACGGTAGTACGTTATCAATCAGTACTGGAACCAGGCAAGTAGTTAATCACACTTCACGAGCACTTAATAATTCGGTGTGTTCGGTACGTTTCGTACATACAACTACACTTAACGTTACTGTTTCGTATAGTGAGTGTAGAGAACCGGAGACCCTTTTTACTGGAAACGAAGCATTCCGTCTTAGTCCTCACGGGTGACAACGTACTTGCATTTTAATTCGTAATCGTGGATAGACGTAGGTGTCTGTGGGCCGCAGCAACATTTACAATCAGCTGAACAGCATACTCGTTTAGTCAACCTAATCATATCAAAAACGTCGCCAAGCATGTCAGGTGGGTTGACTACGCAGTTTTTTTTCCCATAGATTTTACATTTTGCTCGATTCTCGTGAACATTGTAACAACACGAAAAACTTTAAATTAAAGAGTTTTAAACGTTTTAATGTCTACTTACCGATGAAATGTTAAACCATCACTATTTTGATGTTCCGGAGAGTTTACTGCAGTCTTAAGGACACAACCATGCATTTAGAAGTTGTTATTCATATATTACACGACTTGTCTGTGCGGGCGTTAGACACTCACTAAACAGTTGCGGTACAGTGTACCGCAAAGCGTGGCGCGAAATCATGTAAGGCGTTGTCTTCTCTATACGTAGTAGTAATAGGTACCTCAATGGGAAATAATACTTCTTTTGCCTCTAACGACACGCACGGGACGATATGTGGTATTTTTCCGGACTGATACGACCTGGGGACCTTCAAGAAAAGAGCTTACTCCTTTCTAAAGGGTCGGCAACGCACCCGCAATTCTCCTGGTGCTGCAGTTGATCATGGGCGGCGGTAGTCACTTAACATCAGGTGAGCCGCATGCTCGTTTGCCCCTTCTTCTATAAAAAAAAATCTTCTATCATTCTGTAAGTTTAGCGCTGTTAGCCTATGCGGCTCTTATAGCTTTTGGGCGTGAGCACTGAGTTAAATGAAGTTGTGGCATTTGACAATGTTCTTACACCGCGACAATACGGTACAACCCGGACACTCCATACAACGCTCGCAAATTAATTACCTATCACTACTACATTATGCAAATGACGTTTGTACACGCGCAAATATGTGCGTGTTTAGTAGGGACGGCGGCGACGTGCGGTGGCCGACGTTGATGCGGCGGGGCGGGTATAACGTTGGCTTAATGATCGTATCGTAACGGAAATATTAATTGTAAGTAGTTACGTATTTTTGGTATATCGATGAAGTTCTAAACTTAATGATATCTTAGATGAGTAATAATAATAAAACTATGAATAATATATAATAGGAATATTATTCATAGTTTTATTATTATAATATAGTGATATATATCCTATTATATAATAACAAGAAACTCCTGTCTTTATCATTCCTCGACGTAGAAAAGCATCCAAATACAGCACAATATACAACCTATCTTTTAAATTGTACAATCAATATCTTCGATCAGCAATACAAACTTGGTACCAGTACCAGCACCAGTTGGTATTGTTGATCGAAGATCAATGTGTTCGCGTCAGGTTCGTCCGATCACGCGCGCGCCCTTTTTTTTTTTGCGCCCGAAGCAAATATGGGCAACCCTCCGGAAAGCGGGGGAGGGAGGTTGGGAACGCTCGTAGCATACCACGCAGCCTGGTGCGTGGTTATGTGGCGACTTTTACCCACTAAACCCAACCTTTTAGGAATTGGCTTAACGATCTGACTAGAGATCTCTAAGCCGTATACGAACGCGACCCTCCTCGGCAGAAAGGAGGGCGCACCGCGCGCCCTCCGCCCTCGTTCAAGTGACAGTGTTGCTGTGCTGTTGTCTACAACCAAGAGCGGGGTGGGGTGCGGTATTTAAATTGAGTGCGTGGAGGTGAGTTCTCTCATTTCCGCCTGTGGCAGCGCTCTCGAGCGGTCGCATCCAGGTAGTCCGAGCTTTCGTCCTTGTACGGTAGTGCCCTCTCGCTCTCGCGCCTCCGCTGTCCTGCTCGCGCTGTACAGCGCCGACGCACCGGTGAGTCTTTCACCGTTAACAGTTCTTGCCCCCCTGTCCTCGGGCGGGAGGTTTGACTGACCTCCGCTTGTTACTGTTATTTACTGTTATCTTTACTATTATCTTTATTGTTATTTTTACTGTTATACTGTATTGTTAATTTTTGTTATTTTCGTGTTATTCTTTGTTTTTCTTGCATTATTATTATACGTGTATATTTTGTTACCGATCTTAGCTCTACTGCCCCAAAATGGCCACATATAGCCTAACTGAGTCCCTAGCCGCCGTCATAAACCAATATGGTTTAAACAACAATGAGACGGTCCTCGCCGCCATCGTCACCATCGCCGCCCAGGCTCCCCTCCTGCCCCTCAGGCACTCCATCCGCCACCCGTAATAGCGACATACCACCAAACTCAAAACTCCTTTGCACCCCTTGAAATGGAGTACGAACGCTCCGAGTCCTCCGCGTCGGCCTCCCGGAAGAGGCCCGCCACCAACTCTGGCACCGTTTCATCGGAGTCCTATGACTCCCACGGAACCGCAGACTCCTCTTTCACCACGGTGAACTCCAGACGTAGCGGTAAACGCGCCCTGAAAAAACGCACCCTCCCTATCTCAACGGCCCCTGCCGCTCCTACAACCTCCGCAGCTTCCGCTGCCGCCTCTGCCCCCGCAGCCCCCGCCGCTGCCGCCGTCCTACTTATGTCACTAGACATCCCCACACTGACCAAACCAGCCTCTCGTTGTGCTCCAGTCCTTGCCAAGAAGCAAGTCCCACCCCCTGTCTTCCTAAGAGACAAGGCAAAATTTACCCAACTCTCGAAAACCTGCTACGACGCAGGAATCAAATATAATCATGCCATCAACCTCGGTAAATCTATCAAAATCGTCCCTAACTCAATCGAGGACTTCCGACAACTCACCAGGCTAATCACAGCCGAACGAGTATCATACCATACCTACGCTCTTCCGGAAGAGCGAAAAGTTAGGGCCGTCATCCGAGGCGTCCCTTTTGAATTCACTAACGAGGAAATCCTTGAGGACCTTAAGTCCCAAGGTTTCCCCGTAGAAGCCGTGCACAAAATGCACGGCAGAACGGGCAAGAGGTTCAATCTAGCCCTAGTCATTTTGACAAACGTGCCGGAGGCAAAAGCCATCTTCCGGCAGGTACGCACAGTGTGTGGCCTGTCGAGAGTGAAGGTTGAGCCCCCATATAGGCGCGGATTCCCGGCGCAGTGCCACCGCTGCCAACTATATGGTCAAGCCGCGGCCAACTGCTCCGCCCCACCCAGGTGCGTTAAGTGCCTCGAACCCCACAACACCAAAGAGTGCCCCCGGCCCAAAGACGCCGAATCCCCACCCGCATGTGTCCTGTGCAAACAGACAGGCCACCCGGCTAACTACAGAGGCTGCCCCTGCGCACCTCAACCTCGCCCCAGTAGGCAAGCTCCACCGCCGGTCAATGACCGCTCATTCCCGGCTCTCCACCAACGGCCCCGTCAGGGACTTTCTCAGCCCATCCAGGGCTTCTCTCGGCCCTCTCAGGGTCCCCCTAGGCCCCCTCCGGGCTTCTCCAAGCCTATGCAGCCTCCAGTCTTTCCCTGGGGCCCCAAAAAGACAGACCCACCGCGGACAACCTCCTACCCCCAAGAATCAGAGCCCACAGTTGAAGACTTTAAAACACTGTATTCCGCTATTAGGAACATTGACGTTAGGGAAATCACTGTAGTAGCACGCAAACTGCGCGCTGCGATCATCATAACATATCATAATCTTCTGTTAGCGTTGTAAGTTAAGTTAACTTAATTAACTTAACTTCAATGACAGAGCAGTTTGCTCTACCAAAGTCTCACGGTCGTATCAAACCTAAGGGTTTATCGCTTGTATCCTTTAATATTCGCGGCTTGCGAAATAACCTCCCAGAGCTTAAGCTCTTTCTTCGTAATCGTGAAGCCGATTTCCTCCTCCTACAGGAAACTAATCTCAAAACTAAGGACACTAAAGGCCTTTCAATAGAAAGGCCTTTAGTGTAAGTGTAAGTTTTTAATAAAAAACTTCTCTTTCTTCGTAATGACAGACCCGACCGCCGAGGCGGCGGAACGGTCATCTATTACGAGAAGACACTTCACTGCTCGCCCATTGCTACTCCGCAGCTTACCAACATGGAAGCCACGGTATGCAGACTAGCTATGACTGGACATCAGTCCATCCTCATAGCCTCCTGTTACATCCCTTCAGGAACCCATCCCCTCAAAAAAGATTTTGAGGCCATTTTATCTTTAGGCAATTCAGTCATTATGTTTGGAGATTTTAACTCCAAGCATACTGAATGGACATGCCGTACTACGTCCCCCAGTGGCAAGATACTGCTCGATATCACGCAGTCTCTTGATATTACCGTCCATAGTCCCCTCGGTGTTACTCACTTTCCCGATAACACCGATCACGCTCCCGATGTACTAGATTTTGCGTTACTCCAAGGAGTTTCTCTCAACCTCAGAGCAACCGAGACACTAGACGATCTAGGATCCGATCACCGACCGGTCTCCCTCATTCTTGGCCATCAGCCACCTCCCCCAACACACACGAAAACCTTCACTAATTGGAAGGGATTCAAGGAGTCCCTAGCTAAAGCTCTGGACTCACAAGACTCTACCATCTCCCTACCGCTGGACTTAGACAGATCTGAAAAAATCGACACCGCGATCGATTCACTCTCCACCCTTATTAAATCCTCCCTTAAGGAGAACGAAAGGGTCGTCCCGGTTGCTAACAATAGTGGGCTTCCCCTACATATTAGCAACCTATTAAAAGCCAAAAAAGCTGCTTTCCGGAGAGCAGCAAACTATCCCACCCCCGAATATAGGCGCACGGCCAATCGTCTTCAACGAGAACTCCGTTTCCGCCTCTCTGAATATCGAAACCTCGAAAAGAGTAAACTCATGGAGAATATCTCTCCATCTCATACAGCGCACTATCAGATGGCTAGAGCCCTCCGCATAGACGCTATCACCCACACCCCCCCTCTCTCCCGTCCCGACGGTACGGTTGCCTTCGAGGACGAGGAAAAAGCTGAGTGCTCTGCAGATAGCATTGCCGCACCATGCTCTCCTAGCTCTCAACCCGTCGACCCCTCACACGTCCAGGCAGTGGAGGATGAGGTCCGCCGCCGGAACTCACCCCCTACAGTCTCCGAACCTATCTCTGTGTCCAATGATGAGATTTCATCCCTCATCAAAGGACTTAAGCCTAAAAAGGCTCCGGGCGCGGATGGCATCTCCAACCAAGCCCTAAAACACTTTCCTGAGCAGGTGTTAACCTTTTTATCTATTATCTTCAACGCCTGCTTCAACCTTAGTTACTTTCCCACTACGTGGAAAGAGGCAACTGTGATTGGTATTCCCAAGCCAGGCAAGCCTCTCAACCTCCCCTCCAGTCATCGCCCCATTAGCCTCCTCAAGGCAATGGGCAAGCTCTTCGAAAGAGTCATCCAAACTCGTATGAGGCGCTATCTGTTTCCCACAGACGGTGACCCTCTTATCATTCACCATCAATTCGGTTGCCGAGCGCAACACTCATGTCCCCAACAAGTTCACCGTATTGTGGAATATATCCTCAGCGGTTTTTATCCTCGTCGTCATAAGACCATCGCGGTCTTTTTCGACATAGCTAAAGCCTTCGATAGAGTCTGGCGTACAGGCCTTGTCTACAAGCTGTACAAAATAGGTCTCTCCGATCGTCTAGTACGTCTCGTGGCCTCTTACTTAAAGCATCGTACCTTTCGTTTTAGACACGAAGGCACGCTATCTTCACAGCGCACTATCAAAGCTGGTGTCTCTCAGGGCTCAGTACTTGCTCCTGTTCAGCTATCCCTCTTCGCAGACGACACTGCTATCTACTGCAAAGGTATCTCGCTACCTTTCATACGGAACAAGATTGAAATGTCAGTTGACGACCTAGGAGCTTGGTTCCAAAAATGGCGCATCGATGTGAACCCGGAGAAGAGCTCCGCCGTTCACTTCGATTATAAACGACGCCGTCTCTAAAACACTCCACCAATACGTATGCTAGGGACCCCTGTCCCCTGGCATACGACTGCCAAATATATAGGTGTCACTCTAGACACAAGGCTCACTTTTAGGCCCCACGTCAAAAGAGTAACTCGTCACGCACGTTTTTACCTGAGTAGGCTCAACAGTATGTTTGGCCGACACAGTAAAATATCCCTTAGAAACAAGCGTACTCTTTATAAGGTCTGTATACGTCCAGTCATGTCCTACGCGGGCCCCGTTTTTGCCCACGCCAACCCTAAAATTATTAATGAACTCCAAATAGTTCAAAACCTTTTCTGTCGTCGAGCTGCGAACGCACCTTGGTACGTCCGTAATGCCGACCTTCATCGGGACCTAGAGCTCCCCACAATTCAACAATTTCTCAAAAAAACTCTCTGAGAACTTCTTCAAAGCCTCAGAGTCGCACTCAAACCATTTAATTCGTGAGGCAGCTACTTATGCAGCCCCACCCCCCTCTCGCTATCGAGTCCGCAGGCCGAGAAACTCTCTCTCGGACCCGCCTAATAAACTATCAAACGACCTGAACTGCCTCCTGGCGGCTCAGACCAACTCTAATTAAATTTTTTTATTAGGCAAATTAATTATTAATTATTTATTCATAATTAATTTGCCTTCGTAGGCACTCCCTCAGCGGCTCGTAGCCGCCTGCGCCCTCTTTTCCCAAAAGAGGGTCGCTCACGATAAGGCACAATAAAGCTTAATCAGCCAGCTGCCTGTCCCTAAAGGCGGTTTTTAGAGGGTATTACTTAGGTTCCCCGGTAGGATGTGAGTCCCTCATAACCACGATAGACCGGCTATCGTGGTATGCCTAATGCATTTTCCGCCTCCCTACGTATAGGGTAGCCCTTTAATTGCTTCGGGCGCAAAAAAAGGTAAGTTCTGAACCCCGTCAGGGTAAATGTATTCTGTGTTCTGAACGTAGTACTATTATGTATTCTGTGAATACGGTCAACCTCTCAGCTTGTGTAAACAATATTATGTTGATATTATACGAGTAAGTAAAAGTTTGGAGGTCGAATTAACGATCACAGTACTTCACGATTCGCACATTTGTCGCTGCTGCCCCATCGTCGATCTGGATATTCTACGCCTGGCGTAAAATAAATGGAGTTGTAGACCCTTTTACTGGAAACGAGGCATTCCATCTTAGTCCTCACGGCGGACAACGCATCTGCATTTTGATTCGTAATCGAGGATAGATGTAGATGTTTATGGGCCACAGCAACCACTTACCATCAGATGGACTCTGCTCGTATGTCACCTGTCCTATAAAAAAAAAGCTATATTCTGCAGCGGGCGGTACGTCAGATGAAGTGAAGTTAAGGATGAAAATAAAACAAGAAATTGACAAATCAATTATTTATTATTACATAAATCGTGTATCACATTGTGTACATTCACGACATTTTAGGCAAAAGTGTAATTAGTCTACGAACATTATGAAAATATACACGCCTCATTTCTTTCAATTTACAAAAAAAAACGGAGAAAGTTCATAAATTCGTGCGCTTAAACTAAACTATCGTTAGCGTAAAGGCGAATGTTAAAAAATAAATTACAACCTCGATTTAGAATATTCACATGAAAATTTTTAATTAAATTTTAGATTGTTCATAACTTGAAAAAAATTCTATGTCATGTAATAAATATCTTTGCAGTGATTGTTCATTTCACGATTCACAATGTAAATGTAATATATTGTTGATACTACTTTTCATTGGCAACAATTACAAATATTTATATTTCTTTAAATTTATTTAAAATAAGAACCGTTGATCCGCAAAATTTATTGAGGATGATTTCTCGATTGATCGATCTCGATACCAATTCAGAGTTTTTGAAAACTTGATATTTGCAATCACGATAAGCGTTTAATTGCGTGAAATCTCACACTTAGTCATCAAGTTTTTTGATATTAATAAAACCTATGAGAAATTAAAAATTGTTGCAAGCGTACATTACACGACAAGGCAAAAGGTTCGTTAGTTAATATCACAGTAACGTGTGGCTTAGAAAATACATATCTAAATAATATGTATATTGTTTTCAAGAAGCAATATTTTATCAGATTGCTTTTAAATAAAATTCGTAAAGTTTTAGATGTAATGTTAACATTTTTGTGAACAAGCCCTTATTTCACATAAGTAAGACGACTATTCTCAACAGTCGTGATAAACAAAGCAAGTCAATAAAAGTAATTAGATAAGAAATGAACCTTAACGAATGTTAGAGCAGTCGTTCTACGAATGTTAATATAGTGATATACAATAACGGTCGAAACACTAGACGAAAAAGATAAAACTGTAAAGTAAGTTCTCAAATTAGTGGTTTTTTTCGTAAGCACTTAATTATATAAGACAATAATACATAATTATTTGCCCGTAGATTCATAACTTGAAACTCTCAAGTTTGTTATAGGTAATACCGTTCATTTTTCGAACAATATCATGAGTCTGTGAGAATTAGCCGTGTTGCATTGTTTTTAACATTATACCCATTAGATTTAAATAAAACAATGGAAATTAACATATTTTATCCGCGCCTTAAAAACGTTAAAAATTGGCGCAAAAGCGCAGTAAAATAACACTCCTTTATTCTTAAAATGCAACATTTATTAATATATACGCAATTCGAAAAGGTAAAATTAATGTAATACAGTCGAAAGTTCATTATCATTTGTGCAAAATATCATCACTTTCTTTAATTTTAACATTTTGTGAATCATTAGAGTAACATACATATATTTAAGAAACAGTAAAGTTATACAAATCGATTTAAATATTAATACAGAAGAATATAATGCAATTAACGAATTATTTATTTCATAAACAACACATCAACAGAACAATGGATAATTTTATTTTTACTGTTACTGTTGTGAATCGAAAATGTTAAATAAAGGATAAAACTGGATTCATTTCATTATTTGGTTCTACATGATTATTTTTTCAATAGATACAATAAAATATAAATAACCGCGTCATTAGTTCTGTAAGAAGTCAACACTGATTGTGTGTTTTGGCGGGAATCTTACACACATTGACTAGTCAAAAATAAACAATGGCATACGTGTAGTCATCTCACCAAACGGATACAAAAGTATGTAGAGCAACGTGATCACACAAAAAAATCCAAATCATTATACTTTCCAAGTGACTTCATAAAAGTTACAAAAGAGAAAATAAATATACAGACAACAATAAGGTAAAAGTTCGTTGTAATCTATTCGGTACTATGTCAATACTATGCTAATTATAAAGACTCGTTACCCGCGGTGCATTAACATGGGGAAACGGGACGCCGCCTGTTGCGCTCTCTGTCGCACTTAAGGGCCCTAAGGCAAGCTTGTCGTAAGGCCCGTAAGTGCGACAGAGAGTGCAACAGGCGGCGTCCTTTTTCCTTATTTTATTGCACCGCGGGCAGCGAGTCTTTAACATTAGCATAACAGTACTTCCTACTTTGAAGCATTGCTTGTTAAACATAATTAATAACAATTACATTTAAAAATGTATAGACATAATCGCTCAGATGAAATAAAAACTCTTTTTTATTTTTATTTTTTTTTTTGAGTTTTATTTCGTCTGAGGTAAATCGTATCTCCGAGTTGAGGCTATAATTTCGTGCTAATTAAGGCGTTCTTCTGTTAGCAAAGTAGTCGTTATGTTTCCGCAAAAAATGCATCAATAATCGTAGTGTAATTGTGTAATAAGATACGTCATAATTACTGAAGCTCACAGTTTCTTGTCATGTGTTGAGCAATTTTAACCCTTCAAAATTGTAACTTTGAATAGGAAATAAAATGCATTTCCCCAGAAATTTCTAGAACAGAATATTTAGTTTGTAATAGTTTGGGCTAATCGATCGATGGTAGAAGTAAGAAATATTATCTGTAATATATCTCTATAATGGCGTTATGGTGTAACAAAATTCTCAAACTTAAAAGAGAGAGCGCCAAAAATTATTAGAGGACAAATATACGAAGAAAGATATAACATCACCTAATGATTTCTTATATTTACGCGAACACTACGCATTGATTAAAACTACTTTTACGGATTATATCGCGTTTAATTTTAATTATTTTTAATTCCCGACGTTTCGGGTGCTTTCCAGCAACCATGTTCACGGGGGACTGAGATGACTGACGTCCCGATGTCATAGTTAAACCCGGAGTACCTTCAGCTTGTTTGCATAGATCGGACCATAAACAATAATTAAAAAAGCTGAAGGTACTCCGGATTTAACAATAACATCGGGACGTCAGTCGTCTCAGTCCCCCGTGACCATGGGTGCTGGGAAGCGCCCGAAACGTCGGGAATTAAAAATAATTAAAATTAAACGCGATAAAATCCGTAAAGGTAGTTTAAGGCTGAGCGCAGATTGTAGTCACGACAGTTTTAAGACAGTCTTGCCTCAGATAGACAAGTCTGCTTTAAAATAAAAACGAAACTTTTTTGTCTACGATGCGCCGCACATCTAAAACAAAACTGTTTTGTCTACGACGACGCATCGCACGCCGCGCGCCGTCTGCGTCAATTCATTTTCAGTATCAAAATGGACTTCACCGATACTGTTGTAATAAGTATCCTATTTACTCTCTGAACACTCGGACGAGACTAGAAGAGAAGAGGTATGTATAACGTGACCAGACGTCCCGTTTTGAACGGGACTGTCCCTTTTTATAGTTACGAGTCCCGGTGTCCCCGAAACGAACTCAGGGACGCAAAATTGTCCCGTTTTCTGAGACAGCGCGAAAATTTGTATTGTTACTAAAAACTTTTTTGAAGATCCACATCTGAATTATGGCTTTATTTTTTATACGCACAGTCAGCAAGTTTTCATCAAGCTGTATTGAAACTTGAAATTCAGACTGTATTGGCTATTGAAGCTGCAAAAAAAAATCAATCAACGACAAGACAATTTGACTCAGAAACAGACCAAGCGGTTTCTTCCATTTACGGTCCGTCAATTAAAAGTGAAATCGAAAGATAATGTTACTGACAGAGATAAAAAAATAGTGAAAAGGGCGGCTACAGAATTTCATAAAACAAGCCGTGAATATCCGGAGCAGTGAACTTGCATTCTTACCAAAGAAATGGAGATATTTTATAGGGCAGGTTTAAAAAAGTTCCCCGCAAGGGAAGATGTTCAAAAATCTCTGAATGTATTAATTGAAAATGAATATATTGACTATAATAAAGATGCAGAAGTTTTTGACGAACTACAAAGTTCAGTTCTAAAGGCGATATTGATAATTTAGGTGAATATAAGAAAAAGGTTCTAAGAGTTTCATTCTTACTTAGTATCACAACCAGCTATATTAAAGCAAATTTGTTCATGTGAGAAATACAAATATAACTAAACGTTTCCTATTATATATATATATATATATATATATATATATATATATATATATATATATATAATTCGTAATTTTAAAAGCTTATTTTTCTGAATAAATCACTTTAAAAAGTGTTGTGTTATTGTCCCGTTTTGAGTCAAAAAATAAATGGTCACGTTAAGTATGTACTATGTAGTCAGACTGTTTTGTTGATGTGCGCGCCCGCATACATACAAAAGGGAAGCCGACAGTCGTTAGTCAGACTTGTCGTCGAGCAGTTCTTGTAGGCATTAGACAATTCTGTCCGTGAGACGTTTTGTTTGAAGTGTGCGCGTCTCCATATATTTTATAAAGCAATAGTCTGTCTTAAAACTGTTGTGACTATAATCTGCGCTCAGCCTTAATCAATATAACATCACCTATCACCCATATCACCTTGCGGGTGTTGAAAGAGGCGACGTAGGAGAAGTGAAACTGGAGATACGCAGCAGCATATTGATAATAGCTCCTCTAGCTCACAATAATACGCCTACAAGCGAAAATTAACTATGGGAAATTATCCCTAGGAAAGGCAATCAATCTATAGGGAAGGCCCATGTTCATCGGATTTGGATCAATTTTGAACTCTTGCAATTGATGCCTCTATAAGAAGAGTACTCCATCCACACCTCTACCCTCCATATGTAATTGGTTGCGATTTCAGGTTTATTGACAAGCAAAAAATATCTAAATATCTCTTTCTTTTATACGATTTTTAACATTTTTTGTATGTATAATTTTAATAAAATTGACCAATAATAATAGTAAATGACATTTTACTGAATAGATTCACGTGACTAATAAATTGGTCGCACTTTGGTGGACGTAGAAAAATATTTTATTAAATGTTTACATGTCGCATTATTTATTTTATATCATTACGAAAGGTCTATTCGTTAGAAATATTCGGAAATATAGAGGGAAACCTAACTATACAAAAAGCTAAAGATTCTTTAGCAACTACGTTTAACATTGTAACTAATTGTTTTATTACGTCACATCTACCTTAAGAAGTTACTGATTAAAGAAAACTTACTTGAAACTGGTTATTTGTAACTACTAAGAAATATATGGGCTACTGAGCAATGTTTCGTTTAACACCTAAATATTTTCTAATCTTAAGCTAAGCAAGAGATTAAGACATTGACGTTCGGTGCGTGCCCGTGCGCAACGAATAGAAACCGCAGAACAATAATTATTAACTGAGGTAGAAAATAATTTAAGTGACTTCCGTTCTTGTAACAGATTTAACATATCAAATCATTATATTGACATTTACGCTTATTAATAAAACCTAATAACATTACGACAATAATAGCGTTGGACAAACTTGAGCTGTGTTTAATACCAAGCAATAAGGTCTACATTAAATAATTTGAACAAGTCCAAGGATATTTCTGGTCGTAAAATTATTACGTATTTATTAATAAGGAGTTTACGGTCTTATTACATAACGTAGTTTATTGATAATCTTGGATTTAAAGAAGTTATTGTCACAAAAGAAGTTTCTAGGTCGCAGCGCCAATATTCGTATATTAGACATTTGCTGTCAAATTCCATACTTTACATTTTTGTTCGCATATTTACCACGTGACTACTATTAGAGACTTTTATCGAAATAGACTCTAATGATTTCTAATTTAAAACTGAAAATGACTCCAGTTTATAACTGATATAAATTATAAATTACTTACTTTTTGTAATAAGACGGTTAAGGTTGGTTTGACCAAGTTGGTTTGCGACAAGTGAGGTTTTTAGTTGCCTCATGGCACAATTACGTGCATACACATCATGTTCAATATCTCACGGAATATAGAGAAGCCCACTTTTTGACTTTAAGACTTCATTGCAGTGTGTGTGCAGAGTGTGCGCGTGATTGACTTTACGCGTGCACAGGCTGCAAACTTATAATCTAACACAATTAAGCGATTAAATCTTTCTTAAATATGCGTCAGTAGAAAAAGGGCTTTTTTATTAATATTAAAACAGCGATTTATACTTATAAATAATACACCATGGTATAAAAAATTCTGCATTATTTAAAAAGTTATATAAAAGGTGATTGTTGTGCACGAAAGCTTACTATCACTCTCACAAGCAATCGTACAATTGTAGATAAAGCGTAAATACCCTTATTTTTCCAGTTAGCAACACAGAAAAATGCGTCTTTGTAAAACCCGCTCCATATTAAAAAAAAGGTATAAAACACTCATTATAATATAACTCGTATGCGAAAACTTGCGCGTTGTAATTACCCGCTATTCACAACAATTGAAAACATTATATTCAGAAAAACAGAGATCCACAATAATTTTAATTCCAATACGAATACCGCGTAACATTTGAATTTAGTAACTATCCACAAACACTTTGAAGTTAGTTTACATTAAGCCTTACAAATATTTCATATTTAACGTATTTACACTAAACATTTACTCTCTTGCTTTTATTCCCTAAGTTTTGAGTGCCTGTTTTTTTTTTCAAAGTTGGGGTATTTTCACTAGCGTTTTAACTATCTAAAAGAATATTTAGTTTTTCTCTTCACTCTCGGAATGCGGCTGATCGTTTATTGTGAGCAAATAATGTAGCCGAAGCTTATATTAGTCTTTGTAAGGTACCCGTTCATATATAATAAACATTTTCTATTTCCATAAGATTTGCAGCAACATAGTCCACAACGACGGCAAGATATAAATTAAAACAAAATTAACAGAACTAAAATTAATATTAATAAGGTAACAATAAAACGTATCGCGAAAAAATATCAAATGGAATAAACAAAAATTGTTAAAACAATTAGCTAATTTAATAATACGAGTTAAAACAAATTATTAATAACAAGGACACACGCAAACTCAAGTTCACAGCACACTAATCAATTTAAAAAACACATTTGAATTGTCAATTTATTTTAATAATATTTTTTGTTAAAATTCAACTTGATAAATGCAATATTTAACACAGTCTATATTTGCCCTGCCCTTGATTAACTAATATTCGAGCACTTATTAAAATAATAATTATTATCCATGTTATTAAATATTAATAATTAATTGCAACTAAAACTTAACACTTAAGAAAGCCAGTAGTGTTTATAACATTACTAAAGTTCATTGTAAACAGTCCAAAAATTTTGACCGTATTATTAAAGTAAAACGTGGTTTATTGACAGTCTCGGGTTTAAAGTAGAGACTTTTTTGCGAAAAAAGATCAGCGAAATTTGATATTTGCTGTCAAATTCCATACATAATACTTTAGTTTGCATATTTTCCACGGAACTTCTTTATTAAGTCTGAGTTTATAATTCAAAATAATTTTGTAACAAAACGGTTAATATTTGCGTTTGGAGATGGTAGGCTCACGGCAGTTGTCAAAATGTAGGGTCCGAATTTACGATACTAACTTCCCAACCGTAAGAAAACCAGGAGGGAATTGGTGTTTTAATTAAACTATGTGTGGAATCCTATTACAGTAAGGTACTAAGCTTATAAAATACTATATATATATATATATATATATATATATATATATATATCGCCAACAGCTTATGTCTAAAATTGGATGATTCTATTTGTTCATGGTATTATAACATACAAATTAAATAATCCTTTGTGTTATCTATCCACATGATGGAAGGAATTCTTCCATCAGATGCAGTTATAAAGTTAGCAGCTCTATTATTATCTAATATTGCTATGTATTATTTATACGTTTTCGTCACTATTTTATTATTTCTTACTACATTGGTATATGGCCATTATCACGTAGTGGTTAATTTAGATTATTAAAAAAACATGGTCAAAGCTGATCACACTGACTAGACGTTATTGTAGAATTTTTATCTGTAATTCTTTTAACTATAACAGCGTAATAAACTGCAAATGGAAAGTTTTATTAATTTCATTGTTAGGGAAAAATAACGGGTTACTATTAAAATTTATTCATTTAGGGATGTCCGTCCTGTCCTACACAATGAAGTTTTAATGCCTCACCGTATACTTTCCTTCAATCTCATGACCCCAATATAACGATCCATGGACACCTTATTTAAACCACAAGTGCTTTCCTTTATTTTAAAAATACCTGAAACAAAAATATTTTATTTATTACAGAATAAAAATGCCTAGTCTTTTCGATGTTGAAAAAATTCGTTACGTTTAGTCAACGCATTAAAATCGCTGTACTAAAATATTGTTATAGCTTGAGGTTCGTGACAATAAAAACTGCCGATTGAATTACCAAATTTACACTTTTATTACTATAGTCTATTACTATAGTAGTTTATTACTATAGTAGTATTGTCACTTTAGACAAGTAAGATAATTTAGTACTAGCATATATGAGCAAATACCTAGATTGACGATGACAACAGCGTTAATATTGCAGGATACTTAGTACTGCAAATAACATTCCGTCCATCATGCGTGAAGATTATAGCATTAGTAGACTGATACAGGCTTTTGAAAAAATACCTATAGTAAACATTGTTTAACTATTATAAGCCATTGTTTTTTTGAGCCGTGGTTGCTCAGGTGGTTAACGCTCGTTGTAAACACAACAGAACGCGAGTAACCCGGGTTCGATCCCCGCCGGCACCAATGAAATTGTTAATTGCAATTTTAAGTGCTGATTTACCACGTGCTCTGCGGTGAAGGAAAACATCGTGAGGAAACTTGCATGTATGAGGAATAAGAAAAAAAATATTTCAAAGACATGTGAAGTTCGCCAACACGCATTGGGGCAGCGCGGCGGACAATTCCTTGGCTTAAAACCCTTTCACAAATGAAAGGAGGCCTGTGTCCAGCAGTGGGGACGTATATAGGCTATAATTTTACTTTCTTTGCTTTATAAGCCATTGTTTGATTACTATCACACCTGGTAAGTGGTGCTGCAGCGAAAGATGGTAAAGAGCACCGACTTACTTTGACAAAAGGCTATTCTAGCCTCGAAGACACCCACATTATTAACGGATAACAAGACAAATGCTGGCAAATTATCACTCCACCAACTTGAGCGTACGAAAAAAATTGTTATAACCTAATGAAAATCGATGGATAGAAGATTCAGTGTTTTCTGGAAGTTTTTAGTAGACCTAGACCTTAGGCTTAATATTAAAATGACATACGAATAAGTCCACCTGAAGGAAAGTGACTACTGCTTGGCAGCAGAAATGGGTGAGAGGCTGGTACTGATCCAGAGTGACTACCTGACTACCTAGGCACGCCATCGCGTTTGATGTTGTCAGAAAAGCCGACATAAACAATAAATGGCTAGGGTTATCAGAACGGGAAGTATTAAAAAAATAAAAACTGATTTTATTTTATTTCACGTTTAAACATATTAATTAAAAATTAAACAAATTCCTGTGTATGTGAAAAGTGATAAAACCTTTAATTCCTTATCTTTAAATCGGGACCATTACCTAACCTGACTACAGTGTGAAACATTTTAATTTATTAGCGTAACTGGACAAACCTAGTTGCTCCCGAGCGACCAATGACCGCTCGGGAGCGCTCGGCACGCATCTTACCACGCACTGCATCGCACGATTGCCCAGTCTAGACGCCTTCGATGACCGACTGTAAGTAGTAGTTAGACTGTGACCTAGGCAGGATGGACTATTACAAAAAAACAAAATATAGTGTTAAGCTGCAATGAGTCTATGGCATCCAATGGCCATCGTATTAAATTACATTCAAAGTCATCATCCGGCCAGTAAGCATGTTGTTCGAATTTATATATTTTCTTTGCTCCTAATTAAATTTAAATGATATGATAAATAATTTTCCGGATTCACTTACCTGTGTTCATACTCCTAACTCCCCGTATTGCACGGACCACTTCTCGTAGGCAACGAGGCTGTGCGGTGAAACGGACGGCCGGATCCTCTTCAACGAGTCCATAAAGTCTTGGAATGTAATACTGCGCACCAGTGACAGATCCAGGCATTTAACTTCTTCGGGATCTAATTCTACAATAAACAAAAAATACGATAAGACAGATTAAAGGATAAAGTTGAGCAAGTCATCTACTTTATTCTGGGTAAAAGTTATTTTTGCCATAATACATTCAATATAGATAGCCGCCAATTTGGATCTCATCATCGTCGTTCCTTAAACTGGCTGAGACATAGGCGGTCAGTACAACAAACAATGCTTTCTACTGCCACGGTGGAGAGGTGGAGTCTCCACTGACCTCTGATGGGTCCGAGCACGGCGTCCCGACTAAGCGCGGTGAGGTCGCTGCCGGAGCAGCCGACGGTACAACAAATAATGTTCCCGCTGCGACGGCATCATCCTGCAGGTGAGGGGTGGAGTCTCCACTGACCTTTGATAGGTCCTACCTAGCGCGGCGTCTCGACAAGGCGCGGTGAGGTCGCTGCCGGAGCAGCCGACGGTACAACAAATAATGTTCCCGCTGCGACGGTATCATCCTGCAGGTGAGAGGTGGAGTGTCCACTGACCTCTGATGGGTCCTACCTAGCGCGGCGTCCCGACAAGGCGCGGTGAGGTCGCTGCCGGAGCAGCCGACGGTACAACAAATAATGTTCCCGCTGCGACGGTATCATCCTGCAGGTGAGAGGTGGAGTGTCCACTGACCTCTGATGGGTCCTACCTAGCGCGGCGTCCCGACAAGGCGCGGTGAGGTCGCTGCCGGAGCAGCCGACGGTACAACAAATAATGTTCCCGCTGCGACGGTATCATCCTGCAGGTGAGAGGTGGAGTGTCCACTGACCTCTGATGGGTCCTACCTAGCGCGGCGTCCCGACAAGGCGCGGTGAGGTCGCTGCCGGAGCAGCCGACGGTACAACAAATAATGTTCCCGCTGCGACGGCATCATCCTGCAGGTGAGGGGTGGAGTCTCCACTGACCTTTGATAGGTCCTACCTAGCGCGGCGTCTCGACAAGGCGCGGTGAGGTCGCTGCCGGAGCAGCCGACGGTACAACAAATAATGTTCCCGCTGCGACGGTATCATCCTGCAGGTGAGAGGTGGAGTCTCCACTGACCTCTGATGGGTCCTACCTAGCGCGGCGTCCCGACAAGGCGCGGTGAGGTCGCTGCCGGAGCAGCCGACGGTACAACAAATAATGTTCCCGCTGCGACGGTATCATCCTGCAGGTGAGAGGTGGAGTGTCCACTGACCTCTGATGGGTCCTACCTAGCGCGGCGTCCCGACAAGGCGCGGTGAGGTCGCTGCCGGAGCAGCCGACGGTACAACAAATAATGTTCCCGCTGCGACGGTATCATCCTGCAGGTGAGAGGTGGAGTGTCCACTGACCTCTGATGGGTCCTACCTAGCGCGGCGTCCCGACAAGGCGCGGTGAGGTCGCTGCCGGAGCAGCCGACGGTACAACAAATAATGTTCCCGCTGCGACGGTATCATCCTGCAGGTGAGAGGTGGAGTGTCCACTGACCTCTGATGGGTCCTACCTAGCGCGGCGTCCCGACAAGGCGCGGTGAGGTCGCTGCCGGAGCAGCCGACGGTACAACAAATAATGTTCCCGCTGCGACGGTATCATCCTGCAGGTGAGAGGTGGAGTGTCCACTGACCTCTGATGGGTCCTACCTAGCGCGGCGTCCCGACAAGGCGCGGTGAGGTCGCTGCCGGAGCAGCCGACGGTACAACAAATAATGTTCCCGCTGCGACGGTATCATCCTGCAGGTGAGAGGTGGAGTGTCCACTGACCTCTGATGGGTCCTACCTAGCGCGGCGTCCCGACAAGGCGCGGTGAGGTCGCTGCCGGAGCAGCCGACGGTACAACAAATAATGTTCCCGCTGCGACGGCATCATCCTGCAGGTGAGGGGTGGAGTCTCCACTGACCTTTGATAGGTCCTACCTAGCGCGGCGTCTCGACAAGGCGCGGTGAGGTCGCTGCCGGAGCAGCCGACGGTACAACAAATAATGTTCCCGCTGCGACGGTATCATCCTGCAGGTGAGAGGTGGAGTGTCCACTGACCTCTGATGGGTCCTACCTAGCGCGGCGTCCCGACAAGGCGCGGTGAGGTCGCTGCCGGAGCAGCCGACGGTACAACAAATAATGTTCCCGCTGCGACGGCATCATCCTGCAGGTGAGGGGTGGAGTCTCCACTGACCTTTGATAGGTCCTACCTAGCGCGGCGTCTCGACAAGGCGCGGTGAGGTCGCTGCCGGAGCAGCCGACGGTACAACAAATAATGTTCCCGCTGCGACGGTATCATCCTGCAGGTGAGAGGTGGAGTGTCCACTGACCTCTGATGGGTCCTACCTAGCGCGGCGTCCCGACAAGGCGCGGTGAGGTCGCTGCCGGAGCAGCCGACGGTACAACAAATAATGTTCCCGCTGCGACGGCATCATCCTGCAGGTGAGGGGTGGAGTCTCCACTGACCTTTGATAGGTCCTACCTAGCGCGGCGTCTCGACAAGGCGCGGTGAGGTCGCTGCCGGAGCAGACGACGGTACAACAAATAATGTTCCCGCTGCGACGGCATCATCCTGCAGGTGAGAGGTGGAGTCTCCACTGACCTTTGATGGGTCCTACCTAGCGCGGCGTCTCGACAAGGCGCGGTGAGGTCGCTGACGGAGCAGCCGACGGTACAACAAATAATGTTCCCGCTGCGACGGCATCATCCTGATGGTGAGAGGTGAAGTCTCCACTGACCTCCGATGGGTCCGAGCACGGCATCCCGATAGAGCGCGATGATGTAGCTGCCGGAGCAGCCGACGGTACAACAAATAATGTTCCCGCTGCGACGGCATCATCCTGCGGGTGAGAGGTGGAGTCTCCACTGACCTCTGATGGGTCCGAGCGCAGCGTCCCGACACAGCGCGGTGAGGTCGCTGCCGCTGTAGCCATCGGTGAGCGCCGCCAGCCGCGCCAGCTCCTCGTCCGCCAGCGACGCCGCTGCCGCACCCCGCGCGAGTACGCGTCGCAGCAGCGCGCAGCGGGTGCGAATGTCCGGCAGCGATACATACACGCGCTTCGGGAACCGTCTGCACAAGCACATAAGGTTTAAAATGCTTTATCATTCTATAGCGATAAGTACACGCGTTGAGAACCGTATAAAAGGTTTAAACTGCTTTTACTGTTTTAGTAGCGATACGTTATATTATATACGATACGTATCGTCTATACAAATACATGGTCTTCCAGTTGCTTTATCATTCTATATCAGCACGTGTATGCATTTCGAGAGCTGTCGGCACATAAGTTTCTTTACAAACCGTCTTCATAAAACCGGCTTTATAAACCGTCACAAGCACGTAACGCTCTAAATGCTTTACCATAATAGAGTATACGTGAAATAACCTTTTGGAATAATAAACGGCTTAAATTTCTTTATGACATCTTAAGTAACACGGACAGGCGCTTCTAGATCTGCCTGCAGAACGATACAGGGTTTGTATTTCGTATAGTGTATATATATCATTATATGGCGACAAGTGGACGCGACTTGGGAACCGTCTGCACATAAGATTCAAATTGCTTTATCATTATACAGCGACATCGGTTCGGGAACCATTTACAGGAATATAGAACACTCAATATTCCAAATCAACGTTATGGTACGTACACATTTAGCAGCAACACGAATACGTAGAAATCGAAAACCATCTGTAGTGTATAGAAACACAAGGTTCAAATTGCTCTATCATTCTATATCGACATATACACGCGCTTCCAAATAAACTGTAGAATGAAACAAGAACAAGATTCAATTTCTTAATCAATCATGCTATAGCAACAAGCATCATACTTTGTAAGCCGTTTTGCAACAAGATGCTCGCGGACGCTAGTGTCTTTAATGGCGCACACATCTATATCGAATCGTGCACGCGATATTTATTTAAACATTTCGAAAATTATATATATATATTATAGATAAGGTTCAATTTTTCTACATTTGAATGAGAATGTCATGCAATCATGCAGTCACGTGTTGAAACAGGACTACAAATTTCTAGCGCGCTATTAAATACACTATGTTATAGCGCGCTATTTATAATAAAGTGTGTGGGAGTTTATAACAGAGTTAAGTTTTGCAGCACGCTCTTAATACAAGCCTATAAACGTGAAGTTAGAACTATCACCAACGCTGTTTCTTCTGCATATCAATGATATGTTGCAAACTGGTAACATTCATTGCTCTGTACACCAGCCGTGCCAATATTTCAGGAGAGATACTGAAAACTAGATTAAGGGGATTGGATTATTTTAATATATATGTTATATTTATACGAATAATGGAAATTGAATAAAACTTATTTTAAGGATTTTTATCATATAAGTACAGGTTGATATAAGTAACATCTCTAAAATTGGTTGTATTCAATAAATAATAATTTTTTCAAAATTATGACAATTCCTGCATTTTTGACATTGAATTCCAACCTACCTTTCTTCCTCGCTCATTTTCCCCTTTAAATACTGGATATTACAGTAAGAATTAATGAAAACTATGGTATTTGACTGGTTACAAACAACGTTAAAATATCATGCAATTCGTTTATCAAAAAAAAAGTATTTAGATACCGTAGCGCTGCTTCATCCAACTCTTGCGGTCTATTGGTGGCTGCCATCACGATAAGTCTCTCCGCACCGGTGGCTGGCAGACCGTCGAACTCCACCAAGAACTCCGTCTTCAACCGCCTGGAAGCCTCATGCTCGCCAGTTGACCGCTCGCAAAGCAACGAGTCCACTTCGTCCACAAATATTATAGACGGCTGTGTAGTAAAATAAAAATAATATACGCTTCAAATAAAGTATTAATATAAATCAGAGAATACATCATCTTATCTTAGCCCGTGGGTCAGGTAAGAGTCAACTATAGACATGTGTCATTCATTCATTTCTAGTGACCCGATCATTCAAACGGATCATTTCGAATTTCAGCACTCCATGATTTGTGAAACCCACTCGATAATGTCGGTCATTTACTAGTTACTAATAGTTTGTTCGTAGGTCCTATCATTCGTTTGATCTGGAACGTTCAAAAATGTTGTTGCAATCAGCAATACTTTAAAGTGACCCGGGTAAAATGAACGAATCATTCACGATTGACACATGTCTAATAGCGATATATCAACTTTTATAATATATGCGAGACATCGCTATGAAGATTATTATCTTATAACAATGGGTTCCATGCGCAGCCGTGGGCTGTAAAGGCCGAGTAAGATAAAGAAACAACCCTCACCTGCAGCTCGCGGGCAACTTGAAAAAGCGCGCGCACCATCTTCTCTCCGTCACCAACGTATTTGCTGGTTAGCGTCGCCGCGGATATAGAGAAGAACGTCGCAGAACACTCTGCCGCCACGCAACGAGCCAACAGCGTCTTACCTACGAACAAACACAAAATTCCTTAAAAATAACAAATTCAAGGATCCTAAGGAGTTAGCCCCTAGCTAGCCACACATAAAATATCGTGTTTTGCACTAATTTGGAATTTTAAAATTTTTTATGTACTTCACATATAACTCTTAAAAAAGTTCATGAGGTTTATATTCGTATTTTTTTAAATGAAAATTGGAGTGTACGAAGACGACACTAAAAGTTTTTAGAACTGGCCACTTGTAAACAATATAATAAAAAAAATAAGTTCAAATTTTGAAAATGGAACTCTGCCCATATTATCGTGTATGTATTTTATTAATTTGCAATTTTTTTACGATTTGGCGGCAAATTGAAAAATGTCTGTGTCACGTCAGCATGAATTAATTCTCATATAATATGTGAGAAAATTTTCGTACAATGATTTTTTATGACCTTCGATGTCATTTAAGTCAACAAGAAAGTTATGATAGTCTTCGATCGGCCTTTCACGATGAAGCCCCATATCGTGTCACTGATTACAAATGGTTTAATGAGTTTAAACGTGGTCGCACTAATCTCACCGATGATCTTCGTGAGGGACAGCCTTCTATGACGACATCTGAAGATAACATCAGTGTTGTGCGGCGTATTATAGAGACTGACAAAAGAGTGACTTATCAGCAGATTCGGACAATCTTAGGCATTGGTATGAGTGAAGTGCACAAAATCCTCCATGAACATCCTCATAATTTGACAGAGGCCCAAAAACTCCGTCGTGTTGATTGGTGTCGTGAAATGGTTCAAAGATTTAACGGAGTGTGACGAAAGCTGGATTTATTGTTATGATCCTGAAACTAAAAGACAGTCTGCTGTCTGGGTGTTTCCTTCCGTGGAGTTGCCAACTAAAGTAAAGAGAGGTCGAAGCGTTCGAAAAAAGATGGTGACCTCGTTCTTCGGAAAGACAGGTCATTACGCAACAATTTTTTTTAGAGGATCGAAAAACAGTTACTGCAGAGTGAGATCATAGATGACTCAAAATAATATGCAATGCTATATAATGCTAATACAATTTTATACGCGGTAGAGCCGTGCTGCACTTATATTAGTAGTAAAGTTGTAGCCCGAATGGGTCGGCTCGACCGGGGCAGGACCACGCTCTCACAGAATACCAGCGTATAATAGTTGCATTTCATATGGTGAGTGTAAGAACCAGAGACCCTTTTTGCTGGAAATGAAGCATTCCATCTTAGTCCTCACGGGTGACAACGCATTTGCAATTTAATTCGTAATCGAGGATAGATGTAGATGTCTATGGGCCACAGCAAGCACTAACCATCAGGTGGACTGTGTGCTCGTGTCACCCAATCCTATAAAAATAAAAATTATGTACTTTTTTCGATCTAAGATACTTAATTTATTGATGGAAATATTATTGTGCTACAAAAGACATTACCATTCCCCGGTGGTCCAAAAAGCAGCAAACCCTTTGCTGGTGATCGCAGACCAGTAAAGAGCTCCGGTCGAAGCGAAGGCAGCACCACCATCTCTTGCAGTGCTTGCTTGGCGGCCTGAAAGAGACAGATAAATACAGCAATTACGGATTTTTTTTCTCTTTCCTTGTAATAGGCTCAAGTAGGCTTTTAAAGACTTGTGAAATCAGAAATTTTTTATTTGCTTTAAACATGTAGTGCAAAGATGTTAACATAATGGTACGTCCTCATGTTTTACTTATAATTGTCATGCATTTTTTTAATTAACTGGCTTTACGGCTCTGGGTCCTAGCCCTTCTGAGCCTATAATTTCTTTCGAAATCTTCATTTTTATATTCTCTTTCTTCACAATATGCTGATGCGTCACATTGTAAAGCCCTTGGGAGATTTTGACGACAGCTCAATCCAGCGGACAGTTGATAACGACAGCCACTCAAGTTCATAAGGCGCCCAAGCGATCAAAATAACTTGAGGTTTATATCGACATCAAAGCACTTGTTTCGTCGTTTCCTCTAATAGTTCACACGCGCGGACACTTAATTCACAAAATCGCATCACTCTTACGAATCGAAATCCACTTCAAACCATTATTTAAGCGACAAAACAGGAGCGACAATCCGTTTACGGCCAAGTTCCCGCCAAAACTCCCTGTCATGCAAATTTAAGAATAGTTACATTTTAGTCTACTTAGAGCTAGGTGTTGAGACGGCATAGCATGTACCCATAAATATGTGATGTTTGTCGGCAATTATTAAGGGTAATTTAAATACTTTTTACGAACTGTTTGAAAACAAATGTTTTAATAGAAATTGTAAGAAAATATAGTCCAGTGATGTCGTACTTTTTAACAGTTAAATTATTATCTTATTTGTTATATTTTAAAATACTAAAAATATGAATTTAATTTAAGGGGATATAGTAAGTCAGCTCAAATTCTAATTTCGTCCCCACTTGCCCGCGCGTCGTATGCTATGTACCGACATGTTTGTAATCACTAATACTGTAAGTAGAAAGGTTCGAGAAAATTTTACGGAATCGTGTTTTCCTCTAACATAATCCTTAACATTAATCCTCAACTTTACCATATATTTATTTCAAAATTAATGCTGCAATATTTTCGGCATAACGAAGGATCTTGCTAAGCCATTTGAGATTATATTTCCTCTTAAAATGAACAATTGACCAAGTTTTAAGACACTACACAAAATAGCAAACACTACACAAAATTCAAATTACATGTACGTGGTAGAGGCACGCCGCAGTTAAATTATAGTTGTAGCACGAATGGGTCGGCTCGACTTGGGCAGGACCACGCTGTCACAGAATATCAGCGTAACATAGCAGGATAATGCTGCTGTGTTTCATATGGTGAGTGTAGAGAACCGGCGACCCTTTTAAGTGGAATTGAGGCATTCCATCTTAGTCCTCAGGGGTGACAACGCATTTGCATTTTGATTCTAAATCGAGGATAGATGTAGATGTCTATGGGCTACAGCGTCCATTTACCATCAGGTGGACTGTGTGCTCGTTTGTCACCAAATGCTATATAAATGCTGGAATCACGTCATTTTGATAATGATAGAAAATTTCTATGTCCATTTAGAGAGTAGTGCGCGCTATTTATGTAGATATTTTACGACTTCTCTCCTAGTTTATTTTTATAACACCTACAAGACCAGATTAATAAATACTCTCAGACAAATCACGCAGCTATTTTCCATACTTCTGGAAATAGACCAATCACGGGGTTATTGACCTCAAAACGTAATCTGATTTTCTAAATCAACCGTTCTGCAAAGTATGTCATGAATTGAGGTCTTACCTAAAAGTTTAAGATAAGATATTAATTTAATCTTTGATATTGATTTTCCAGACATATAGAATTATATAGAATTAGGTATCATATAATATTACGGTCCTGTATAAAAAGTAAAAACAAATAAATAGTAATAAGAAGATAAATATTTTATTTTAGAAACGCGTAATCTCAGCAGGACCGAGTGTATTTTTACCAAGTAAAAAGTAGTGGTTTAAACTAGAAAGAAGTCCTGTGAAACATGTGCGAAATAATATGTAATATGTACTTTACATATTATTAGTAAATTTGTCATTTGATATCAAAATTCTATACTTGACATTCAAATTCATTTAAATAAGACTGTGATGCAGCCACTGACCTCTATATATACAAGTGTAAATATAGAGGTCAGTGGATGTAGCTATGTGAATTATTTCGTAAAATAAACCAGATTTCGTAAATAAGCTGACCGTGGCTAGTAAAAGGCCTAACTTGGAGGATAAGGACTAGAACGACGTTGAAATTATTTTTTCTGCACCTAGTAAAAAGCTTATTATAAAATTGGCTACTTGGAGGATAAGGAGTAAGGACGAAAACGGCTATGAATTAATTTTTTCTGCTCTAGTAACGGTTGACGCTGAAATTGCTATAATTTGCTACTAACGCAATAAAACTAATAGAAACTATAAAATTAAAACGGAATAAGGCATTACTTTGCCTTAAACAATAATAAGTTTCTTGCTTTGAAGAGGCAACGAACAAAGTTGATTGCATACTGAATTTGCAAGCCGCCAGTCAATGTACTAATTAGCTCACTATGCTCCAACTTGCACTAGCAGTTTGTAAAAGGGAATGAAATACTAACGAGGTGATGTTATCTCCTCTTATATCACGAATATAATTTGTGTATAAATGGCTTTATGTTCTTTAATTAATTAAAATGTAGATATTTTGTCAGGCATAGAAGGCAAACAATAGTTTTCAGAATTTTTGTCTGTCGGTCTGCTCGCGAGCATTTCGGCGGGTCCTATTTCTTTGAGTTTCATCGAGTCTTTATTTTCAAGCTTAACTTAATTAGAAAGCATACCCCCGTTTTATTACATTCGATTGAAAACATCTAACCGAATAACAGCAGGCCCTGACACCTGATTTTTATTCGGTTAGATCATTGAGTTATAACATGTACTACGTACTAAGAGAAGCTATTCCAAACAAAAAATTTGCATTAGCATTACTCCAAAGATTTAAAATCTTTGCATTAATCCGCACATGCGCGGGAAACAGTAGAGTCGCGCGTGCGCAGCTGATATAAACGCGCGAAAATTGTCATAATAAATAATTGTTTATAATTTTGATTGTATTGTTAATCGAGTACATTTTTTATTTTCGTTTATTTTGTATATGTGCTAATTTAATTAACGTATTATTAGCGCCGCTCCGCACTGCATGAATATCGAAAACGCAATAATATGACTGGGAACTATACTAATCAGTATAGTTCCCAGTCAATACTGAACTGTACTGATTGCAGTACAGTTCAGTTGAAATAGTGTGCTTTCGGAATGCGAAATCTAGTGCGTAGTACATATACATCGATGAGTGTAACTCATACTTATTTATACGTGTACTGTACTACGTGTATAATAAAAAACCGGCCAAGAGCGTGTCGGGCCACGCTCAGTGTAGGGTTCCGTAGTTTCCCGTCCGTCACAATAAGTGTTCCCACTTATGAGTTTAAAGGTATCCATTATGTTCGCGCTCCAGCAGCGCTCCACGCTCCTGCAACTGCTCCCGGTAGTGGGTACTGTTATTTCCATCCAAGTTCAAAATGATTTTCCTAGAAAGTTCTTATAAAGTTCTACTTTTCAGATTTTTTTCATATTTTCTAAACTTATGGTTCAAAAGTTAGAGGGGAGGGGACACATTGTTTTTTTACTTTTGGAGCGATTATTTCCGAAGTTATTAACATTATCAAAAATGATTATAGTAAACCCCTATTCATTTTTAAATACCTTTCCAAAAATATATCACACGTTAGGGTTGAAATTAAAAAAAATCACTTCCCACTTTACATATAGGGGGGCTACCCTAATAAAACATTTTTTCCAATTTTTATTTTACCACTTTGTCGGCGTGATTGATACACATATTGGTACCAAATTTCAGCTTTCTTGTGCTAACGGTCACAGAGATTAAGCGAGGACGGACAGACGGACAGACAGACATGGCGAAACTATAAGGAATATATATAACTATATGGAAAATATAACCCTAAAAACACGCGGGGTGCGCGAAAATATAAAGTATGTACGCGTATAATTTGTTTCGTCATTTATACAGAAAAGCATAATATATAAAATAATAGGTAAATATTATTAAATATTTGATTTGAATAAAGAAAATCTTGATCTGAATCTTATAAGAATGACGTGACTTCTTTGGTCTTGATTCATCATAATGGACGGATGTAAAATATGTTTTTTTGAAAATCAGTCCTCTCCAAAAAGAAAGGTCTGTTGTTTTTACGATAAAGGTAATAATTGATTAAAACTACTTTTACGAATTTTATCGCGTTTATTTTACTATTTTTGTTAATTCCCGACGTTTCGGGCGCTTTCCAGCACCCATGGTCACGGGGGACTGAGTTAAAAATAATAGTAAAATAAACGTGATAAAATCCTTAAAAGTAATTTTAATCAATGTGTAGTGATCGCGTAAATATAAGAAATCATTATGTAGACCCGATTAGGCTGAAATTTGATATATATATTCTAACAATGAGTCACTCAACAGCGCCTACCTGGATGAGTAAACTCACCCTCGCCCACCCCGCAATTCTTATAATTAATTATGTTAATAATCTATACATATAATAAAACAGTAACGAAAGAAAAACTGTACATTGAGAATTTTCGAGAAAAAATTAGTGGCTTTTGTTAGAAAAACGTAACTGATGATAAAAAGTGACTTTTTACAATTTTTGTCTGTTTGTCTGTGTGTATGATACAGCTTCATACCAAAACTACTGGATAGATTGAATTGAAATTAAGCAAAAATGTTCTATGTTTACCAAGGAAGGCTTTAGGCTACATATTATCACGCCGTATGTTATAGGAGGTAAGCAATATTGATTTTAAAAAGTTTTTCTTCGTAATTGAATGCACAAAATAATCATTTAAAGATTATTTGGTAAATACAAATTATTCTTAACGCCGTATGTTATAGGAGGTAAGCAATATTGATTTTAAAAAGTTTTTCTTCGTAATTGAGTGCACAAAATAATCATTTAAAGATTATTTGGTAAATACAAATTATTCTTAACGCCGTATGTTATAGGAGGTAAGCAATATTGATTTTAAAAAGTTTTTCTTCGTAATTGAGTTAACAAAATAATCATTTAAAGAATATTTGGTAAATACAAATTATTCTTAACGCCGTATGTTATAGGAGGTAAGCAATATTGATTTTAAAAAGTTTTTCTTCGTAATTGAATGCACAAAATAATCATTTAAAGATTATTTGGTAAATACAAATTATTCTTACGATAATAAACCGAAATCACGTTCATTTTTTGCTCCATATCGTGATTTACAATACTTTAATGCACAACCAGGCATATTTTCATTAAAAATGCTGTGACCACGCGCATGTATTACACCCTCTAACGAAATATAGCAATACTACACTGAATATTTACTTAGAAAACATGTTAGCTATTTCTCAGTAGGTGACACTACTAAACATAAGGTTAAATTTAGTATAAGTATGGGATGCGTCTTTTGAGTGTTTCTGTAAATCTACAAACTATCACTAACTATTATTAAAATAAAAATAGAATAAAAAATAGTTATGCGATACGTGGGCAAAGCCACGTGTACAGCTATAGTTTATAAAGTATTTTTTTGTAGTGCGTTCCGCACCGGATCGGTGAAATATACGGGATGAAAAGTTTTTTGTTGTATAGGTGTTAAGTCTAGGCAACATATAGGCTATAATTTATTTTGGAAAATGGAACACCTGATGCAGAACCGCAACAGACCAGCTAAAGTATGAGATATAAAAATGGTGCCATAGCAAAAAATATTCCACGTGAAGAGTATTTTCTGCTGTGAGAATAAATTTGAAGATCTGGAACACCTGTTGTGGAACTCCAAAGCCCAGCGACATTATAACATATATAGGAATGACGTCTTAGCAAAAGTTGTTTAGTCTGATGGGCATTTCCTGTTGACTTACAAAAATGAAAGATCTGGAACGTCTCGAATTGTTTGGCGCATCACGTTGTTTTCCCGTCCCCGGGCTCTTTGAATTTGATTTTGACGACCCCGTTGTCGTTGGCATAAGCAACAGGATCCGCGTACGACGTCGCGGGCAGAAGCTAGTGTTGGAATAATTTGATAAACTAGCCACTGTATTACAAGATTGTGCGAGCAAATATCTGGTTTTACCTACCGCATTTATAAATCGAAATTTTAAGATGATAATGAGCTTTTGGTCGCTTCGGAGGCACAAACATTGTGAAAAATGCACTTTAGGTGCAAATTTTTTTTTTCTTGCTTTTTATTTAGCAAAATGGATCATAATGGAGAACGAAACGTTTCTTGAATATAGAAATCGGGCATAAAATGTTAATTTTCATTAATTGTTAAAACTAAGCTCGAAGCATTCGTTCCATTAGTTTTCATATAAGAAAATAATTGGAAGCAGACTGTAATAATTTCCCAAAGGGAATGTGTGTAATTATTCTGAAAATTACGACTGTACAACAATTTGTATCCAATTTACTGTAATTATAACAGGCAATTTGGCATAACACAGGAATTGATTCCTGTTTCAGTCCGGTGAGTTACCAAATTAAAAAATATTACACATTTTGCATTGGTTTAGGTATGTAAATTTTACATTTTAAGGCCTTCAAATTAGTTTTCAAATAGTAATTAAGTAGCCTTATCAATTATTGAATTTTTTTCAAGAATGTTTTAATGGACGTTGTTTAGAGATTGAGGAGTATTAAATGTATTTCCGCCGTAGACAAAGTTACTGCCACAGTTTTCCGCTTTGTAAACTAAAACGGTAAGGGCTGGTCACGATAGACGTCAACGAGTGGAGACCGCGCGGACTCAACGTAATGTGCGACGCTCTTTGGCTAAATGGGGCGACGAAGACTGGTAGCAAATTGATGCGTGAAGACGAAGACCAGGTTAAGTGAAGTTTGGAGCGGTGATTTAGGAAATGCCTACTGAAAATAGTTAATAAAATAAAATAGCTGTAACATATACATTCAGAACTATTTTCAGGTGAAAACTAGTTTTAACGACAATATAAGTCAAAAGCATTTCGTTACCGGCCAAACACGGTTTTAGGACAAACTACTTCCTCCTATCAATCAAATAGAAAATCAAATAGAAGTCCGCGACTTTGAGGTGGGTGCACCTTAAACGAACGTTACTGATATTTAAAAAAGAAATATCAGCGACAGTAGGTTGCCGCAGACAACCAGTTGATCCTGTGAGGTTTATGAATAAATTAGCATAGCATATGAAAAACGTAATTTGTCTTAAAATCTATTGGCAAAAAAATGGTCAAAACCTTTTTAAATACCAGTCTTGGTCAAAACTTCATAATAATCTTTTATACAATATCTTTTCAGTTAAAACTACTTTGCACCAAATTTTTATTTTTATTTTTTATAATATTAAAGTTTTTTTATAGAATAAGTACGACAAACAAGCACACAGTCCACATGATGGTAAATGGATGCTGTGGCGTGGCTCATAGACATCTACATTTATCCTTGATTAAGAATCAAAACGCAGATGCGTTGTCACCCCTGAGGACTAAGATGGATTGCCACGTTTCCAGTAAAAAAGGGTCTCCGGATCTCTACACTTACCATACGAAAAATAGCAGTATTAAGCTGCTATTTTACGCTGGTATTCCGTGAGAGCGTGGTCATTCCCCGGTCGAGGCAACCTATTCGTGCTACAACCATAATATACCTGCAGCGTGGCTGTACCACGTATAAAAGTGACAAACGAACTAACAGTCCACCTGATGGTAAGTGGCTACTGGCAACCCTTGGACAGCTGCAGCCAACTTCGAATAAAGAAGTCTATAGATGCGTTGTCACCGCTGAGGACTGAGATGAAATGTCTCCTTGCCCGTAAACTGGCTGTTTTTAAGTATACTCTTAATACTTTTGACTGTTTTTGCCGGTTAAAAGATATTTATGACCATTCCATTCAGTCTATAAAATTTCACTGCTTAACATAGGCCTCCCCACAGATTACCTTAGAGGGGATTTTGATTTAGCTGTCATGCTTTATAGGGAGGTTTGGAAAACGCAATTTTTTTTTAAATATTGTGTATAGTGATCAGGAAGATGTTACTGCCCCTTTCTTGTTTCACTTTTCCTCTATCGTCACTTACGACACCTTCGGGACGATAGGAGTTAATGGATATTCTTATACCGCCAGCACACGGTAGTCTACTAAAGTGACTACAGTTAATTACGACATCGTTCGTCCCTTTATCATCGTCCAGTCGAAAAGACACTACAAATTAATAAGTGGAAGTATCCTCACCTCCTGTCCAGCGATGTCGTCCCAGTGCACCTTGGGCCCGCCCTCGATGATCTCGTCGAGTATGAGCTGGACCAGTTTGGGGTCGACGCCGCGTACGCTCAACGGCTGCGGCGTGCGGCTGCGAGTGGGGGTCCCGCGTTGCGACCCGGCACGGCGTACGGGCGACCCGTTCACTGGTACCTGATAGCCACCCTGGATTTATGGAGTTAAGTCAGAAAAATAACAAAATACACGATTGCATGGAAGTTTGACGCCTCGGTAGCTCGAGCCAATACGTTTGAAATGTTTTTGGTCGTGAGTTTGATTCTCGGACGGAAAACGTAATTGCATGACGAAGTATTTGTATTTGCCTTCCGAAAATTTGGGGTGACCAAATAAAAAGGAAAGGCTAGGAACGGTTTACCACACAAATTAAAGTTTTTTTATAGAAAAAAGGGGCGAAAAATGAACACATAGTCCACCTGATGGTAAGTGGATGCTGCGGCCTATAGACGTCTACATTTAACTTCAATTAAAAGTCAAAATGCAAATGCGTAAGCACACAGCAGCATTTTACGCTGGTATTCTGTGAGAGCGTGGTCCTTCCCCGGTTGAGCCGATCCATACGTGCTACAACCATAATATAGTTGCAGCGTGGCTCTACCTCGTAAATATTTTCAGTCGTACTCATTTCTATCCTTTCTCAACTGTTACGTCGGAAGTTTTTTGACTGACTGACAACGGTTTGTAGACGAAATTGCGCCGTGACGGTTGTGTGATAGATAGATATATGGTACCATAATTAATGAACAACCATTTGCCTGCTGGGTAAACATCAGGCGAGAAGACATAATTTATGACATGAAGGCCATATTTATCAACAAAACATGGTTATATTTTTATTATATTCGTTATTAGAACCATGAAAATCGGCATTTGTAACAAACTTTCTACTCATTTTATTAAAAATAAGTTTTTAGATCACTATAACAAGGTTTGAAGAAATGAGATTACTTGCGCGGTACAAACAATTTTGTAGACGCAAAATTTTTCCTACAATCTTCATTCGTAGGCTCGGTCGACAACATTTGATGGGATCGAGCACTTTGTAAAAACTGGTAAAAACATATTGGATATTCCGTTCACATACTTTCCATTTTTGAGCATTCAATATTATCGAACGTGACACATTACTAAAAACTAGGCAATTTCGTTTCTAATAAAAGAGATTTTCGCGGTAAAAGTAAGTCGATCCATAAAACATAACAACTTCCTACCTTTTATATGTGATATTTTTCCTGAGAAAATAAATAATTTAGTATTTAAAAACTAAAGCAACCAACTGCATCTCTTCAGGTATGAGTCTTAACGAATATACTCTTACTTTCAATATATATAAATTACGTGTCACGTTGTTTGACCGCGATGGACTCCTAAACTATTATATATATATATATATATATATATATATATATATATATATATATATATATATATATATATTATTCGATTTTAATCAAATTTGCACACCGTGTGCAGTTTGGTCCAACTTGAGACATAGGATAGTTTTTTGCCCATGAGTAAATTTTTAAACAAAGGATCGTCGTATAGGACAGAACAACGTCCGCCTGGCAAGCTAGTATGCATATATATATATATATATATATATATATATATATATATATATATATATATATATATATATATATGTATATATATATATATATATATATATATAAAATATATTATATTATGCATTTATTATATATATAGCAACAGCGTGGCTCTATTAAATAAATATTTTAATATTATATTTAATACATATTATGATATATTTTTATCTGTACTTAATTATTATTGTATATTATAACGTTATATAAATAAACCGATGTGCTGTTAGTCTTGGCACAGAATCAACTCTGTAAATAAAGCAGTGATAATTATGAGCCAAGATTAATCGGAGTCCGATATAGGCTGGGTAGGTAAAGTTTCAAAATAAAGTAACAATTTACTTGGAGTATTTCAAAACATTGAAACATTTAGAGATATTGCGAATATAATCAAGCAAATTTGCGATTGTATACAATGTTTTTTCGAATCGTTACGTAAAGTGCTGGTTTACCAATTGCTCGTTGGTGAATAAAGCCATAGTGAGGAAATCTACATGTTTAAATAATTAAATTTTTCAAAGCCTTCTGAAGTTTAAGTAATTAAATACAACCAGTGCGTGGTAATATCGATGACGTGAATGCTATGGACCTTAGACGTGGTCCTTCACTGCCGGCCGTATTAGGAAGCTCAAAGTCGTCCAACAAATCAGTAAGGTAAAGTGGCCATAAGTCGTCAATATGAGTATAGTTGGAAAAACCGACAATCGATGAGGGAGAAAGGCTCTCAAGTGGTAGCCGTAATGGAAATATATAATTGAGAAATGCTACTAGTCAATTAATGAATATTTAAGCGACGCACCAGTAGGCATATAATGACATTGCTTTTATCATTTTTTGACATTCGAATAGACCCATAACGTACTGTAATGGTAAATACCATGTTTGGTAACATGTGAATATTTAAATATATTTTACTGACGTATAATATAATACTGATTATATTTTGTTGACGTATAAACATCTGATATTATGCTTTTATATATTGCTTTGACAAAGGGAGGCGAGTCTACAAAAAAAATTCATTTTGCCTTGAAAAGAACCAAATTACTTCGGCCGGCAAAGAAATTCATTCAGAGATTGTATGAGCTCAAAAGATATGAAATATTTGTTTCAGTATTCATATTTACCTACACAATGACTAAAGTTAACGCTTTTTCCATTTTTGATTACTTTTGTTAAGTATACTTTTCCTTATTTTTAATACAGGTGATAAACATTAACACAGTCAACCCGAATAGAATAGAATATAATAATTTTTATTCAATAATATAGATTATTATAGAATACTTATTGAGTCATTTTTTTATTCACCATTACTAGTTCGGAAAACACCTCTGTTCTTAAAAGAACCTGCAAGGAACCCAGCAGGATTATATTTTTTTAAACATACATAACTTTACAACAAATTTGTACAAGTTTTATACGATTTTAGAATCAGAATGGTGTCGAGCACCTCATTCCTAGGGATTATTTTCATTCATGTATTCCTTGATATTATAATAACCCTTTTTGTACAATTCTTTAATAACACTATTAAACTTGTTTATTGACATACTTGGATTGTAAGTGTATCTATACTGTGAAAAACAGACACATGCATCTAGATTCGCCCCGATCAAGATTCAAAATGTAGTTGCATAATGACTTCCGAGGACTATGATATATTGCTTTCTTACCAGAAAAAAAAAATCTCTTCGGTTTTAAGCACTCACCATACAAAACGCAGCAATAGTATCGTGCAATTTTATAGTAATACATGAGAAGGCATAAACCTATATGTTTTATTTTTTTAACAAACCTCAGAAATGCGAGGATGCCTGTGCCCAACAGTGGGACGTTTGTAGGTTGTAACTGACTAAATACAAAAATACAAAAACGACTGAACTAACTGCAATTTTTATATTATTATTTTTTATAGAAGAAGGGTGACAAACGGACACACATTCCATCCATCCTGATGATGAGTGGATGCCGTGGCCTATAGACATCTACATCTATCCTCGATTATGAATCAAAATGCAGATTTGTTGTCACCCCTGAGGCCTAAAATGGAGAGTGCCTCGTTTACAGTTAAAGGATTTCCGATTCTCTACACTTACCGTAATAAATATAGCAGCATGAGAGCGTGGTTCTTACTGGGTAGAGTCGTCCCATTCGTGTTACAACCATAATATAGTTGCAGCGTGGATGTACCACGTGTAGATAGATTTCTGTTGTTAATATGTATGGATAGCAAAGTTATTTTGAAATGTGATCCTAACCACTCAGGCTCGGTGGTTGACCATACCGGCATCTACACTTATGTTGACATGTAAACACGCGTCTTGCCTTCATTTGTTATTTCCTGGTTTTCTTTTTAATATTCAATGAGTGCAACAGACGAGCATCATTACATCCATTCCATCAATTACAGCTTATAAGTCCACTGCTGAATTTAAACCACTTTAGATTGCCTCATAAAGGCGATTTTGCCATACATGCCACGCTTGGCAGGCGGGCTGGCAAACGCAGTTTCTGCTGGGCACAGGCCTTCTCTCATTTCTGAAAGGGTTTTAGGGCAAGGTAGTTTCCGTCGCGCTGTCCCAACTTTACGTCCTCGAAACATTTATTTTTATTTTTCAGACATGCATGTTTCGCCACGATGTTTTCTTCACCGCCGAGCACATGGTAAATCAGCACTTGAATTGCAATTAACAATTTCATTGGTGAACCCGGGTTGCCCGCGTACTGTGAAATCCACAACTACAGCAGCAGCTACCTCATCTGTTTTTTTATTATTATTTTAAGTTGTTATCAGTGAAATGCTGCTTAATGAGAAATAATCATTACAATCGTTACAAAATTTTCGCAGTAGTAAAAGTTTCGTATTATCGCGTAACATTGCGGAAAAAATACAGTCGATGTAAGAACCATCGTCTTTTTGAAGACAGCAAAAAGCGTCGTTTCGCCACACGTCCCAAAACACTACCTCCATTAAGATCTAAGGTTTACATAGGTCTTAATGTTTATTAAACAGTCTTTTCACTCTTGGGGACCATGAAAGCATGGCTAAGTGCTATAGTAATTAAAAAAACCCTGTCTGCTAAAAGGAAGAGTGTTTTCTTAAACGTCTTACAATCTTCGCAACTTATCTTTATTACAAACATATATACTATTTTTCAGTTAATTATATTGAATAAATATAAATTAAGACGGCATTAGACCTGCCTCTGCCATACCCACAGTTGCGACGACGCGTTTAAATTGCGTGTCTGAATATAATTTTTTAAAGTTCATTGGAATACATAACAATGAATAATCAAAGAACTCTGCGTTTCTTTATATCCATTCCGAGAATCTTAAATATCAAAAAGTAAAGCCAGTTCACAACATATTTTAAGGTCAGCTGTGGCAGTCCAGGGGATAAACGCCTGTTTTACAATTTTATAGCAAAGTTTGATTCCCCTCGAAATGAATTACTGTGTAATTGTATTTTAACCGCTATCAAAATACATCGTGGAAAAACAAGAAAAACACGTAATTAATGGCAGGCTTTCACCTGCTGCAAAACCCATTTAGAAATGAGCGGAGGTTAACCCCCAGTAGGACATAATATGTAGACTTATTTGACCTCCTTAAGTTTAGTTTTATTACCGACTAGTGACCCTGCTTTGCCTGGATGGCATCTATTAATGTGGAGTTATTTAGATGTAAATTAGAGCGAATGCGGTATCCATCGGGAAAACAACTTTTTTACACCTAATTGTTCATGCAAGATTATTTGTATTTAACTCTAAAGTTGCCTGAATTTCGCTGTATGTCACATGTCGATCTTCCTCAATCAGCTTACGCACAGCATCAACGTTTTCTTGGGTGACTGCAGTTTTTGGACGACCTTGACGGGGATCATCACTGAGTTTGACACGTCCACGTTGAAATTCAGCAAACTAGCGATAAATTGTGGTTTTGGATGGGGCTTCATCACCAAATGCAGAAATCATCCGGTCAACACACTGTTTTTGTGTTAAACCACTTCGAAAGTCATAATAAATCATCGCTCTTGAACTTTCTCGAGTCAATTCCATTTCCTCAACGACTAAACAAGTTTGACAAAACCTTGTGACAAGACCGAGAATCTTTTTTAAATCAATTTTTAAAACCAAGGAGTTTTCAATTAAAAAGATTTTAATATGACAGGAACAGTGGAAATATTCCATTCCCGATACTTTTAGTGCAGCCCTCGTATCTACATCCATTACTTAGATCACTTTTGTGTTGGCCCGCAAACTTTTACATTTAAAACATGTTATTTTCGATATCCTTTCTTATTTTTGATGTACAGTATGAGCAATATATAAGACTGCTGGTTCCTTTTTCACATTCACAGCAGCGTTATTCGGTAGCAACTCTCGAATATTTGTTTGGCCATGTCTTTTAAACGTGAAGTTTGCAACTTTTTCTCGACGTAGATTAACTTTCTAGGGTTAAATATCATTAATCGTCAAGGTTTTATGATAAAATATAGCCTGGATCCCTACTGGAATTACTCTTTACCTGTTCGTAAAGTTTCATCACAAACGGTTCAACCCTTCCGAAGAAGATCAGCCCGGACAAACAGAGATAGACAGAAAGACAAAATATTTACATGGGACAATAATACAATGGGAGTTTAATAGAAAATAATTTTTACATAATATTATGAATAGAGACTTCACTTTTACTTATTTGTATAGATACATGGAATTATTACAAAGCTGTTATACGAAACATAATCCGTGAATGCTCAGGAGCCAAGCGCTCGCCGCAGTTTGAGGCAGGGCCACGCTATATCAGTAGTACAGTTGTGGCAAAAATGTATCAGCTCGACCGGGGTAGGACCACGCTCTCACAGAATACCAGCGTAAAATAGCAGCTCAATGCTGCTGTGTTTCGTATGGTGAGCGTAGAGAAGCGGTGACCGGTTTTACTGGAATCGATGCATTTCTTCTTAGTCCTCAGGGGTGACAACGCATCTGCGTTTTGATTCTTAATCGAGGATAAATGTAGAAGCCACAGCATTCACTGACCATCAGGTGGACTGTGTGCTCGTTTCCAACCCTTATTCTATAAAAAGGATATTGATGATTAAACTTCTGATAAAAAATTATATGTTTTATTATGAAAAAAATGCATGTTACTAGTTAATCAAAATAAAATCTCTCACTATCACCAATGCACTAAATTTTATTGTGAAATATTATTCAAAATGTAAAAAAATAAATACAATTTTTTTTATTTAGCGTACCGCAAATTTGTTTATGATATTAATATTTGCAATATTTATAATATTAATGTTTTTTTCTCATATTTCATACTGCACATATTTTTATTATTAACTATGCAAATTGATAGTCAAAAGGAAACCAATATGAAATAGAAAATAAAAAAACTAGGGCACAACTAATATAGAAATTAATTTTTGTTTGTTCGTATTTTATGCGCTGCTAAACCGTTTATCAGATCGCGGTAAAACTTTGTGAACATATTGCTTGCACTACCGCGGAGGATAACCTTTTTTTTTCTAATGATTGCCTATAAAGGCATATTTAATATGATGTTACTTGTAACATAATAGATACTTAATTTAAGAAATCAAATTCGAAAACTTCGTATAATCATCCTATATCATCAAACACATTTTTGAATGAAACTTATAAAATAAAGAGTGCACACCAATATTGAAGAGTAAACGTGAAAAATATACACTATATATGGCAACATTTAACTAATTTGGTTTAATAACAATCACAGTTTAAATTTGAAAAAAAAGTACGGCAATAAGTAACTTTACAAATAGCATTACAAAGTTAAAATAGATCCAACCCTGTAGGTGGCGCTGTTGTAGAATCCAGATATCTCCCGCGCGAAGCCGGGGCAGATCGCTAGTTTACTATAAAAGTCTAGGGCACCAAAAAGTTAAATCCAGCGCGCGCCAAATATTATATATTCTGTGGTAAAAAGTTAAATCCAGCGCGCGCCAAATATTATATATTCTGTGGTAAAAAGTTAAATCCAGCGCGCACCAAATATTATATATTCCGTGGTAGTGCTTGCACTTAAAAAGGTCGATTATGGCGTGCTTTGCAAATCACAATGTAATAACAAAAATACTCACCGAAAGCTGTCGTTTCACAGCTGGGGGTGTGGACGCAGGTTTTACAGGGTAGCGGCCATAGCCACCGTTGGAGCTGTTGGGTTGTGATGACGAGCGGCCCATGGACCTGGGCAGGGTTTGGGACTTCATCAGCGGTCCGCCACCGCTGCTCGGTACCCTTCTACCGGCTGTTGTGAGCTTGCGACCCGCAACTAACACAAACAGTTTATTAGTATATTAAAATTTAATTAAAAATTATTGATATTGTGTAAAATGAATAGTGGTTTAGCATTTTGTGAGTTTTTGTGTGTTTATGTTAGTAAGTTGTGTATTTTAGTTATTTGCAAGGAGAGTTCAAAGAATTAATTGCAATTTTAATACATTAGTACTTGGGCGAAAGAGCATCGCTGGGCGTTACTGAACAATGATTCTTAGAGATGACACCTATCTGGATAAACATTGGTAAGTGAAACGTTATTTAAATAAATAAAGCATCCTAATATCTTTAACATTCTAATGCTTTAATGATTAAAACTACTTTTACGTTTAATTTATTTGATTTTTAGTTCCCGACGTTTCGGGTGCCATTTATCTATGCTCTCTATTTCTGCGTAGATCGGACCATAACTAATAATTAAAAAGCTGAAAGTACTACGAGTTAACACTGACATCGGGACGTCAGTCACCTTAGTCCTCCCGTGAGCATGGGTACTGGAGAGCACCCGAAACGTCGGAAATTAAAAATCAAATAAATTAATCGCGAAAAAATCTGTAAAAGTAGTTTTAATCAATGTGTAGTGTTCGCGAAAATATAAGAAATCATTAAAACCTCTCAATATAAAAAAGTCTAACATGCAAACAGACCAACTACAGGTTGCTACAGTCTACAACTGTAGAAAAATAAGAAGACCGTAGATACTGTTGCGTGAATAAGTCAACGTCATACACTAGCGCCATCTAGTGTCAGGAACGAGAGCGAGGGGAGCTTTGCAGAAAATGACGTCACAAATCTTTCAACCGACAGCGCCATCCGAAGAACTAAGTTTCTAAAAAATCTACACTCGAACACTCGTCGCTTTGCGCGCATTTACTTGAATATTCCGGATGCTTCATTGCTAATTTGTATATATAGGCGCTGCAAGATGCGATCGGGGTAGTATTGGATTTGGGCGAGCCTGTTCCTCCTGTCGGCGAGCCTGCTCCTCCTGTCGGCGAGCCTGCTCCTGCAGCATCACCATCAGAGCACCTAAGTCAGGTGCTGCAGATGTAGGAGCTACCGACGGGCCTGCAGCCGGTGGCTGGCCCTCCGACGTCTGCGGCGTTGCACCACCAAATCTTCGTTGGTCCGTCTTCTGCTGGCGTTGACTTTGGGTACGGACACCCTCCGTTTCCTCCTTAGGTAAAATCGGCATGATTTTATCCCACTTCTGACACCAATTGTTACGAGCTTGAGGTTCGTGACAATAAAAATTGTCGATAAAATTACCTAAATTAACACTTTAATTTACTTTACACAAATTAAAACTTAAAACACTAATAATTAAACACACTAATTCACTTTATTCCGCTCCGAAGCTTCGCTTGTCTCGCCCAAATCCAATACTACCCCGATCGCATCTTGCAGCGCCTATATATACAAATTAGCAATGAAGCATCCGGAATATTCAAGTAAATGCGCGCAAAGCGACGAGTATTCGAGTGTAGATTTTTTAGAAACTTAGTTCTTCGGATGGCGCTGTCGGTTGAAAGATTTGTGATGTCATTTTCTGCAAAGCTCCCCTCGCTCTCGTTCCTGACACTAGATGGCGCTAGTGTATGACGTTGACTTATTCACGCAACAATACGTTCTCACTTGTAAGGACTGCAACAAAATGCCACACAACTTGCAATTAAAGAGATATAATTCAAATTTGTGATTTGTAAACCGTAAAAGGATTTGGACGTCTTCTTGATACGAGTAACTAGAAAATAAAAAAACCACGGTTGTCAAGTCTACCAAGCGTGGCAGCAATGTCAAATATCCCTATAGGCCATCTATAGGCAGGCATATGTTCAGCAGTGGAGTTTTATAGACTGTAATGATGAACGATGATGATGAATATGCAGACTGAAATAAAAACTTCTAAAACCTATTTCTTTTGCATTAATTACAATTAATGAGTAGAAAGTATGCCTTTAATGCAAATTAATGGGTTTTCTCAAGAACTTTTGAACGCTCCTTGAAATATTATGCTCGTCACTTCATTATATCACAGATTATGTAAAAAATGGCGGGGCGTAGAACGGGCCGCTTATTTTAATGATATATGTATAAAAACTATAACTAGTATGGCCAGGACTATACATGCAAAATTAATGTGCAAATGTATATATTTACAAATGTTCAACATTTAAATAATGTATTTGAGATAATAAGTTGTAATAAAGTTACTAACAACCTAACAAAATCTTCGTGAAATCAAATCAACTTTTTTTTAGATTAATTTTAGGGATTAGACCATGCGTTATTTCAATTCAAATATGAGTCACATTTGTAAAAAAAGGCCACCTAAAAATGTTAAAATTAAAAAAAAATCTGTCCGAATATTATGCCTATTTAGTCTTTTAAGTAGCTCACAGAAGCCACTTTCTCAATAATAAACCGTAACATTAATACAGTACATAGAAATTTCTGTAATACGATGACTGTAGTGCAGAAACGGAAACGTATTTGCGGATACACAATGACCTATAGAAATCATTCGAGAATCATCACGCCAATTTTCACTCTTGACACGTCGGGATTAAGTCGACAATTAAAAACGTGCGGCATATTCTAGCATCAATATGCGAACTGAATCGCGGCCTGATGAACCGTGACGGTCTCATTCAGGAAATACGATTCGAATGGAAACGATTGTATACGTCTTCACGTCTGACTGCTTTCCTGGTACTCCCCTCGTATTTATGGTATCCTTTCACCGTTTCCCATGGGTTGCAAAAACATGCATTATTTTTATTTTAATAAAAAAGGTTATAACTGTATTTCTCTGGACAATGTGGTATCGATTCGCTGGTATAAAAAAGGGAAACGTCTGCAGAATCCGTTATCTATAATGACATTATAAAAAAGTCAGTTTGTCGGTGTGAAGCCACTGAACCGAATACATATTGTTAAAACCTTGTTTTAATTTGAAGTTAGATTGGATCGTGGTATTTTTTGTTATGTGAGTTACTTTTTTCTAAAGCAAGCGTTAATTAACAAGACCTCAACTAAAGAGTTGGAACTATACAAAACACATCAATATGCCGAGTTATACAGCGTGATTAAATATTATTGCACGTTTTAGTTTGATTATGAACTAAATTAAACTTTATTGTTAATTATAATAGAGATAAGAATCTTTACACGCATTTACGCATATTAAAATAATTGTTAAATAAATTGAATAATATACTATTGATCCTTTTTATTTACACTTGGCTTGATGATGATTGGTGATTCTTGGTGTAGATGATAACGATGACAGAGGTGAATATAGTAATAGAAAACTTATCGGTCTAAATAGCAAATATTTCATTTTACGCAAATCATAACTTTTCGAACCTGGGTGAGTAGTAAGAGTCAACATCTCACTGATACTGCGTCAAATCTTTCCCGCACTATTAATTATATCATTCGCCCATTTAAGCACAGTTAGTTACTGGTAGTTAGGTATTAAGTGAGTGAGCCAGTTTGGCTGTTATCTAAGGCAAAATATTCACATAAGAATTTTTTTTTATTAATTTCATGTTAAAAATATAACAATGTTTTTTTTAAAGAATAAGAATAAACGATCACAGAAGTGTACCTGATGGTAAGTGGATACTGTTGCCCATAAAAATCTGCATTTATCCCCGATTAAGAATCGAAATACAGATGCATTGTCACCTCTGAGGACTAAGATGGATTGCCTCGTATCCAAAATAGTCTTCGGTAAAAATACATTATAGCTCCTCTACACGATGGGCCAGCGTTGGCCCAGCGCGATGGCCATGCGATGGCTGCAACGCAACTACACGTTGGCGACATTCAGTTGTGATCGACACGTTTATCGAGATGGACGTGGAAGCATTAGCCGCTGCGGCAATTTATCTATACAACACGTACTGTTATTTTCTAAATGTGCACAAGAATAGAGTTATTAAAAAGAAATGGCGTAGAAGAAAACCTAAAATAGTACCCCGAGTACCTAAAATGACTATTTTTTAAAGAATAATAGTGACAAACGAGCACACAATCCACCTGATGGTAAGTGGATGCTGTAGCCCATAGATATCTACATTTATCCTCAATTAAGAACCACTCAGACCTCTAAGAGGAACCTCTAAGAGTCACTCCTGAGGACTAAGGTGGAATGCCTTATTTCCAGTAAAAAAGGGTCTCCAGATCTCTACACTCGCCGTACGAAACACAGCAGTATTAAGCTGCTATTTGCTGTTATTTTGTGAGAGCATGGTCCTTCCCCGGTCGAGCCGACCCATTCGTGGTACAACCATAATATAGCTGCAGCGTGGCTCTACCAAGTATAAATACTCTTTAAGATTGTACTTATCATCTGTGTTGGGTTTATAAATACTTAAAAATGGTGATTTTACTCATAACCCTATTAAATATATATAAACCCTAAATTTAAACCCTATTACATATATATATATATATATATATATATATATATATATATATATATATATATAAAACTACATCTTTCCTTATTTTTATCTTTGTGTTTTTTATGTGTTGGATTCCATATCACGCTTTCTCCCCGATATAATTCTAAAAAATTTATAACTTCGTTATGAGGCCACGTATTCGTCATTTTAATAAATTTTCGTTATTTTATAAACAAAGCTCGAACGTCCACACTCAACAGTCGAGCACGCACAATGTGGAATGGGCCACGTGTAGATGCGTACCGCCATCGTTGGCCCACTACCCTTTAATGTGCGGCGGAAAAACCGACACCGTCGCCAATCCCGAGACCATCGCATGCGCCATAAGCCATCCAACACAACTACGCCCTCCACACGTTGGCCCATCATAGTGGGCCATCGCATTGGCCCAACGTGTAGAGGGGCTATTAAGAGAGAAATAAATAAAAGTAGGCAAAAATACCGTAAGTTTTCGTATAATATCAATTTGCTAGTGCTGAATAAGGCCACCCCCAAGGAAAGCCAGAAAGCACAGTCCAGGGGGTGGTGGGTGCGCTCTATACTTCGCCTACCGATACGATGCCTGTGTACAACAGTGGACTGACGGAGGGCTGTAATGATGATGATGAAATAAGACTATAAGTTTGCCTTGTGCTGGCGGCGGTAGCCGAAATGTATTAGTTTGCAAAATGCGACAAAAATAAACATGTATTTATTTCTTATATTTTAAAATAAACGTTAACATTGAGTTGCCTTTTATAATCTTCTGTTATGAATTTTTAAGCTCAAACAATCTGTTTTTTTCATGTCTGCCTGTACAATTAACAAAATTGATTAGAATCAGACTCTTTCAACATAATCAAATACTTCAGAGTTCAGTGTTTGAGCAATAGTTTCTAGGTATATTATATTAATATCTTCAAATCTCAGGCATGGCCACTATACGTGTTACTAATTAATACAGTACAAAGCTAACCCAACAATTAATAGTCGACCGTTCCGTTAGACAATATGGTTGCATGCTCACGGTCATCCGCCTCGAACAAGTGCTGCTATAAAAGGACATTATGTCGACCTTAGAGGCCATAACGTACTCAGCGTTCGTTACTTACATTGCGTGATTATAATGCATAAAATAGATTTAGCTTTATATCTACATAAGTAGTTCTTGTTCAGAGGGTTTTTAATCTAATATTTTGAATATCATCCCACTTTCATACGGCCATGCCGAAGCAGCAACTGCAGTTATATTAGAAGTATAGTTGTAGCACGAATGGGTCGGTTCGACCGGGGAAGGACCACACTCTCACAGAATACCAGCGTTAAAGCTTAATGCTGCTTTGTTTTATATGGTGAGCGTAGAGAACAGGAGACCCTTTTTACTGGAAACGAGGCATTCCATCTTAGTCCTCACGGGTGACAACGCATCTGCATTTTGATTCGTAATCGAAGATAGATGTAGATGTCTATGGGACACAGCAACCACTTACCATCCGTTGGACTATGTGCTCGTTTGTCACCCCATCCTATAAAATAAAAAACCTGTTGTTAAGTGGTGATGTAGACGAAGATGGTAAAGCGCGCGGACTTAGCTTCTAACATTTTCATTCTTGCCTTGAGAATAGTTTATGTGACCCGGTCTAGTAGTGGCCAATTCCAGTTGAGGTGCCTCGGACCGCGGGTTGAAATACCGCATGGAAGTTTTAATAATTGTTTCGGGTCTATATGTTTTTTCGTGCGCAATTTATGTGTATATAACGCCTATATGACAAACGAGAAAATTCAAGTGTAGCGAACATTTTTAAAGCAAAGAAAAAATTATTGTCAGTACTGTAGACAATGGTTAATTAGTATCGGAAACTAGAAATAGTTTAAAATATGTACTATCGATTGTCATATTTAAGAGAATGTTTTGTAAAGTTGAGATAATTTTATTTAGAAATGTGTGTGAAGATTCCTAGCTGCTCTTATCTTTAAGTATTTCGCAAATAATCCTTTAAAATAGGCTTTAGAATTTAAATACAATTTTTTAATAATTTCCATTAACATTTTCATCACTATATTCGAGAGTATGCTAACACGAAATTCTAGCCGAGTTGGAATCATAATATAAAAATTACCCACATATATAGGTTATCACACGCATGGAGGTAACCAAGTTGTTCAAGTAAAAAAAGTAAAGTTACAGCTTATATACGTCCCACAGCTGGGCACAGGCGTCCTCTCATTTCTGAGAGGATTTTTAGAGCAAGGAAATGTCCGCCACGCTGCCCCAATGCGCGTTGGCGAACTTTTGCCGACGCTCGCGATGTCTGAGGCTTGGTCAACAGTGTAATGCCGGCTTTTAAAAAACATTATTTTTTATTAGACTATGCTCGCTTCATTACTATACAAGCGACAGTAGTAGTTCAACCTCATAACAACAATAAATAGTCTTTTCTTGAATGCACCTCTAAATTTTCTAAGCTCTATATTTATGGCGTAGGTATCTACCCACTAGATACATTACAAAATTACGTTCATCCTTCGTCGTCTTTGGGTGTAGGCGTTCGCACACAAGGCCGACGTTCCACTATCGTATATTACCGAAGAAAGTTCACATCTATTACAGCAAGTCGTATATTAATTCTTACCCAAATTACCAAGTGATTATATGTTTATGTTATTGAAAGTAATGCTAAGAAGTTAGAACTGAGATTTGTGTTTAAAATTTTGTATGCAAAGACGATCTTGGATTTACCACACATTTCAGTTTTCAAATGAGAATTTAAATCTAGCCCTACGTGTTATTAATCAAACAATCGAGAATAAGTAATAGAAATAATAATAAACTAAATTCAAAGTTGCTTGGGATGGTTTTCGGTCCACACCTTAGCTACTGTCCTCGATAGTGCTTTGAAAATTGCATCATAAAGCCCACACACTACCTGGTGTGACTTTCGAAATGCAAAAATAATGTAGACTGGTATTAGTATGTATTCAAAAATAGAATTTTTTATGATTAAGTTACTTGTAATATGACAAGCGGCGTCTGCATTACCAAATGAAAGGTTTCGATATAAAGTTTAAATTAAGATAAAGATTAAAACACGGAAAAATAAATCAAACAACAGCAGTGATTGCGTTCAACAAATTGTCACAAATGAGCTCACGGTAAATGAATAGTGTGGCAAATAGACATCTACATTTGCTATCGATTAAGACGGAGTGCCTTATTTCCTGCAAAAAAAATGCACATATACATTTAAAAAGGGGTTAAGGTTAGTTAAGTTGCTAATGGACTTACGCACGGACAACCTCAGATCGTAAGATCATAAAAACAAGGTTTTTATGTGAACAGACAACATATTTTCTTTTAAATGATATTATTTTTTAGTTCATATTTATGACGGCTTTGTGGCGCAGAAGCTGAGGGCCGCGAGTTCGAATCCCGTACTTCCGTGTAAATACTTGTATGGCCTACAAATAATTGTTCCGGGTCTGGATGTTGTTTGCTTGTGCAATTTATGTATATAAACAGCCTCCACGATACACGAGAAAATCTTAGTTATGGAGTAAGGGTTAAAAACCATGAATTTTAAACTTAGAGAGTTGTTAATGGTACTGAAAATATTGTTTCTTAATTTTTTTTTGAAAACGAGATTTTTTTAAATTATAGAATAAGGGTGACAACTGAGCACATAGTCCACCTGCTGGTAAGTGGATACTTAGATTTTTATCCTCGATTAAGAATCAAAGCATTATCACCCCTGAGGACTAAGATGGAATGCCTCGTTTCCAGTGAAAAAAGGGTCTCCGGTTCTCTACACTCACAATACGAAACACAGCATTTTCCGGTCGAGCCGACCCATTTGTAAAGTTAAAAAGTAAAGTTACAGCCTATATACGCCCCACTGCTGGGCACAGGCCTCCCTGAGGGGAGGTCTCAGAAATGAGTTTCTGAGAGGGTTTTAGGGCAAGGAAGTGTCCGCCGCGCTGCCCCAGTGCGTGTTGGCGAACTTCACGTGTCTTCGAAATATTTTTTTTCCTTATTCCTCAGACATGCAGGTTTCTTCACGATGTTTTCCTTCACCGCCGAGCACGTGGTAAATCAGCTTTTAAAATTGCAATTAACAATTTTATTGGTGCCGGCGGGGATTTAACCCGGACTACTTGCGTTCTATTATATTTACAGCGAGCGTTAACCATCTGAGCTACCACGGCTCTTTTACCATACGTGCCCACGATTCGATCCATTCGTGCTACAACCATAATATGGCTGCAGCGTGGCCTACCACGTATGTGTTGTGGAAAGCACGCGGTGAGTGTTCTTCGTTGTATATGGCCGGCCCATTGCCACTGCTTAATATTCCCCTATTTACCGCAGTAGCTACAGGCAAGCAGGTTGTCAACCGCAGATTATATTTCGAGTTGTTATTAGGACGATACTGCTACCCATCTCCTGTTTCATTTCGCCCCGTTGCCTCCTACAACACGTAGTGGAGTCTCTTACGTCGCTACTACACGGTATAGCCGATTTACACTTCGACAAGTACAGTCGCGAGTTAACTTGCGAACTTGGCGAGTTAAGGGGGTACCCTGACCAAAACCTGGCAAAAGTGCGTTTTTCAGAGACTATTATCTCATTAGTTATGAGAAATAAGCTACATCTAAAAGCACATTATTAATGTTCGATATCCTATCATCACATTCCACGTTCTAATTTGTTTTTATGTGTTATGAATACATTTAAAATCTACTTTTAAAAAATGACTAAAATTATTTATTACATGCGTCTGTTGCTAAAGAAAATGCTCTAATCATTAGAGGATTACACTGATGGATAGATAATTTAAAAACCTGTATTCTACACGTTTTATTTAATTTCTTAAGTTCGCTTATCTCTTTTAATTGAAATAATTCCAAATATTCGGGCGTATTTTTCCGTGATATATTGTAGCGAGAGCGCGTGGATTGTATGGGAGATGTTGATATGGGGAATGAGATAATAGTCTCTGAAAAACGCACTTTTGCAAAGTTTTGGTCAGGGTACCACCTTAAGTGTAAAATCTGGTTTGAACGACAATCTGTGAGTTAAGTAGCAAGTTAACAATTAAGTTGAACGGGATAGCCTGCCGGTCTATTTTTGGGCGAGTTAAGTTCGAAATGTACTCCCGCGCGTCTCCGGCCAGGTGCAACTAAACTCGCTGCTCGCTCGTGTAAACGAGCGAGTTTAGTCCAGTGCATACGTTAACAGGACGCCACGTGTTCGCGTTCGACCCTCAAAATATAAAAGTGTACTTTTTTAACTAAACTCGCCACGAAGACATTTGCAACGCTACTGTCCACTTAACCGTTTACTGTCAACTGCCCTGTAACTAAACTCGCTACTGCACTTGTCGAAGTGTAAATCGGCTAAATACGGTCTAAGTGGTAGTAGTAAGTAAAAAAATATTTGAAATTCAGAGATCAGGTATTGAAAAACCGATAGTTTAATAATGAATTATCGACGTGGCTTTGTGTCTTTATAATTGTCAATCAATTACCGATTAATTAACTAGAGATATTAGCAAAATGTAGTAGGTCGTGCGGAATTAGGTTACCGAGTCAAAGCAGGCGTAAATGCATTAAAAAGTAATCAAACTTTAGTCGCATCGCATGTCGCCTTGATATTAATAAAACTGCCAATAAAATTAGCGCATTGTATTTTTTACTACCTGTTTTGGCCGATTTATTTTTTGCGTGCATTATATAAGTACGATACACATTGTATTTTATCATCGACAAAAGCCTATAAAATATTCTTACTCGAATATTTTACAGGCTTTTGTCGATGATAACTATACTATATATGTATATAAACCTAAAAAATAAAAGAACAAAACCGGCCAAGTGCGAGTCGGACTCGCGCATGAAGGGTTCCGTGCCATCGTTCAAGATTTTTTATTTTATTATAATTTTTAACGTATATAGCAAATAGCAAGCGTTCAAGCGTTTACTTGTTGCCATTATTAACATCTAGCAAAAAAAGCCAAAAAAATAAAAATAAAAAACCCATTTCTAGTAGGGGAGCCCCATTTAATTTTTAATTTATTTTTTTTATTATATGTTGTTATAGCGGCAACAGAAATACATATTCTGTGAAAATTTCAACTGTCTACCTATTACGGATCATGAGATACAACTCGCTGACAGACAGACAAACGGATGGATAGTAGGGGGTGTTTATAAATAGTGTCCCGTTAGTTAACCTTCAGGTACGCCACCCTAAAAAGTCATTAAAATCGGTTCAGCTGTTTCAGAGAAATCTATGAGCATACATATAAGAAACATACGCGTCGAATATAGTAACTTCTCATTTTGGAATTCTGTTAACAAGTGGCCTCTCAAAATAGTAAGAAATTCTAAGTATAGAGAGTTAACATAATGATTTCTTATATTTACGCGAACACTACACATTGATTAAAACTACTTCTACGGATTTTATCGCGTTTATTTTACTTTTAATTACTTTTATTTTTAATTCCCGACGTTTCGGGCGCTTTCCAGCACCCATGGTCACGGGGGACTGACGTCCCGATGTCATTGTTAAATTGTGAAGCTACTCCGGGTTTAACAATGACCCCTTAAAGGCTTAAAGGCAACAACGGCACGTAATCCCCCCCCCCCCCCCTATCAATAGGTTGCTATTTGGATTTAGGTATATTTAGCAGTGGACTTTAATAGGCTGTAACGGCTGGTGATAAACGTGCACAACGGAGAAGGAAACATCGTGAAGAAACCTGCATGTAATAAAAACATGCATGAGGATTAAAATATTCCGAAGAAATTTGAAGTACGCCAACACGGTCTGTAGCAGTGCTGCGGACAAATTGCTCTCTCCCTCTCAGAAATGATAGATTTGTGCCCAGCATCGGAACATACATATAACATACATACTTTCACTTATAAATACTGATTATGTTTTAAACTAATATACCTTCTTTAAGAGTTTAAGAGTTCAAAAAGTTAACTTCAATTCAAACGCGTACTGATTTTTTAATCATATCAAATTAAATGAAGTAAAAAGCCGTGTTACAATGTATTTATAATAAGAATCGTTTACTACGCAAAAAAGTTCACTAAATAGTTTGAGAAAACGTAAAATGTTCTCTATACGATGTGCATCCAACGTTGGAAGATTTATTGTGCGTGAATGAAAAGAAATTGAGAATTTCAAAACCATTATTTGTTAGAATTTCTCCGAAACACTATTCAATATATTGCATATTGTACCGAACACAAATATTTTTATACTGTAAAAGTAATCGACAAAATCTACATAGGAGTTTTTAATAAAACGGAACACAATAAACTGTGCAAACAAAAGCGGTCGGATTTATGAGTTATACAAATGATACAAAAGATACTAAAAGATAGGATTAACCAAAAGTATGATTATTCCTATGTATAATACACATTTGTTATTGGAGTAATGTTGTTCATTAACAACGAAATACCTCGGACTAAGGACAAAGAGAATGCTATGTCAACAATGACGCGGCTATACATTCATAGACTCATAGTTGGAGTTCGCTTCTTAGTGAGACCGAGTCGATATCGTCTGCCTTACCTTAGACAAGGTCGAAAACCTCAGAATGGCATTGTTTAGTTATTGATAGTTTATTCAATGTAAACAACACAGTTGATCAAATGAATGCTGTTAAATATTTACTTTTAATTGTAAATGTAAATACATAACTGTAAACTTTCAGGTATAGCATACTCAAATAAGGAAACTCAAATACAAACACAGTCTACTTGATGGTAAGAAAATGCTTTGTGCGTTGACAGTGTCAATTTGACACCTACATATTTAATGATCATGCACCATCTGTAGAAGCCTCATTTTCCGCATTTTTTTTGCGATAACCAAGCGCAAATACGGATTAAAGATGTTACAGAAGTAGACAAACAAGACAGTTCAGTTGATGATAAGTAGATACAGCGACACATATGGCCAAATACTTACTTAATTTTAAGGTGAAATGGGCGCCAAGAGCAGATTCTTCACGCTTTATTGGTGCGCACAAAATCAAATTTTGTCATTAAAAACTACGGAATTCAACCTTTCTTTTAAGTCTTGTCATCATCCATCAGTCATCCATCTGAATGACTGGCGTTTTCTTCCTCGCACAACTTCCTTGTGGAATCGACTACCGATACGACGTAGGGACGTTCAAGAAAAGAAGCCTACTCCTTTCTAAAAGGCCGGCAGCGCATCTGCCATTCCCCTAGTATTGCAGTTATTCATGGGCGGTGGTATCAGTTACCATCAAATGAACCGTATGCTCGTTTGCCCCCGTCTCCTATAAAAAAAGTCATTGTAAACGTTAAAGATTTGCCTTAGTGAATGAATTATGATGAATTATGCCAAAACGCGATTGACAGTTGACACATTTTGGCTCGATAAAAAAGACCGCAGTTTCCTTAAAATCTACAATTTTAGGTACGTCCATTAAGGGAAAAAGCAGTTTCATTCGAGTGTAATTAAAGCAATTTCAATTATATTCTGTCTATGTGTTCACCAGTAAATACATGGGGGAAGTACGGCTTCTTAACATGCACTCACGCACACATATTTCTTTTTTCTTGTAGTCCATCGTTGGACGCACACATTGTACCTAAAACCATATTGTTATTTGCAAAAGATTTTAAATGCATACTACATACAAGCATGTGCATAAGTTGACGGCCTCCGTCGCGCATTGGCTTAGCAATTAGCTGCAGCGCTTAAAGCCGCGGGTTCGAATCTCTCACGGAACAAGTATTTGTATAGCCTACAAATAACTGTTCCGGGTCTGAATGTTTGTCCTTGTGAAATATATGTATGTAAACTGTCTTCACGACACAGGAGAAAATCCTAGTGTGGAGGTAACTTTTATTTAATAAAAAAATAAATAAAAAAGTTGAGCATGGGTTTCGTAAGGTCAGATCACTTTAAAATTAACGCAGCTCTCTCTTTTTTGGTCTGAGGATGTCTACTTCCGATACTATCGCATTAGTGTCACATTGGGCACCGGCAGCTTGAAGCGACTGAATCAGCCTTTATGTCTCTCTCAGAGGTCTTCGTAATCGTACATATTATTTCTTTGAAACTCTTTATTTCGGTACATTTTTTATATTTTTTCTAATTTATATTTTCTTAACTTTTAGTATTATAATTTGCATATTTTCCTACAAAACAGTAGTATTGAATGAATGTTTTAGAAGAGGGGCAAACGAGCATGCGGCTCACCTGATGGAAAGTGTCCCCACCGCCGCCCATGAACAGCTGCAACACCAGTGGAATCGCAGGTGCGTTTGCAGTGCGTTGCCTGCAGCCTTATAAAATGAAGTAAGATGGTTTCTTGAAGGTCCCTAAGTCGTATCAGTCCGGAAATATTGCTAGTGTTAAACGATTCCACAAAGTAGTCATGTGAGGAAGAAAACTCCTAGTGAATCGCACGACAGTGAACCGCCATGCATCCAGATGATGTGGATGGTAACGTAAGTTTTGTCGCGATGTGCTTTGATGAAGTTTGAGGGTTGCAATTAATTCAAACAATTCCTCGGAACGAAAGCTTACCCGATATTTAGGTTCTCGTGTTAGTTAGAAGTTTTGTTTTGATTTTATCTACAGCATGATGACAAGCACAGGCTGCACTATTTTTGCATTTAAAACGATTCAGATAGTTATTCAAGAAACCCTCCGTGCCCAGTCAAAACTTGAGTTTAATTTGGTGTCATTCTTATTTCTTAGTTTATTTAGTAAAATATCACGTATACTTGTGGCTCTATATCTACTTGCAGTTAATAGCCGATCATATTCGAAGGTTGTCACTGTGCATGGTCAATATCGACCAAGTAATATCAAATACATTTCCGAAATTGTGTTATTACAACGAAACCCAAAATATCAAGTGTTAAGTCAATCAAGATCAATTGAAAGGTCAGTGTAATTTTAGTAATGTTAGTGTCGAAATGATCGAACGTTAACGACCCTCGAAAATCAACAGGCTGCAGTCATTGAAAGGAACTACTACACATGACCATAAACGATTAAAATGTTTCGTAATCCAGGACATGTAAATGTCTTTAAGACCTTTAAGTACTGCACAGATTATATTGAGACCCTAAAAGGCGGATTGGTGCAAATTAATGTACTTACACTTTAGGCATGACCCGTGACACACTTTCGGTTACAAATGATAGGTGTTGAGTAACACACAGAAAGCAAAAATAAATGTGGCAAGCACAGTGAACCCACATGCAAACATTGACGTATCAAACACACATGCCAATTGTATTGAGATTGTTTGTTATTTAATGTTCAACATTCACGATTAATATAATAAGAGTTATTATGGTGATTGTTTGTGAGTTTTTTTTTTAATTTTGCTGTAGGTTACGTCAAACGAAGCTAAGCATGTCTCTGTGATGTTCTACCTTCATTTGGTGACTTCGTTTGACCACTGTTACTTTCTGTATGCGCAAGGAGCGTCGTCTTGGACTTCTCTAAGGGCCTTCGCGCCTTTAGAGGCGACTCCGTTGGCTTTTTGTCGCTTCGCTCGGACTCACTCTCTACGCCCAACTTACTGAGGGCGACAAGGTTGGCTACATTGGAGACAATATGAGTTACTTCAATTAAACCTTATCACAATAATGTTAATCGTTTATAATTGTACTGTTTGATGTAAGGAGTATTAAAAATAATAAAACAAAGCACAGCATGCAGGACACACAGCCAATTTCACAAATGAAACGAAAAAGAGGCTGAACATATAGCTGAAACAAAATTTACTCAGCAGTGAAGAATAATAATAATAAATGATTTGCAATTTAAAAAAAATACTCCATTCATACCAAGAAAATGCAAACGATCCTTTGCCATGCCTAGGTTGGTTTTCATCTTATCGTGTAATCTTTGGGCGCGTTGCCACGCGTCTCCGCGGCCGCCCCAGCAGTCCACTGCAATACCTCTCTCCAATTCATAGATGCCTTTCTTGTATAGCTCTATCGCTAGCTCTTTTTGACCTGTATGAATTTATGCAGCATGTGATGAATCTGTTTTTCTACCATTCGGATTTTACACTGAAAGCCGTTCTCTATTAATTCTTAGAAGACTATACACATTAATATTCAATATCACCTAGTACTAGTTAGGCTATAATACGTAAATGAAGCTTGCCTAGCGTGTTTAATTGCCAACAGATAAAAAAAAAACTGATTTATATGGAAAGTGAAATAGTATATACTAAGGTATATTTTTAAATACCTAATTAATAAATGGCGACATTAATAAAAAGCAAGAAAGCGATAGCATTTTCACATTTAAAGGTCTGATTATTTGAAAATGGGGTCACTTATCAGGCATCAGTATTCAATGATAAACTAGGTATAACAGGATCAGTTGATGAACAAAAATCTAGACCACTAAGTGGCTTCTTAATATGAACCGACTGACTTAGTTTCATTGATTTTTTTTATCACAGGATTAGTACTAATTTAATAATAACTCTAATTTTAAGAGACAGTCGTAACTTATGTTTGAATTGTTTTTGTTTATGGCAAATTAGAAGGCAACATCCTAGAAATATATTCTTACATAAGTCTCTGAATATGTATCATATATGAAGGGAGGTCAAAAAGTTCGCGGAATTGCGGGGTTGACGAGGGTGAGTTTACTCATCCAGGTGGGCGCTGTTGAGTGACTCATTGTTAGTATATATATCAAATTTCAGCCTAATCGGGTTATTACTCATTAGCTTTTGAGTTATCAATGAGTAAATCAGTTAATCTTAAAAATAAACGACCCCTAACCTGAACGCCCGATTGAGGCTACCACGCCAGAAAACAGAAAAACTGGTATCGGAAGATGCCCAGCTAAACAAAAAACAGCTTGCAGCATTAGATGGAGTATCAGAAACAAACATTTTAAACATCCTACATGACTTTAGTCACCTTGACGTGACTAAAGTCTGTGCAAAATGGGTTCCGAGAATGTTTCCTGCGCATCAAAAACACGAGCTCGTCGAAAGTTGTCGCGAGTTTTTGGACCGCTGTGGAGAGCAAAGGGAGGAAGTTATGGCCCGAATTCTCACTGGCGATTAAACTTAGGTTCACCATTATGAACCTGAGTCAAAGCAAGAGTCGATGCAGTGGCATAAAATAGGCACACACCCTCCTAAGAAGTATAAGGTGTGTCAATCGGCCGAAAAGATCATGGCGACGATCTTTTGGGATACAGAAGGTATCCTTTTCATTGATTATAAGGAACGTGGTTATTCTATTACGGGAGAATACTACGCTTCTTGACTAGATCAATTAAAAGAAGCTATTAAAGACAAAAGGCGAGGAAAGCTTACAAAAGGTGTGCCCATTTTGCACGGCGATGCGCCCGTGCACACAAGCCATGTTGCGACAGCAGCATTCACCAGTGCAGTTTTGAACAACTATGCCACCCACCCTACAGCCCAGACCTGGTCCCAAGCAACTGTTATTTGTTTCCAAAAATGAATAAAGAACTGCGTGTGAAGTGAAGTCGGCAATTTCGCCCTTTTTTGGCGCCCAAGACAAATCTTGTTTTTAGACGGTATTAATAGGTTATTTGACAGATCTAATAAATGTATTAGAGTTGATCCTTCCCTGTCATTCTGCAAAAATTTTTGACCTCCCCTCGTACTATTAAAGATTACTCATGTTTATGTGCATACAAATCATATACATTGGGGTTGGAAAATCCTTAAATAAAACAATTTCTCAGGAGTCCTCCAACTCCCCATAACCAATAATGCAGAAAAACACTCAAAATATCAGGAAAATATAAAAAATAGTGAATTCAATGCATTAACATCTGTAAAAATTAGTTAGTTAGTAGCACAGTCAGTGTAAAATTGTTGTCGTAATGCATATTTAAAATTATTATTTATGTATTTATTCACAATAAGAATAAGTACGAGAAGAACAAAGAGCAAAGTAAAATGATGCTGTGGCCCTTAAATACCTTTATCTATCTTTAATTATCCACTCAATCCTTATAAAAATCCCATGCAGTCGCATGCACCCGGCAAATCCCGAACGGTCACATGCAACCGCACCCACCCACAGCACTTAAAACCATTAAACTTATATTTAGAGACTACTTTTCTAAGAAGAAGTTTGGCATTATAAAATCTGTATAAAATTCTCTATCCTGTGGTCTAAAAAAAAGTCAGGTTTTACTTCAATACAAAAAGATTTTATTGTATTTTAATAACAAAAAAAAAACATACCAAATGAATGTCGGTAGCGTGAAAATCACAATTATTTCAATATATATTACTTGAAATTATTTACGTACAAAGATAAATTATATTCACACAAAAACTTTATATACAATTTTATAATGAAACACTATACTAAAACCCCAGAAAAATCCAAAAATCAACATGATAACATTTACGCAAAAATGGAGTACAAAATGAACGTAGATTATAAATAAATATCTAAAGGATAACTAACTTTTTATTACACTGAAGAATAGAAAATTTCATATTGATTCTATAATGCCAAACTTCTTCATAGAAAAGTAGTCTCTATATGTGTTTTTATGGGTTTTAAGTGCTGTGGGTGGGTGCGGCCTCATGAGACCGCTATGGATTTGACGGAATATGGCCGCGGTTTCATGAGGCAGCTAGGGGATCTAGAGGTTAAGAATCAAAATGCAGATGCGTTGCCATTTCTGAGGACTAAGAATGGAAATGAAAATGGAATGCCTTGTTTCATGTAAAAAGGGTATCCGGTTCTCTAAACTCAACATACAAAACACAAAAGAATTATTATGCTGCTTCACACTGATATTCTGTGTGAGTGTGGTCTTATTCCAGTCGAGCAGACCTGTTTCATAATAAAGCAGTAGCATAGCTAATACCACAAAATTATGAAATACCAAAACTACAAGTTATCATGAACCATTTACACAATTATGCAGTTTGATGTTATAAAACTTTAGCATTTTCCTAGCTAGTGACAATAATTATTTTTTAGTTTATTCTCTAGGTAAAATATGAAAAATATTTGAAAAAAATAACAGATAAACAAAACAAACACTAACCTTGTGTTTATCACAAGGTGCTATTAGTTGTTTGTGCATAATATATAGTTTATCTTTTAAATGTTTATATCAATTAATTTGTTATTCTTTCTTTACTATTTATAATAACCATAGGAATGAAATAACTACAGGAAAAAAATAGTTTGTTAGTCCCAAGTTATAAGCAATGAGAACTTTTTAAATATATTTTTATTTATATACCTACATAAATATAACAAAAACATGTTTTGTATTGCTTGTTTTATAATTAATTCCATGCATTATGCATTTGCATTTGTTATCATTTAAAGCTTGATACATTTCAAGGTTCATCTAATATAAAAGCATGTAAATTACTTTAGAAATAATGTGTTTTGCATTGATATTTACATTTAAAATACCATTGGTAACCAAATTTACTGTTAAAGGAATTCATACAATCCAATTTATACATAGTATGTATTTTATGTTTAAGAACATTATGTATGAACTCTTACTAAAATATTTATGTATGAAACTTATAAATATATATGACTTCTATATAGTTCTTTGCATATTTATTTTGTAGTAAAAATATATTTTTTTTTAATTTAGAAAAAGTTGTGTCGTAAATCCTACACGTAAATATTTTTAAGCAATAAAAAGTATTAAATTATATAAAAGACGTAATTTATTCAACTATTAAATTTTTTTACTATTTCAATCATGAATGGTTAAATAAATGAAGAAAAATAAAATATGTACTTATTTTTCAGACATTAATAATAGAAATTTAAAGCTTTAATTTGATGATAACTGGAACTCACCCTCATTTTCTTCATCAATCTTCAAGGCTTTTGATATATACTCAAAAGCCTTGCGATGGTGATGCTTCTGCTTTGCCAGAAGTGGATCTCCAGGACCCACATTATGTGTGTGAGACATATCCTCTTGGGTTATTTCTGTCGATATCACGCCGTCTTTTACCACTACCTCCAAGTTACACTCGCCGTTCTTACGAGGCTTGTGCATAAACCGGTGTGATGCAGAGTACAAATATTTAAAAATTACAAACAATTGATACAAAATAGATCTAAGAACGTTGAACAAAATTATGATGGGGTAAGAGACGACGTAAAGATTCCTTTTATGGACAGAAGGTTGCGAGTCATGTCGCAACGCTGAACCCTTCGCTAGGTCTGCATCTGACTTTTTCGATTTTCGGTTCGGAGACCTCGTAGTTTTTCGTGATAAACGACCACCATTGGAATCGTCACCCGAAACCATCAAGAACACTAACGTCCCCACCAATTCAGCACGAAAATGCCATACAAGAAATAACAAAGACACGCGTTTATTATTCCACTTAGATTATTTCTAAAAAAAATAGGTATCGCGCTCGCTAAGAATGGTTATTGACAATTTTTTGACGTTTGTCATCGGTCATCGCTCCATTAAATGTGGCCATTAAAAAAATATAAAATATGAACTTAATATAGTTGGTGTTGCCGAATACCGAATATATAAATTAGCAAAAAATTACTAAATGTTACAAAATTTGGGAAATGATATGTAGATCAAATCAGGGAATCAAACCCTGGAATATAGGTAAAGAGGACAATCTCCAATAGTAGAATAATTGAACATGAGTCCATCTGTAAGCAGCAGTAAATAACAATTCAAAAACTCTCCACAATAGCGCTCGAGTAGCTAGTGGGTACGAAATGAACTTAGCAGTTGTCAACGGAGTGAAGTGTTCTGAGTTGAGAAATTTAATACTTGTGGTGACTATAATATCTATCTAAGACGTAGACAGAGAAACCTATAGACTAATGATAAGCGTGGCCTCGAATGACAAAGGACGATAACGTAGTTTTAGGTTATACAATAATCTTTATGACTTTTAAACATATTTATATAACATTTTTAATTGTTCTAAGAATTGAACTGAACAAGGTTCACCAATCTTAAGCTCACAAAACACTTTTTTCTCACTTAAGCCAACTTAAAAACTCCTTAGATCGCTACGAACTGTCAAAGTTGTTTAGCAAAGTGAAGTTTGCTAAATAAAAAAACCGGCACGGAGAAAGGGACAAACAATCACACTGCTCTGTCTCACTTCTATGCAATACGAATGCATAAATCTTTTTCGTGTGCGAATGCAAAAGAAGGCGTTAATTTGTCTATAGGTTTCTCTGTCTACGTTCTAAGAGTAGTTGATGAAACTGAATGAACTGAAACATTCAAAAACCTCAACTACTTACTTTGTCTTAAATCATTTAGTAAATATAGAGAATTAGAAATAGTCACCGTAAAACACGTTGAGAGTCATTTTGAAAATAAAAATTTTGAAAACAATGAAATAATGATTATAAAAAGAATAATGGTGAAAGTCTGTGCAATAAAAAAATATAAAAAGTTCTTTATTATTTACATTGTAGCTACAGTGGCGCCACCTTTATTTCGCGCTTTTCTACGGACACTTTTTTATACAAAGTTTGTTCTCCTTATCTCTACACCCCATAAATCAACCAAAATATTTTTGACCGGTAATTATTTTGTAGCAATTTGTATAATTTCAAAGTTGATGAGCAATTACATATTTATTATTTAATCCTTTAGTAGCACAATATACTTTTACTCTTAGCGGAGATTTAGTTATAACTAATTTCAATTACAAATCAAAATATGAAAAATATAAAAACCAAATCCATATCGAAAGAAACAACAATTTCGACTACATAAATCATATCATATTTAGGTAGATTTTGGTATATTTGAAGTTTGAAGGGTTGTATAGTCGTACTTGTTTATTTGAAGGAAAATGCTAAAAATATATTCATAGCAATTTATGATACTAACAGTTAATGGTTTTCTAAAGATCAGGGTCGTAATTTAGTACTCTTATTAGTTTGTGGTCGTAATTTAAAGAGATCTGAAATTTTAACAGTCGTTTATGTTATGAAACCTTACTTTACGTTAAAATGCCGATAATGTAGCATTTCGTCATTTACATTATTTTATGCGTTAACGTTAATGTGTGTGGTGGTTTATTCTTCTCTAGGCACAGAAAAAAGTTTTATAGTTTATTGTAGAAACCCATAAAAAACAAAGTCGTTTTATTTGTATTTATAAAAACACAATACAGTAACTAACGGTTTTAATTGGTGTATATGTATTTTTAAAGCATTTTGAAGCTTCCTTCTGGAACCCGTGCATTCTGGTCTCTCGCCAAGGCTGTCCAGGGAAATTTCTGTCAGCCATCTCTTCCATCTCTGCACAGGGAGGACGACTCACTGGCCCATACCGCAAAGGAGAAAACAGATCTGCTAGGCTCTTTCTTTGCGTCCAACTTGACTCTCGATGACAGGGGGAGTACGCCGCCGACCATCCCGTGGTGTGAGTGCTCCATGCCGGAAGTGCAGTTCACACAGCGCTCGGTTCGCAAAGCACTCCTCTCCCTGGACATCCGCAAGTCGAGTGGGCCTGACGGAATCCCCCCAATTGTGCTGAAGACGTGTGCTTCAGAGTTGGCACCAGTTTTAACTCGTCTTTTCCGGTACTCCTACTCCCTAGGCGTAGTCCCAAAATCATGGAAGACGGCTTTCGTCCACCCGATCCCTAAAAAAGGCGACCGCTCAGACCCGTCCAACTACCGGCCTATCGCCATCACCTCCTTGTTCTCCAAAACAATGGAGTCTATTGTTAACTGCCAGCTCATGAGGTACCTTGAGGATCACCAGCTGATTAGTGATCGCCAATACAGTTTTCTCCGTGGTCGGTATGCTGGTGATCTTTTGGTCTACCTAACTCACAGATGGGCAGAGGCAGTAGAGTCCAAGGGGCGGGTACTGGCTGTTAGTTTGGACATTGCGAAGGCCTTAGATCGGGTTTGGCACAAAGCGCTTCTTTCGAAGCTCCCTTCCTATGGGCATCCCGAGAAATTGTGTGAAAATTGTGAAATTGATCACCAGCTTTCTTGCAGATCGGAGCATCAAGATCGTTGTAGACGGTGCAAGCTCCGATAACAAGCCTATTAATGCTGGTGTTCCACAAGGCTGAGTGCTATCGCCAACGCTATTTCTTCTGCATATCAATAATATGTTGCAAACCTTTTGAACATTCTTTTTCTGCATAGCAAACATTCATTGCTATGCAGATGACAGCACTAGTGATGCACTTTACACCGGCCGTGCCAATATTTCTCGGGAAAACGTCTCCGAGTACTTGGACAAACTTGTGTCTGAAGTCGATTCTTTGCTGAACAGAGTCTCAGTTTAACCCCCAGAAGACACAAGTTTAAGCGTTAACTGCTAAAAAGAACCCCTTTGTCGTATCTCCTCAGTTTCAAGGCACTCCCCTTGTTGCCTCAGCCAGTATTGGAATCCTCGGCGTTGACAAATCGAATGACGTGCAGTTTCGTGATCACTTGGCAGAGAAGACCAAATTGGCCTCTAAAAAGCTTGGCGTGCTCAGCAGAGCGGCACAGTATTTCATGCCGGCACACTGCCTGCAACTTTACAAGGCACAGGTTCGGCCGCACATGGAATACTGTTCCCATCTCTGGGCTGGAGTTCCCCAGTTCCAGCTCCTTCCACTTGACCGCATCCAGCGCAGAGCGGCTCGAATTGTCAACGACCGAGTGCTTCCGATCTGCTCGATTCACTGGCGCTGCAAAGAGATGTTGAATCTCTTTGCATTTTCTTTCGCATATACCATGGGCAGTGCTCTGAGGAATTGTTCGGATTAATCCCAGCTGCCAAATTTCGTGAACGCACTACGCGATAAACGTCCCGATACCATCCACACAATCTGAATGCTTGGTGGTCCACCACTGTACGTTTCAAAAGTAGTTTTCTTCCGCGTACAACCTCTCTGTGGAATAGTTTACCACCGGCGATTTTTGCGGACCTATACGACCTGGGGACCTTCAAGAAAAGAGCTTACTCCTTTCTAAAGGGCCGGCAACGCACCTGCAATTCCCCTGGTGTTGCGGTTGATCATGGGCGGCGGTAGTCGCTTAACATCAGGTGAGCCGCAGGCTCGTTTGCCCCTCTTCTATAAAAGAATCTATGTTATGGTTGTATCATGAATAGGTACACCTAACCGGGGAAGAACTACACTCTGACAGAATACCAGTGTAAAGTAGCAGCCACAAACTAATAAGTACTAGCGCCAGTAACTAATTAAATTTTTGTTTTTGTATAAGAACTACCAATTATATTTGTGTTAATGTACAAGAAATACCAATTATATTTGTGTTTAAAAACACATTGCGCGCAGATTAGATTAATAATGGATTAGTACTGACAATTTCACTTCCTGAACGCCAACTATCATGACACCGACAATATTTATCACATAGTAGAGCCACTCTGCTGTTTTAATGCGGTAATAGCACGAATGGGTATGCTCGACCAGGGGAGCAGAGACCACGCTCTCACTTAAACAATACAACACAAGAGTAAAATAGCAGCTCAACGTTGCTGCATTTCGTATAGTGAGTGTAGAGAACCAGAGACCCTTTTTACTGGAAACGAAAACCCTTTCTACTAAAAACTAAAATATATGTATAGACTCTCAATGTTCAGACTCGTATTGAAATTGAAAAATGTGCCTGGCCAAAAAGGTTTGTAATCTCTGATATGTCAAAAAATGATAGCTGTCATAATTCTATGGAATGAAAATAGACCATAGATATTTCGCCAGAATGTGGGCATTTATCTGTACTTCTCGTATTATATCTGTATCACATTCAATAAACAATTTTAAAAGTGTGTATGTAACGTTGATAATCTTAATACAAGTATTCATAAGCTCGAGTTTATGATTAATATTTCAATAACTCTTAGAAGAGAAACTTAAAATATATATGTTTTGCAAATTTCCCAAAGGGACTGCTATGCTTACCAATGGCCAACGCTGCATGAGAAAAAAATTTCTCTCAAGTAAATTTAATTAAGACAAAACACGAAACAGATTTATGGATAAACATGTAGCATCTATCTTGCACGTTAAACAAGGTATTGGTGAGCATGGCGATGGCATTGTATTCAAACCAACGAAAAATATTAATTTAGAATGAATAAATCCATGTATAAAACTGAAAAATTTAAGAATATGATACTAACTGCAGAGTTTAATTTTAATTTAATAAAAAGTGTTCTTGTTTTTCTTAGTTCAGTACAATGGTTAATAAAGTTGGCAGTATTTAGGCATTTTTCACTACAGACTGACAGGTTTTGGCAAGTTTTAATTAAAAGCAGGATCTCTATTTTAACGATGGTCACACTGCTCGAGTCCCATCACTAGACGTGGGTCATTACCTCATTTTCAAGAAACGTAACGAAACCAGTGACTTGATTGGCGTCACCTGTTTCGAAACTAGTGATTTTTGTAACTGGCTATTTTTATTCGGCTACTGTGATTGTTTGCATAAATATCACCACCAACTATACAGTTACACACGAAACGAAAATCACAATCCGTGTTTGTAGCTGCGAGTATACAGTAACTGTTTTCTGTTAAATCAATAAATTAACTTCCCTTCATACTTTATTCAGGTTTAGGACAGACTGCATTAAATGTATTTGTGATTGATTTGCGTTTACTATGACACTAATATTTTCATAAAATTATTAATGCATGCATATTTACAAGTCAATTTGATTGTATATACAATGATTATTGATATTTACAGTTTATTTACACTTTTTCAACGTTTTCACTGTCATTTGTTTTTGCACTTTTATTTACACTGTACAATTAATTTGTTTGTTTGTTTGGCTATTTACACACAGTATTTAAGTTTTATAATATTATAAACATTTAAATTTTTAAATTTTTTATACTCATTTTTTAGTTATATTTTAATTTTATGAATAAAAGAGTTCATGACTCCGTCAAAAATGTTTTAAAAATTATTTTAGTTAAATTCAATGTGACTCGCTTCCCGGAATCACAAACCGTTAAATATCTACAAACAGAGATTACTCTATTTTATTGTTTATGTCTATAGTCTTATGTATGAAAATTAAACGTACAATAAAACTGTTACTTACGATGGTTTGTTTATTGTTGTATGCCACATGTGCGCTTTGCGCTCGAGCGACCGACAGTCGACTCCCGCAATAATCACGGGTAACAGTAACGGGTAACAGTCATAATCACGCATTTACAAAAATCACTACTTGTAACATGACTCGAAACTAGTGATTCGGTTACATGCCGCGTAGCCAGTTACTGTATCTAGTGACGTGAAATAACGCCCACGTCTACCCATCACTAATCAGCTAATCAGTCAGCTAATCACTACCTACGGCGGGACCGCGGCATTTGTGACGTTTATCAATTCAACGTTGCAGTTTGGTTATTTATTAAAAGTAGATATGATTTAACATTAATATATACTACATACGGTTCAGAAAACTCTGATAAAAGAATTATACTTTTTTGTGTAAGCATAAAATATATACATAGTTGGTAGCTTTTTTTAAATACCTATTTGTACAATAATTTCTTTAGTTTGTTATGAGTTTGAAATTTCTATAAAATATTACTTATTTTTCTATTTATATACCGTTTTTTAGAGAAATGGCAGAAGACCAATTAAAAAAAATGTCAATTCACAATGATGAAGATGATGTAGTAGACCCATGGAATGTGTCTACTAAATCTGAATCTGGGCTTGATTATGATAAATTAATTGGTAAGTTTACAATAATGATTACTTTGTTTTTTATTTATTTTGTGTAATTTTCTACATAGTATTAAAAAAAGTCACATTCTACTGTCTGTATGCTTAGATCTTTTAAAACTATGCAACAGATTTTGATGCGGTTTTCATGAATAGGCAGAATGATTCAAAAGGGAGGTTTATATATGCATACTATAATCATAATAATATTATTAATCCCTCTGCACTCATACCACATTAGTATCTATATTGCACTTGTGTGAAGCCAAAGCAAGTCATTAGTATTCTATAACATGCTGAATAATGTAACAAAACTAGAAGTCTATTTGGGTTGGATTTAGATTTGTTTGGCAGGAATTTGGGGGAGTAAGGTGTTTTATTTGGTAGAGGTTTGGTCCCCGATTTTAATAATACCACTCACATTAAAAGGTAATGCACCGTTCTTGAGAAAAATCAAAAAGAAAATCCCATAGAACTAACCTCAAAATCATAACACAAAATGAATTTAGGGGTGGGAGGTAGTGGAGAGGGAGGCGGGGGAGTTGTAGAGTCGCCCCCCACTTCCACATCCTGCCGGACATGCTTAGTTTCTTTTTTATACATTTTTAAAAATCTAATTTTGAGGTTATTTTTTTGTAATGTTTTTTGACTATAAACCTAATTTATGTGGGAAGAGAGTTGGAGGAGGGAAGCACCACGTAGCGCAGTCAAGGGAAGGACGGTCGACGGAGCCCCGCAAGGGAATGGCAGGGTCTATTCGCTTGCTTCGCTCGCTCACTTGACCCCGCCATCCCCTTCTAACCTAACCTGTCCGAGTCGAGGTACCGTAAGTCCCGAAGTCATTGTTATAATCGGGGACCAAACCTCTACCAAATAAAACACCTTACTTCTCCAAATTCCTGCCAAATGATTCTAAATTTCAACCATCTTTTTAAGTGCCTGTAGCCTAATGATTGACGGCATGGAATGGATGCAGACTGTCACTTCACTAGTACAAGCATATAAATCTTAATTGGAGTAGGAAATAAGCTTGTTAGTAATAATGTTTCATTTTTTGGGATTCTTTAAGAGTGGGTCTTCGTTGGGTATGCTGACTCATTTATGAACTGAGTAGATGCACCATGGTACAATATTATTAAGTAGTTGGGAAGCATTACAGCTGGTATTAATTCCATTTTTTTGTTGTATTCTTTAGTAATAAAACTTAGACTTTAATAAAGTGGTAGAGCTAAGCTGGAGCTATATTATGACTGCTGCTTAAATGGTTTGGCTAGATCAGGGGTAGACCACACTCTCACAAAGTGTCAGTGTAGAATAGCATCATAATCCTGCTGTTTCATATTATGCTGAGTGTAGAGAAGGTATATCATCTCACTAGGCATTTCACTTAAAACTTCAAGGGTGACAATGCATCTGCTTTTTGATTCTTAATCAAGGATACAAAATGTATGGAGGGTAGAGAGTCTATGGTTCATAGCGTTTACTCACAATCACTGTGACTGCCCGTTTGTCACTCTTATTCTATGTAAAAAATTCAGTTTCTGAATTATAGTTCTTAAGAAACTAATTATTTATTGTTATTTTGATTACCAAAATTGTTACTGGTTAATGAATATTGTTTCTTTCAGAACGATTTGGAAGCCAAAAAATTGATCAAGAACTAATAGATAAGTTTGAAAGAGTTACAGGAAGTAAAGGTAAGTAATATTCCTTGTGCTTTTTTAGGGTTTCGTACCCTAAGGGTAACCAACAGGACCATGTTGCTAAGCCTCCGCTGTCTGTCTGTCTGTCAGCATGGTCTGTCATGATCCGTAATAGTTAACTATTAAATTAAATTATAATAAATACTAATTAAATTTTCGAGAATGTGTATTTCTGTTGCTGCTGTAACAACAAATAATAAAAATAAAAAAATTAAAGGGGCTACCCTACTAAAAGTGTGTTTTTATGACTCACTCTTGGCCGATATTTTAGAAATTTGTAGCAGCTCTGAGAATTAAGATGGAATCCCTCACAACCTATAATTGTACTAGCCTTGTTTACCCTGCAGACTGAAACAGCAGTGTACACACTACTATTTGGTGGCAAGCATTTTTAAGATGGTGGTACATACCCCGACAGAATTCTAGGCAGGAAAAAAGGTCCTACCGCCTAGTAAAAACATAAAACTTTGTATATAATGTGACAGCAGTGTAAGTGCTAACACTGGCAGCGTAACTACCACTTTTATAATCCTAATGATGAAAACCTATACTCCACAGCGCACCATTTTCTAAGACGAGGAATATTCTTCTCTCACAGAGACTTGCACAGCATTTTATCACTATATGAAGCAGGAAAAAAGTTTTATTTATACACTGGTCGTGGCCCCTCCTCAGAGAGTATGCATATTGGTCATATGATTCCATTCATGTTTACGAAGTAAGTATGTTTATGTTGAAATTACACTAAGAGGTTATACTGAAAAATAATAGTAGTGTGAAAGCGGATGTTCGACTTGCTCTCTTGCTTACACTTTATCATCAGCAATGAAACAAAGTACAGTTAGCGTCAAACCGTAATATGTTCCAGTCATAATCACATGTTAGTGTAATGTGTTTGATATAATGAGATAATTACTTGATAAGTACATGATAAAACTAAAATAGATTAAGTATGCAAATCAACGGCAACATGCTAGTCTTGATGTGACACAGGGCAACTTTGCAACACAACCTTTACAATGACAGCCTATCGAAAGTCTACTGCGGTACATAGGCCTGCTCATAATTACCATGCTTAGCTGGTATGATGGCAACTGCAGTTTGTTATTAGAATGACACTGCTACACATCTCCTGGTTTGTTATCCCTTTTTGCCTCTTACGACGCCTATGGGATGATATTGGGTAGTGGATATTCTTACTCAGCCACTACTTGGTCATTGTCCTTTGCTTGTACTAAAAGAATTACCACAACAGACAATTTTATTCTGATTATGACCTGTAGAATGACTGCGATGGGATTTTCCTGTATGATGCCTATATAAACTTTATATGTACTGCACAAAAAAAACACTTAGCGTAGTGTAGGGCGACCCCCCACTAGATGGAGTGATGACCTGGTAAGATATGCAGGAAGTCGATGGATGCAGGTGGCTCAGGACCGTCGTCATACATCCCTTCACAAGTCCACTGCTGAACATAGGCCTCCTGCAAGGAATGCCACAAAGCATGGTCCTGAGCCACCTTCGTCCATCGATTTCCTGCACGTCTTTCCGCCCATCTAGTGAAGGGACGTCCTAGACTTCGTCTGCCGGTACGACGTTGCCACTAGAGAACCTTTTTATCTTTCAAAACTTTTTACTTGCCAACCTAAAAATTAATCGTAATCAACAACAAAATCAGTTCCTAAAGTTACAAGTAACAATTTTATTGTTTGCTAGCGGAGATCGAATCTGCATTGTTTGCGTACTGTGACATAAGTAACAAGTATGTATGTATAGATATATAAATGTTAATGAAGCAAGAGAGGTATTGTACCAAATGGAAGTCTGCAATATCTTATGAATATGATTATGTTAAGAAAATATTTTTGTTCCTATTCTTTATCAGCCTATAAATTCCTGCCGGATTACATACTCTCTTACATCTCCAGGAGGTTCCCTGTCTCTGTCTAGTCAATTTACATCTAGTCTCAACAGGATGGTTACACCTCCATGTTTCGCCTGCTTTATGTTTTGTATAAAACTCCCAAATATAAGGCAATTCATCACAAGTATGTTGTTAACTGTTTGGTAGTGCAGTGATTAAACATTTAGCAGTGGTGCTGTGGGGTTGCAGGGTTGAATCCTGTACAGAATAAATATAAAATACAATAGAAAATTAATAAAATAATCAGCTATCTTCTAAGCGGAATCCCTATTTTTTTCATAGAAGGCAGTTTTATTTATCACTACTCATTTATTTACGTTAGAGATAAAAAAATTCGATGTGGATATATTATAGTCATTTGAAAAACAAACTATTCCTTAAATAAGAATCCTTTTTTCAGATGGTTACAAGATGTATTTAATGTACCACTTATTATTCAGCTGACTGACGATGAGAAGGCCATGTGGCGCGATATCAAGGTCGAGGAAGCTCGCAAGATGGCGTACAGTAATGCTAAAGATATTATAGCTGTTGGCTTCGATCCTGGCAACACTTTCATATTTAATGATTTAGATTTCATTGGGTGAGTGTTTCAAATTACGTCATTCATCATCTTCATTACTGTTACAGCTTGTCACAAGTCCTCTGCTGAACAAAAGTCTCCTGTCAGTCTGGAGCAACCATCTAATGCACAATTTTATACTTGGTAGAGCCACACTGCAGCCAGTACCGTCTTTACCATAAGGGCACATGGGGCCCGTGCCCTGGGCCCTCCCATCCTATCGTCATGGGGCCCTCCTGACGCAAGACAATGCCTTATTCACTTATGCTATACAATCTTTTTTCTATTCTAGGAAAATATAACCCGACAAAAAAATAAAGAGTGACAGCCTTGTTAGTGACTTTCTGGCAATCCTGAGCAAAGACAAGCCACACATTGCCGAGTTAGCCCGAAAAAAAAAGTAATAAATATAAGATCATAGCAGAAAAATGTTTTTGTTATTCACTTTTTTTTACTTTTCAATAGGGCCCCAAATGCCAATGCCTGAAATAAACAGTCGTCTAACCAAGGTTCTAATGAGACTGAACAAGCCACAGATCAGGATAGTAACAAGTGCTATCACAGGACATGGCTCTTTTAACAAACATTTGTTCACCATAGGTGTTACTGATAGCCCTCTGTGCAGGGCATGCATGGGAGAGGAAGAAACGGCGGCTCACGTGTTGCTGACATGTCCAGAAGTTGCTTCATACTGGGCTATCAAAGGACTGTTGAACTTCTTCGGGGAAATATCAGCTCGAATAACCACGTTATTCCTGCCCACATGCAAAATACGCGCTTAGACGTGGAGTTGCGGAAAACAGCCCGTCGTAAACTGACTAACTAACTAGGGCCCCAAATTCTTGTGTGCTCAAGGGCCTCAGTATGTCCTAAGACGGCGTTGACTGCAGCTGTATAATGGTTGTTGACTTGAGGTTAAGTATCTACTGCAGTGGAGTGGAGTCCATGGACACCTGCAGTCACCTACATAAAGATGGCTACAGATAAATTTTCACCTTTGAGGACTAAGAACAATTGCCTCGTAGCCTTTACTAGCTCTCTAAACCCTTCAGACCAGAATACAGTAGTGCAATGCAGAAAATAAGTCCTACTACCTTGAAAATGGGTCTTGTATAATAATGGTAACTGCAAGGGGCAGGCCATAAAGCTTGAAAATCCGATAACCGATAGGGAAGAAATGTTCTTGAGAGGCAGTCTTGTAGTGGCAAGAGCAATCTTCGGTGACCCCCACTGGATGGTGCGACAACCTGACAAAACATGTAGGGAGTTAATGAATGCAGGTTTTTTTTATAGAATAAGGGTGACAAACTAGCACACACACAGCCCACCTGATGGTAAGTGGATGCTGTGGCCCATAGATATCTACATCTATCTTTGATTAATAATAAAAATACAGAGGCATTGTCTCCCTGAGGATTAAGATGGAATGCCATGTTTTTAGCAAAAAGGGCCTCCAGTTCTCTACACTCACCTTACGAAACACAGCAGCATTAAGCTACTATTTTATGCTGGTGTTTTATGAGAGCGTGGTCTTACGCCGGTCAATCGTGCCCAACCCATTCGTGCTACAACTATAATATAGCTGCACCATAGCTCAACCACTTTAAAAATATGTTGTTTATAGTTCTAAGATTTAAACTAAGTGCCTTTTTTTTCTTCAGACAGTGTCCAGCCTTCTACCAAAATATGGTTCGGATACAAAAATGCGTGACATTCAATCAAGTCAAGGGTATATTTGGATTTGGAGATTCTGACGTCATCGGTAAAATCACATTCCCGTCGATAGAAGCAGCGCCTGCGTTTTCAACCACCTTCCCATTTATATTTGGTGATAAAGTTGTAAGTACCGCATGTTTTTTAATTACAAAGGTCGACAAAAATACTTTTTCTTTCTGGGTTTCTTTAATGCGTAAATTCTGGAGATGCGCTGACTATGATATTGGCTGACTAGCCGAATAGCCGACTAGTTGATTGATAAAAGGCCGACTATTCTGCCGAAGCGATCATTGCCCTTCACGCCGATTGGCTTGGTTCACGTTTAACCGATTATGCGGCGAGATCTTTTTTTTTTTTTTTTTTTTTTTATAGAAGAGGGGGCAAACGAGCATGCGGCTCACCTGATGTTAAGTGACTACCGCCGCCCATGATCAACCGCAACACCAGGAGAATTGCGGGTGCGTTGCCGGCCCTTTAGAAAGGAGTAAGCTCTTTTCTTGAAGGTCCCCAGGTCGTATCGGTCCGGAAAAATCGCCGGTGATAAACTATTCCACAGAGAGGTTGTACGTGGAAGAAAACTCCTTGTGAAACGTACAGTGGTGGACCGCCAAGCATCCAGATGGTGTGGATGGTATCGGGACGTTAGCCGTGTCGTGCGTTCACGAAATTTGGCGGCTGGGATTAATCCGAACAATTCCTCAGAGCACTCCCCGTGATAGATGCGATAAAATACGCAAAGAGATGCAACATCTCTTCGCAACGCCAGTGAATCGAGCCGATCGGAAAGCACTCGGTCGTCGACGATTCGAGCCGCTCTGCGCTGGATGCGGTCAAGTGGAAGGAGCTGGTACTGGGGAGCCCCAGCCCAGAGATGGGAACAGTATTCCATGTGCGGCCGAACCTGCGCCTTGTAAAGTTGCAGGCGGTGTGCCGGCATGAAATACTGTCCCGCTCTGCTGAGCACGCCAAGCTTTTTAGAGGCCAATTTGGCCTTCCCTTCCAAGTGACCACGAAACTGCACGTCACTCGATATGTCGACGCCGAGGATTCCGATACTGGCTGAGGCAACAAGGGGAGTGCCTTGAAACTGAGGGGATACGACAAAGGGGTTCTTTTTAGCGGTTAACGCGCAAACTTGTGTCTTCTGGGGGTTAAACTGGACTAGATTTAGTCGTCCTCAATCCGAGACTCTGTTTAGCAAAGACTCGACTTCAGACACAAGTTTGTCCCGGCACTCGGAGACGTTTTCCCGAGAAATATTGGCTCGGCCGGTGTAAAGAGCATCACCAGTGCTGTCATCTGCATAGCAATGAATGTTACGGGTATGCAACATATCATTGATATGCAGAAGAAACAGCGTTGGCGATAGCACGCAGCCCTGTGGAACACCAGCATTAATAGGTTTGCAATCGGAGCTTGCACCGTCTACAACGACCTTGATGCTCCGATCTGCAAGAAAGCTGGTGATCCAATCGCACAATTTCTCGGGAAGCCCATAGGAAGGGAGCTTCGAAAGAAGCGCTTTGTGCCAAACCCGATCGAAGGCCTTCGCAATGTCCAAACTAACGGCCAATGCCTCCCCCTTGAACTCTACTGCCTCCGCCCATCTGTGAGTGAGGTAGACCAGAAGATCACCAGCTGACCGACCACGGCGAAAACCGTATTGGCGGTCACTAATCAGCTGGTGATCCTCAAGGTACCTCATGAGCTGGCAGTTTACAATGGACTCCATTGTTTTGGTGAACAAGGAGGTGATGGCGATTGGCCGGTAGTTGGACGGGTCTGAGCGGTCGCCTTTTTTAGGGATCGGGTGGACGAAAGCCGTCTTCCATGATTTTGGGACTACGCCTAGGGAGTAGGAGTACCGGAAAAGACGCGTTAAAACCGGTGCCAACTCTGGAGCACACGTCCTCAGCACAATTGGGGGGATTCCGTCAGGCCCACTCGACTTGTGGATGTCCAGGGAGAGGAGTGCTTTGCGAACCGAGCGCTGTGTGAACTGCACTTCCGGCATGGAGCACTCACACCACGGGATGGTCGGCGGCGTACTCCCCCCGTCATCGAGAGTCGAGTTAGACGCAAAGAAGGAGCCTAGAAGATCAGCTTTCTCCTTTGCAGTATGGGCCAGTGAGTCGTCCTCCCTGTGCAGAGATGGAAGAGATGGCTGACAGAAATTCCCCTGGACAGCCTTGGCGAGAGACCAGAATGCACGGGTTCCAGAAGGAAGGCGAACTAGTTTCTCGCCAATTCTGCCTATGTGCTCTGACTTTGCCTTGGCAATGACTCTTTTGAAGGACCTAGAGGCGGAATTATACTTCTTTTTTAGAGCGCTGGTGTTTACATCCCGGGACGCTGATGCATCAACCCAGGCTTGATAGCACTCCTGCTTATAGCATGATGCTATTTTACAGGAGCGACCAAACCATGGCTGAGATTTGCCTCCAATGGGCACCACAGAGGAAGGAATAAAAAGTTCCATACCCTGAAGTACCACATCAGTAACAGAATCCGCAACAACGTTGGGATCATCCGGCGAGAAGCAAACCCGCCCCCAAGGGTAGGATGCAAAGAAAGACCGCATCCCATCCCAATCGGCTGACCTATAGTGCCAAACACGGCGGCAGCCTGCAGAATGCAACCGCGATTTCAGCGTGAGTGGCACAACACTCCGGACCAGACAATGGTCCGAGGAGCCTAAAGGGGCGTCGACGGAAATCTGATATCCGTCCGGGTGAGAGGTCAGCAGAAGGTCCAACAGGGAAGGTGCATGATCCTCCACATCTGGAATCCGCGTAGGCGAAGTAACCAGTTGTGTCAGACCATATGCCAAGGCAAAATCATGAACAGATCTCCCCGCATGATCGGTTAAACGTGAACCAAGCCATTCGGCGTGATGGGCGTTAAAGTCGCCGAGGATCACGATCTCTGCGGAGGGGATCTGCTGTAGCAACGAATCTGCAGCCATTTGGACGTGGTCGAAGAGTCGGTCTGTTTCGGCATTACCGCTATGGGACCTATAGAGGCACCCGTAGACGCGCGGATGGTCGTCGCTGTCTACGCGTAGCCAAAGGATGGACAGGTCCGAACCTTCAAGTCTGCCGAGGCGTCGAGAACAGATGTCCTCTCTGACGTAAACGCAAACTCCAGCCCGAGGCACAAAGGAGTGTTCCAGTTTGTACCCCGGGTAGGAGAGATACGAGACATCAGCCGGAGAGGACACCTGCGTCTCGGTCAGAAAGAGCAGAGCCGGCCTCGCCGTCTCGAGATGGTAGTGGACGGCGTTTAGGTTAGAGTGAAGTCCCCTGATATTGCAGAAATTCACGGACAGCGTGGCAGGGGTCGCCTTGGTCGTGTTGCTCCGTTTGCCCCGAGCAGTTGTAGTCTTGAGCGGAATTTCGCCCCCCCCAGAATACGCGGGGCAGCCTGAGCACCCACGCTCAGAAGTGGAGAAACATGGTCGTGGATGCTCAGCGAGGGATTCTCCAGGGGTGCTGGTACCCTCCTGGGGTAGTCTACCTTTATTTAATTCCGCTACCATGTTGATGGGGGGGGGGGGATTTGGGCCTCCGGCCACCTGCACTCACCAGACGAAACGCGGAAGCAGAGCTTCCACTTCACGCCGGTATTCTGTGAGGTCGTGGTACCACCCCGGTTTGAGCCGGCCCATACATGCAACAGCAAAGCTGCCGCATGGCTCTACCACTGTTAAAAATCTGTTCATGTTTTTGTCTTGGCATATGGTCTGACACGACTGGTTACTTCGCCTACGCGGATTCCAGATGTGGAGGATCATGCACCTTCCCTGTTGGACCTTCTGCTGACCTCTCACCCGGATGGATATCAGATTTCCGTCGATGCCCCTTTAGGCTCTTAGGACCGTTGTCTTGTCCGGAGTGTGATGCCACACTCACGCTGAAATCGCAGTTGCATTCTCCAGGCTGCCGCCGTGTTTGGCATTATAAGTCAGCCGATTGGGATGGGATGCGATCTTTCTTTACATCCTACCCTTGGGGGCGGGTTTGCTTCTCGCCGGACGATCCCAACTTTGTTGCGGATTCTGTTGCTGATGTGGTACTTCAGGGTATGCAACTTTTTATTACTTCCTCTGTGGTACCCATTGGAGGCAAATCTCAGCCATGGTTTGGTCGCTCCTGTAAAATAGCATCATGCTATAAGCAGGAGTGCTACCAAGCCTGGGCTGAAGCATCAACATCCCGGCATGTAAACACCAGCGCTCTATAAAAGAAGTATAATTCCGCAAGTAAAGGTCCTTCAAAAGAGTCATTGCCTAGGCATCGTCAGAGCATATAGGCAGAATTGGCGAGAAACTAGTTCGCCTTCCTTCTGGAACCTGTGCATTCTGGTATCTCGCCAAGGCTGTCCAGGGGAATTTCTGTCAGCCATCTCTTCCATCTCTGCACAGGGAGGACGACTCACTGGCCCATACTGCAAAGGAGAAAGCCGATCTACTAGGCTCTTTCTTTGCGTCCAACTAGACCCTCGATGACGGGGGGAGTACGCCGCCGACCATCCCGCCGTGTGAGTGCTCCATGCCGGAAGTGCAGTTTACACAGCGCTCGGTTCGCAAAGCACTCCTCTCCCTGGACATCCACATCACAAGTCGAATGGGTCTGACGGAACTCCCCAATTGTGCTGAGGACGTGTGCTCCAGAGTTGGCACCGGTTTTAACGCGTCTTTTCCGGTACTCCTACTCCCTAGGCGTAGTCCCAAAATCATGGAAGACGGCTTTCGTCCACCCGATCCCTAAAAAGGGCGACCGCTCAGACCCGTCCAACTACCGGCCTATCGCCATCACCTCCTTGTTCTCCAAAACAATGGAGTCTATTGTTAACTGCCAGCTCATGAGGTACCTTGAGGATCACCAGTTGATTAGTGATCGCCAATACGGTTTTCGCAGTGGTCGGTCAGCTGGTGATCTTCTGGTCTACCTAATCACAGATGGGCGGAGGCAGTAAAGTCCAAGGGGGTGACATTGGCCGTTAGTTTAGACATTGCGAAGGCTTTCGATCGGGTTTGGCACAAAGCGCTTCTTTCGAAGCTCCCTTCCTATTGGCTTCCCGAGAAATTGTGCAATTGGATCACCAGCTTTCTTGCAGATTGGAGCATCAAGGTCGTTGTAGACGGTGCAAGCTCCGATTCATCATCATCATTACAGCCCTTCAAAAGTCCACTGCTGAATATAGGCCTCCCCTAAGGTATGCCACAAAGCACGGTCCTGAGCCACCTGCATCCACCGACTTGCATGTCTTACCAGGTCGTCACTCCATCTATTAGGGAGTCGCCCTACACCTATTCGCCTACCGGTACAAGGCTGCCACTCGAGAACCTTTTTTCCCCATTGTTTGTTAGTTCTTCGAGCTATATGGCCGGCCCATTGCCACTTCAGCTTACTAATCCGTTGGTCTATGTCGTTCACTCTGGTTTTACTGTGGATATCCTCATTTCTCGGTTTATCATGCAGAGAAACTCCGAGCATAGCCCTCTCCATAGCTCGCTGAGCGACTTTGAGCGTCCTCATACGGCCAGCAGTGAAGGACCATGTCTCAGTTCCATATGTCATCACTGGCAACTCTTCTTACTTACTTATTCTTTCATTAATTACATATGAATTTGTGGCAATAAACAATTAATGCAACTTCTATATTATGAAAGAATTTGTAAAAGCTCTGTATCGAAATTCTGAGGCTTTCGAATATTTAAAGGGATTCTTTATCTGAAGCTTAATTAAAGGCGGGTATTTTCTTATTACTGGTTTTCTCAGAAATCATAGAGCAGACAATTATCAAGAGTTGAGTGAAACTGTCTGAAAGCTTTAAAATAATGGTTTGCAGAATGTCCGGTACTCTACAACTACAGTAATGGATATTTTAAACTAGCGATCCAACCAGGTTTAGCACGGATGGTTTCTGGATCTCGACAACAGCGCCACCTACCGGAAATAAATGTATTTTGTTAATATATTTGTTAATTTTTTTAACTGTATATTTTTACAGTTAAAAGACATATTAACCATCTTTAATATACATGGATTTTCATTAATATTTCAGGTGCCCTGCTTGGTTCCATGTGCGATCGACCAGGACCCGTACTTCCGCATGAGTCGCGACGTTGCCGCCCGCCTCAAGCTGCCCAAGCCAGCTCTTATCCACTCGACCTTTCTCCCCGCATTACAGGGTGCACAACACAAAATGTCAGCAAGTGACCCCAACGCTTCAATATTCCTCAATGATACTCCAAAGCAGATTAAAAACAAGGTAATTACCAATGCAGTGTGGTTGCGGCGTAAGCGAATCCAGCACCCCATTCGTCCCGTGGGTTGCGTAAGATGTGACTATGGGACATTTACATAATAACTTATGACTTTCCATAGCATAGCGGTATAACCATCTCTTTCACCCCTGGCGGATATATGCTGATGTACTACTGAGATCAATCTGCCCTCTACTACGGAAAAAGCCCATGTCTTAGACTAGATTTTATGGCTGATAAAGAAAAAGATCCACTTTGTATTGTATACTTGTTTAATGTGGTAGAACCATGCTACAGCACGAACGGTTCTTGACCGGAGAAGAATCACGCTCCCACGGGATATCATCGTAAATTAGCAGTTTATTACCGCTGTGTTTTGTGAGGTTATTGAAGGGAACCGGATACCTTTTCACTGATAAAATATTATTTTTTTTTTCATAGAATAAGGGTAACAAACGAGCACACAGTCCACCTGTTGGTAAGTGGATGCTGTGGCCCATAGACATCTACAATTATCCTCAATTAAGAAACAAAACGCAGATGCGTTGTCACCCCTGAGGACTAAGATGGAATGCCTCATTTCCAGTAAAAAAGAATCTCCGGATCTCTACACTCACCATACAAAACAAAGCAGCATTAAGCTGCTATTTTACGCTGGTATTCTGTGAGAGCATGGTCTTTCCCCGGTCGAGCCAACTCATTCGTGCCACAATATAGCTGCAGCATGGCTCTACTATGTATGAAAGTTGTTAAGGGTCATGCCATCTGTATTATCTGACGGCTCGGTAGTACAGTGGAAATTTTGGTAGTGGTATTTGGTTTTAAAGCCATAAGATTTTTCTATAATTTTAAATTCAATAAAGTTTTATTCTATAATAAGTATAATAACCTTCTCGTTTATGCCGGAAGGACTCAAATCGCCAACCGGCAGTCGTCGTCAAAGGTGCGGGACGTCTGATCCCTGTCAAGCGTGACGATTTAGGCGTTTGCCACGCTAGAGCGACTGCGGGCAGCAGAGGCGACCTGCGGAAGCGGGAGGCGTGAAGACGCTATGCCTTGCCGCTGTAGTATGCCACGTTGAGGCGGCTGTATGACATGTGCTTTCTTACTGCTGTCTTAAGCGGGCTAAAAACAGACTAGAAAGGAGTACTTTTTTGCACAAGATATAATGCGAATTAAAATAGGGGTTCATGATTTAAACTAAAACAGGCATCAGTTTGGTGAACATCGTAGACTGTGTAATGAAATACGTCAATAGCTACAAATTTTGGGAAATATAATAGTATGCATATAAATTTCATGCTTACTAGACCATATTGCAGACCGTGACATTTCACTAATAAAGTTTCCGTCTTTATATTGTGCATTGCGAAAAAATCAACACGTTTTGATTATAACGCAAGACGCGCGAACATGTACTATATCCTCCGCTGGCCGCGGTCGCCTGACGCGCACGCCGGGTGACCTCCCTTTCATCTGGTATTGTTATTTTTCCCTCTCATCGCAGACGCAAGACGCGTTGCGCTAGCGTGGCACACGACTTGGCGCATCCTCTTTACTATGCGAGGGTCTCTAGGCCAATTCTTTTTTCTTTTTGAATAAGGGTGACAAACGAGTACACAGTCCACCTGATGATAAGTGGATGCTGTTGCCCAATATGGAATGTCTCGTTTCCAGGAAAAAGGGGTTTCTGGTTCTTTACACTCATCATACGAAATCACTTCCGGACTTTAAGGATTAATAAAGAAAAAAAGAAGATTCAATTCGTAATGTAAACTGTTCTGTTTTAACATGGTAGGGCCACGCTGTATCACGAATGGGTATCGACCGGATTGAGTTCCCACAGGACACCATTGTCAATTAGTAGTATAATACCACAGTGTTGTTATGGTTAGTGAAAATAACCAGACACCCTTTCACTGGTATCATGTTGTCAGTGATCATGCATTTGTATTATTTTTTGTAAACGTATTTGTGCTCCATGTTACTAAATGAAAAAAATAAATACTTTTATTGGATTCATGTTGTAATGTCCTCCAGACTGAATTTCGGTTACGGCGGCCTGCCTCAACAGAGACAAGCCATCGGCGCAGGACAGGATTATAGTACCCGAATGTATGCGCAAGCACAGGTGCACTCTCTATTCCCTCACTCTCATAATCCGATGGGACGGTAAACCGACACGACAGGACCAACGGCTTTACGTGCTTTTCGAGGCACGGGAGTGAGACACCGCCAACCTCCTGACTCCGGGCAGCTACTGAGAATTTCTTGAGGGAGAAACTCAATATTTGATTTTTTGGCCCGACCTGGGATTCGAACCCAGGACGTCATTATCAGCAGTCGCACTACTACAGCCACTAAACCAACGAGTTTTCATGTCGAGGTACAATTTGTATTATTATAATAACTAACAAAAATTTATTTATAGATAAACAAATACGCCTTCTCCGGCGGTCAAGCAACGGTAGAGGAGCATAGAGAAAAAGGCGGGAACACTGATGTGGATATATCCTTTAAGTACTTGACTTTCTTCCTTGAGGATGACGATAAGTTGGCTGCGGTAAGTTTTTGTTGTAGAGATAGACGATTCAGTATTTTTTTATATGTTCTGATCCTATTTCCTGTATTCATGTTCAAATAAAACTAAAAATATTGAGTAGATAGAAAGGGATATACCTCAGCTATATATCTTTTCGACTTTGACTCTGCTTTTCTCTCATTTAAAAAAAATCTGCGTGTAATTATGTACATGCGTACGAAGTAAAACTTCTTTATGACGTATCATTCTTCTTTTATTTTATATTTTACAGAAGTAGGTTAAATTATAATATACTCATGTAGCTCCGGCGGCGGTGAAACATTACAAGAAAACACGACTTTTATTTGAATACCGTATCAAAAACAAATTTTATGAAAACTAACGTATTCATCGTGCAATTACACGTTGAATATGTGAAATTGTAACGTGTATATGGATTTATTTTTGTAATACATTTTAATTGTGGTTATACATTAATGAATCGAAAAATTGCCGATCAGTATGGGTTCCAGTCGACATTTTTTAATTATCTTAAAAATACGAAACTCGATTCGGAAAAAAATATCATATTTCACAGAGAGTTCAATTATTTTAATTGTAAAGGAAAAATAAAAAAATAAAGAAACTTACAGTTTCAATTCAAATTAATTAAATTCTGTGAAGACTATCATTAGTATTAAAGTTCACTTTCCTTTATTACAATGATTGATAAAATTGTTACAGATAAAAAAATCTTATGAATCTGGCGAAATGCTAACGGGGGAATTAAAGAAGATAGCAATCGAGACGATAACGCCAATAATACAAGAGTACCAGGAGCGGAGGGCCAAAGTGACGGACGACGTTATGCAAGAGTTCTTCAAGATTAGAAAAATAAATGTCTAATTTATTGTTACGCTTACGTTTATTATTTACTGTAAATATGAAATCTGCTTTAAGCAGATTTGTACAAGTTTTATTTATAGTGATATTGGACATGACACTTATTTATATGAAATAACACTTAATTGCGTAAACGCTTAATACGTGTAGAAATATAAAGACTATATATTTAAAAATGCGGATCTGCCGTATTAGGTAATATATGCAGTGATTGATGTATATTATTTTGTAATTGGTATATAAGAAAATATCGCTTGCATTTTATCAGTGATTCCTAAGTTGGTAAACTGTTGATACTAAATATTAAACATACACTAAGTTTACTGTTTTGTTGATATTTAATCCCGTAGTATAGAAATTGTTATCAGTTGGCAAGCCCTCAACCTGTAAACTATTCGTTAAGTTTGTTTTTGCTCATTTTGCTCAGTCTGTTTTACTAGGGAGGATTCGCCGTTTTTACTGAGCATGGGAAGCGGACTGCCAAGTTTAATACATACAAGACGTCTCACATCTGAGACCCTGTCTTTCGTCGCCCATTTTTTTATATTACAAATTGGTCAAGTAGCCATCTATCGGAGGTTTCAAGAACTAAGTAACCAATTAACTGGTATTTTTCTTGTTTTTTACGATACCTTTAGAACGAGGTTGGATGATCGGCTGGACAAACTTTCGTTTTAACTGTGTGTTAGTTACCTCGTAACTATTCTCTGGGTGAACCAATTTGATGATTCTTTTTTTATCTGATGCTGGTGCTTCTCTTAAATTTAGACCAGTAGTTTTTAAATTATGTTTTGACTTCGAATACATTGATTCGGTCGTATTGAAGTCGGTTGTACAAAATTTCTAATTTTACCACTAATTGTTCTTATTAGATACGATTCCTTTACAAGTATGAGAGAGAGATTAAATAATCGGCTGGATAAACTTCAGTTTTCTAAGCCGTGTGCGCCGGAGCCGTATAAATCTGTATGGAGGTTTCAAGAACTAAAATTTCATAGCATTTTTCTTATTATCTAATAAGTTACGTTACCTTTAGGGCGAATTTTTTTTTATAGGATAGAGTGAAAACGAGCACACAGTCGACCTGATGGTAAGTGGTTGCTGCGGCCCATAGACATCTACATCTATCCTCCATTACGAATCAAAATGCAGATGCCACCCGTGAGGACCAAGATGGAATGCCTCATTTTCAGTAAAAAGTGTCTCCGGATCTCTACACTCGCCATACGAAACACAGCAGCATTAAACTACTATTTTACACTGGTATTCTGTGAGAGCGTGGTCCCTCCCCGGTCGAGCCGACAAATTCGTGCTACAACTATACTACTAATATAACTACAGCATGGCTCTACCATCTCTGAGTGATCTATGACAATATGTGTGTCACTTGTAGATTTTTAATAGGTTACCCAACGTTGACTTTCTTAGGGCTGATTTTTCAATCGTCACTAGTGGTTCAAAGAACCGACAACTGATTGGGAAGAAAGGTTTTCGAGTGGCAACCTCGTACGGGTAAGCTAAGTGTAGGACGGAACCCCCACTAGATGGAGTGACGACCTGGTAAGACATGCAGTAAGTCCATGGATACAGGTGGCTCAGGACCGTGCTTTGCTTATTCCTTGGGGGAGGCTTATGTTCAGCAGTGGACTTGTGAAGGGCTGTAATGATGATGATGACGGTGATTTTTTACAGACTTAAAAAAGGAACTTTTTCTGGGTTAATTGATTTTGATGATTCTTTTTTTTATTTGAAAGCTGGTGCTTATAAATTTGATCAAGATCTGACTAGTTTTTGAGCTATAAATAATGCGTATTTAATTAACTCTGAATACATTGACTCGGTGGTATTAGTCGGTTGTACAAAATTTTTATTTTACCACTTGTCGAAATTTGTTTTTGTTAAAATTTAGCCTATGAATAACTTTATCTGATAATTGAAAAGCGGTACTTAATATTAAACAAATGCCATGTTTATTTTTTAGGAAAGATAAACCAATATTCTTATTGTAAGGTTGACAAACAAGCATTAGCCCGATTGATGGTAAGTGGCCATTCAACCACTATCAGTTGATACTTAGGTACATACAAATCTTCGTTCAGAGACAATCATCGGTGAACATTTAAACATTAAATTTTTTTTTTTTTATAGAAGAGTGGGCAAACGAGCATGCGGCTCACCTGATGTTAAGTGACTACCGCCGTCCATGATCAACCGCAACACCAGGAGAATTGCGGGTGCGTTGCCGGCCCTTTAGAAAGGAGTAAGCTCTTTTCTTGAAGGTCCCCAGGTCGTATCGGTCCGGAAAAATCGCCGGTGGTAAACTATTCCACAGAGAGGTTGTACGTGGAAGAAAACTCCTTGTGAAACGTACAGTGGTGGACCGCCAAGCATCCAGATGGTGTGGATGGTATCGAGACGTTTGCCGTGTAGTGCGTTCACGAAATTTGGCGGCTGGGATTAATCCGAACAATTCCTCAGAGCACTCCCCGTGATAGATGCGATAAAATACGCAAAGAAATGCAACATTTCTTCGCAGCGCCAGTGAATCGAGCCGATCGGAAAGCACTCGGTCGTCGACGATTCGAGCCGCTCTGCGCTGGATGCGGTCAAGTGGAAGGAGCTGGTACTGGGGAGCCCCAGCCCAGAGATGGGAACAGTATTCCATGTGTGGCCGAACCTGCGCCTTGTAAAGTTGCAGGCGGTGTGCCGGCATGAAATACTGTCCCGCTCTGCTGAGCACGCCAAGCTTTTTAGAGGCCAATTTGGCCTTCCCTTCCAAGTGACCACGAAACTGCACGTCACTCGATATGTCGACGCCGAGGATTCCGATACTGGCTGAGGCGACAAGGGGAGTGCCTTGAAACTGAGGGGATACGACAAAGGGGTTCTTTTTAGCGGTTAACGCGCAAACTTGTGTCTTCTGGGGGTTAAACTGGACTAGATTTAGTCGTCCCCAATCCGAGACTCTGTTCAGCAAAGACTCGACTTCAGACACAAGTTTGTCCCGGCACTCGGAGACGTTTTCCCGAGAAATATTGGCTCGGCCGGTGTAAAGAGCATCACCAGTGCTGTCATCTGCATAGCAATGAATGTTACGGGTATCCAACATATCATTGATATGCAGAAGAAACAGCGTTGGCGATAGCACGCAGCCCTGTGGAACACCAGCATTAATAGGCTTGCAATCGGAGCTTGCACCGTCTACAACGACCTTGATGCTCCGATCTGCAAGAAAGCTGGTGATCCAATCGCACAATTTCTCGGGAAGCCCATAGGAAGGGAGCTTCGAAAGAAGCGCTTTGTGCCAAACCCGATCGAAGGCCTTCGCAATGTCCAAACTAACGGCCAATGCCTCCCCCTTGAACTCTACTGCCTCCGCCCATCTGTGAGTGAGGTAGACCAGAAGATCACCAGCTGACCGACCACGGCGAAAACCGTATTGGCGGTCACTAATCAGCTGGTGATCCTCAAGGTACCTCATGAGCTGGCAGTTTACAATGGACTCCATTGTTTTGGAGAACAAGGAGGTGATGGCGATTGGCCGGTAGTTGGACGGGTCTGAGCGGTCGCCTTTTTTAGGGATCGGGTGGACGAAAGCCGTCTTCCATAATTTTGGGACTACGCCTAGGGAGTAGGAGTACCGGAAAAGACGCGTTAAAACCGGTGCCAACTCTGGAGCACACGTCCTCAGCACAATTGGGGGGATTCCGTCAGGCCCACTCGACTTGTGGATGTCCAGGGAGAGGAGTACTTTGCGAACCGAGCGCTGTGTGAACTGCACTTCCGGCATGGAGCACTCACACCGCGGGATGATCGGCGGCGTACTCCCCCCGTCATCGAGAGTCGAGTTAGACGCAAAGAAAGAGCCTAGAAGATCGGCTTTCTCCTTTGCAGTATGGGCCAGTGAGTCGTCCTCCCTGTGCAGAGATGGAAGAGATGGCTGACAGAAATTCCCCTGGACAGCCTTGGCGAGAGACCAGAATGCACGGGTTCCAGAAGGAAGGCGAACTAGTTTCTCGCCAATTCAGCCTATGTGCTCTGACTTTGCCTTGGCAATGACTCTTTTGAAGGACCTAGAGGCGGAATTATACTTCTTTTTTAGAGCGCTGGTGTTTACATCCCGGGACGCTGATGCATCAACCCAGGCTTGGTAGCACTCCTGCTTATAGCATGATGCTATTTTACAGGAGCGACCAAACCATGGCTGAGATTTGCCTCCAATGGGCACCACAGAGGAAGGAATAAAAAGTTCCATACCCTGAAGTACCACATCAGTAACAGAATCCGCAACAACGTTGGGATCATCCGGCGAGAAGCAAACCCGCCCCCAAGGGTAGGATGCAAAGAAAGACCGCATCCCATCCCAATCGGCTGACCTATAGTGCCAAACACGGCGGCAGCCTGCAGAATGCAACCGCGATTTCAGCGTGAGTGGCACAACACTCCGGACCAGACAATGGTCCGATGAGCCTAAAGGGGCGTCGACGGAAATCTGATATCCGTCCGGGTGAGAGGTCAGCAGAAGGTCCAACAGGGAAGGTGCATGATCCTCCACATCTGGAATCCGCGTAGGCGAAGTAACCAGTTGTGTCAGACCATATGCCAAGGCAAAATCATGAACAGATCTCCCCGCATGATCGGTTAAACGTGAACCAAGCCATTCGGCGTGATGGGCGTTAAAGTCGCCGAGGATCACGATCTCTGCGGAGGGGATCTGCTGTAGCAACGAATCTGCGACGTGGTCGAAGAGTCGGTCTGTTTCGGAATTACCGCTATGGGACCTATAGAGGCACCCGTAGACGCGTGGATGGTCGTCGCTGTCTACGCGTAGCCAAAGGATGGACAGGTCCGAACCTTCAAGTCTGCCGAGGCGTCGAGAACAGATGTCCTCTCTGACGTAAACGCAAACTCCAGCCCGAGGCACAAAGGAGTGTTCCAGTTTGTACCCCGGGTAGGAGAGATACGAGACATCAGCCGGGAGGACACCTGCGTCTCGGTCAGAAAGAGCAGAGCCGGCCTCGCCGTCTCGAGATGGTAGTGGACGGCGTTTAGGTTAGAGTGAAGTCCCCTGATATTGCAGAAATTCACGGACAGCGTGGCAGGGGTCGCCTTGGTCTTGTTGCTCCGTTTGCCCCGAGCAGTTGTAGTCTTGAGCGGAATTTTGCCCCCCCCCCCCCCCCCAGAATACGCGGGGCAGCCTGAGCACCCACGCTCAGAAGTGGAGAAACATGGTCGTGGATGCTCAGCGAGGGATTCTCCAGGGGTGCTGGTACCCTCCTGGGGTAGTCTATTATTATTTAATTCCGCTACCATGTTGATGGGGGGGGGGGGGATTTGGGCCTCCGGCCACCTGCACTCACCAGACGAAACGCGGAAGCAGAGCTTCCACTTCACGCCGGTATTCTGTGAGGTCGTGGTACCACCCCGGTTTGAGCCGGCCCATACGTGCAACAGCAAAGCTGCCGCGTGGCTCTACCACTGTTAAAAATAATTTATTAAAACGTTTATGTAAAATATAAAATCTCAAAAGCTGTAATAAAGTCGTAAGTATGTTATATTGTATCAAAATTTCACAGTGGAACTATTCTATAAGGAAAGAATAAACTCTATTACCCACATAAACACTTCCGCCCTCAAATTCCACTTCGTATTTTTTTAAACTATCAAGATATGCATAATATGTAAATGCCTACTCACTCCTGAGTTCTGAGATGGAATACCGCACTGCCAATTCTACTTTTCAAAGCCGATATAAATCCATTGCAGGCTTTGAGTATTAAACCAAGTTGTTATAGTTGGTTCAATAACGATTGCAGGACATGGGCTTACCGCATTGTCGTTAGATTTGCCTTAATATTCACCCTTGGAAGGATAGACTTGCGACACCTACGAGACGAAACGAGGTGATGTAAAATACTAGTCACCCTATCCTATAAAAAATAAAATCATGTTTTTGTCCCAGATGGACATTCATGTTCCATCGAGGACAAAAACACGATTTTATTTTTTATAGGATAGGGTGACAAACGAGCACACAGTCCACCTGATGGTAAGTGGTTGCTGTGGCCCATAGACATTTACATCTATCTTCGATTACGCATTAAAATGCAGATGCGTTGTCACCCGCGAGGACTAAGATAGAATGCCTCGTTTCCAGTAAAAAGGGTCTCCGGTTCTCTACACTCACCATACGAAACACAGCAGCATTAAGCTGCTATTTCACGCTGGTATTCTGTGAGAGCGTGGTCCTTCCCCGGTCGAGCCGACCCATTCGTGCTACAACTACAATACTAATATAACTGTAGCATGGCTCTACCACGTATAATTAACTAGGGCCGGTGCAGATGCAAAGTTATCTTTTGCTAGCATCATAAACGGAGCGGAGTAAAAGTCTAAAGTCATAACTATCTTTACTTCAACAAAAGATTCAATCACATTAAAATTGTTTTAAATTAATTCTTTTCTCAATAATTATTACAAAAGCGCGCGCTTTTGCTTTACTTGTATTTTCCCATAGACAGTTTAGTTTTTGATTATTTTTTAATATGATTTCTTATATTTACGCGGACAACGGGGGACTGAGATGACTGACGTCTCGATGTCATTGTTAAACCTAGAGTACCTTCAGCTTTTTTAATTATTGTTTATGGTCCGATCTATACAATATGAACTGACTATGTCTTCTCTTCTTATTTATTGTAGGGTCCCAAGCAGGTGGTAGTACCCAGCCTCCTTCTCTATTGAACTTAGGATGTTTTTTAATTTCAACAGCCTCATGTATCATCCTTGCTAGGAATCGGTGTTCTTTCGCGAGGATTTGTGTTCTATCAAATCTGATGTAATGGTTGAGGCCGTCTAGGATATGATCACAACCTGCAGACTTCCCGGAACGTTGATATTTCACATCAGCTATATGTTCTTTTACGCGGGTTCTAATTGATCTTTTTGTTTGTCCTATATAGGAGAGACCACATTCACAATCAAGCTTGTACACTCCTGCATCTTGTAGAGGAATATGACACTTGACGGATGGTAGGAACTGACTAATCTCCTTCGGCGGCTTGTAAAATGTTCTAATAAAAGCTCGCTTCAACCTTGTCTGTGACACCTCTGACATATGGTAGTACAGCAGACACACGCTCGACTGTGGCCGGCTTCACTCGGTCACTGTGACTTAGGCGCGGAACTCGAAGCTTGTTCTCGTGCAGAACTTGCTTGACGTGCTGAAGCTCGGCGGCCAGGTGTTTGCTGTCAGAGATCCCTCGTGCTCTCTGTAACAAAGATTTACCCACTGTAGCTAACTGTGAAGGATGGTGGTGAGATTCATCGTTTAAACATCGGTTTGTATGGGTCTTTTTTATACACAGTGTGACCTAAGGTGTTGTTAGGTTTTCGGATGTCTAACGCATCTAGGAAAGGTAAGGAATTATTTGCCTCTAACTCCATAGAAATTGAATTTTAGAGTTTATGGAATTAAGATGTTCTAAAAATGCAGTTACTTTGTCTGATGGTAAAATTGTGAAAGTACTTGTAGATCCTTGGTGTAACAGGTGCAGTAAGGAGGGCTTTCTCCTTAAAGTCTTCCATGAATATATCGGCGACAATGGGAGATGAATGGACAGATGATCGCAACGCAACACCATCGACTTGCTTGTAAAACTCTTCCTTCAGATAACCAGATGTAAGGCAATGTTTGAGTTGTACTGCATATTCTGCGGGCATGTTATTTTCCTCTAGTTTCTTAGTTATAATTGAGATGAAGTCTTCAACAGGTAATGTTCAACAGGTAACATGTAATGTTGAAGACTGCATCTCATTGTCTTGCGCCATGGGAGCTCCGCCCGCTGCGCTCGCCCCGCTCTAGAAAAAAACGAAGTAACAAACGAACTTGTAGTCCACCTGATGATAAGTGGCTCAGAAAACTATAGAATGAGTGTGACTCATAGTATGTAACTATACTGGCTCTCTTATTTCCATCCCAACCGTAACAGTGCAATAAAATAAACAACAATGCAAACACAGCTAGGTATTTGGCGGCAGAATTAAGTAAGGAAATAAGTGGTAATGTAAATAGTGGTTTTGTTTACGTGGTAGTGCCATGATGCAGTTATATTGGTAGTATAGTTGTAGCAGGAATAGGTCGGCACGACCGGGGGAGGACCACGCTCTCACAGAATACTAGCGTTAAATAGTAGCTTAATGCTGCTATGTTTCGTATTGTGAGTGTAGAGAACCGGAGACCCTTTTGCTGGAAACGAGGCATTCCACCTAAGTCCTTACGGATGACAACGCATCTGCATTTTAATTTGTAATCAAGGATAGACGTAGATAATAATAATAATAATAATAATAATATTCCACAACTATCACACAACGCCATCTAGTCCCAAGCTAAGCAGAGCTTGTGTTATGGGTACTAGACAACTGATAAACATACTTATATATTTCTAAATACATAAATATTATAGATAAATTACACCCAGATGTCTATGGGCCACAGCAACCACTTACCGTCAGGTGGACTGTGTGCTCGTTTGTCAACCTATCCTATAAAAAATCTACCAAACGGACTTCGAGGCAGGAGCCCTACTACCTAGGTAACTCAAAATCGATTGTAACACATCCATTCTTAAAATCGCCAGACGTTAAATGTCATAATCAATAACAGGAAGCTGTGTTTAAATATCTTATTTATGTCCTCTTAGCTGAATCATGGGTGACCACGCCGGAGCTTAGTTGGAAAGGGGTAAAGCATCACCACAATACCGACTGCCTCGTTAATTTAGTGGTTGTAACTTGTAAGATCGATTGCTAATCATGTGGTCCCGAGTTCGAGTCCCGGATCGGGCCATGATCAGTTAGGTAACAGAAAGAGAGCGAGATAATAGGAAACAGTGTTTCATTTGTATACTGTAGTCTATCTCATTATCTCGCAGGCTGAATCCTATAGATGTAAATGATTGTCTCTTTTTAGTGGCATTTTTTGTTTCATCGAGTTCACATAATGATTTCTTAAATTTACGCGAACACTACACTTTTAATTAATTAAACTACGTTTAATTAACTATTTTAACTTAGTTTTTAATTCCCGACGTTTCGGGTGCTTTACAGCACCCATGGACACGGGGGGTACTGAGATGTTTAACGTCCCAATGTCATAATTAGCCCGACTACCTTCAGTTTTTAAATATAAATTTTTGGTCCGATCTGCATTACATACTGCAAACTTCCCGGAGCTGACGTGCACCGAAGTCTGCAGTCTGTAAACATGTTCGTCCCCACCATTACATCGGGTTTGATAAACCACAAATCCTCGCAAAAGAACACCGATTCCTATCAAGGATGATACGCGAGGCTATTGTTATTAAAAAACATCCTGCAGGATTTTTCTTTTTTTTTTTAAAGAAAAACTTGAAGATACTGTAAGCTCATTCTCGGACCATAAATTAATATTCAAAACTGATCGGACCATAAATTAATATTCAAAAACTGATCGGACCAAAAATTAATATTCAAAAACTGAAGGTATCCGGGCTAACTATGACATTGGAACGTCAAACATCTCAGTCCCAACTTGACCATGGGTGCTGTAATGTAAAGCTCCCGAAATGTCGGGAATTAAAAATAAGTTAAAATACTTAATTAAACGCGATAAAATCCGTAAATGTACTTAAGTTGTTTTATTCAATTTCATTGAGTTTCAAATCACGAGTAAAGAAGTTTTTTCTTCAAAACTGTAAACAGTCCACAGGCGAACTTGCATCTCCCTTGATTGATTTTCATATTAGAATGATATTAACAACGTAATACAAAATACCATCGCACAATCATTCACTGATAATGGTGCGTTGTAAACATTTTGTCATGAGTCATGCGGATGTGACACAAATATATGTCATGGTCTATATATGTCAAGGTGCATAGATATACGATATGCGTTCATTGCTTTTTGTTTAAGTTGGATGGAAGATTTTCAGAAACCTAAGGCTGCGGAGAAGAACCGATTTACTAAAAGATCCAAAAATTTCGTAGACTATTTACATTGAAAACAACAAGTAGGGACAAAGTTAGAGTAAGATTGATGCTTATATTTACTTAATGTTTTGTTTGTTGTTCAACCGTCTAGCTCCAAACGTTTACCCAAACCCAAAACCTAAGCGAACTTGTTCGAAGCAAAAACTGTGCCTCTGCATAGACGTTGCAATTAAAAACTCAGTGAAAAAGAAAATGTTGGATGCTAAAATTAAAACGAATGTATAGTGGTGTAGTGTAATTTTTTTTATAGAATAAGGGTGGCAAACGAGCACACAGTCCACCTGGTGGTAAGTGGTTTCTGCGTCCTATAGACATCTACATCTATCCTCGATTACGAATCAAAATGCAGATGCGTTGTCACCCGTGAGGACTAAGATGGAATGCCTCGATTTCAGTAAAACGGGTCTTCGGTTCTCTACACTCACCATGCGAAACACAGCAGCATCAAGCTGCCATTTTACGCTGGTATTCTGTGAGAGCGTGATAAGGATACCACTGCAAGATTTCAAGACACAGTAAGTTCATTCTGTATAGATCTGACCATTAATAATAATTAAAAAGCTGAAGGAGTACTTTCAGCTTTTTAATTATTAACACTGACGTCAGTCACCCGTCACCAGTAATCTATGCTCGTGACTATGGGTGCTGAATAGTACCCGAAACGTCGCGAATTAAAAATCAAATAAATTAAACGCGATGAAATCCGTAAAAGTAGTTTTAATCAATGTGAAGTGTTCGTGTAAATACAAGAAATTATTATGTAATACCTACGTTGTTATATTTTAATTCCTATAATATATTCTTGGGCATTTCGGTTACTGCTTGATGTGTTTCCGACCAGTAATATGCTAGACTTTGTCCAATATATTTCATTTATTGTTTAGCCTTGATACTTTAAAACTGTTCTTAGATAAGTAGGTGGTTCAGTAAGTTATTTAGTGAATTAATAAAAAAAAATATAAAAGATTAAGTGTCCGTCAAGTTCCACTGGGTTTCTTGATATTACTTCCCAGGACAGAGGATTTTTTCGAAACAGTAGTAAAAATAAAAAAAACACTCAATAAAAAGCTGTGCGATCAAGCTTTGCTTGACGTTAGAAAAATACATAGTTTTCTCAAGGATGAAACCTATAGTAAATCATTGTCACGTAACATTAATAACAGATGGCGTCTATATTGCACCGAAAAAAAAAACGTATTTTTCAACTGAGTTTTTTCTTAAAAAAATATGTTTGATAGTTTTAAGTATACGATAGCGTTTATATTACAGTCCTACTGCTGGTAAGTGGCTACTGCACTCCATGGACCCCTGCTACCAAAGTCAAACAAAGGCTGCAGATGTGTTGTTCCGAGGAATAAGATGGAATACCTCACAGCCTGAAATCTGGCTCGCTATATCCTTTAGACCAAAACATAGCAGTATGAGCTCTGAATTATTCGCCCTAAATCAGGAGTTGGCACCTACCCGGACGGAAACCTAAACAGAAAAGAAGTCCTATCACCTGGAAAAACAAGTTAACCTAAGTTAGTATATTTTGTCTATTAGGTATATTGATTGTCCATTAGGTATATTTATTGTTTTTTGTCTATTATGTATATTTATTGTCTATTAGGTATATTTATTGTTTATTAGGTATATTTATTATCTATTAGGTATATTTATTATCTATTAGGTATATTTATTATCTATTAAGTATATTTATCGTCTGTTCGGTATATTTATTGTCTATTATGGGCCGGTCTATTATGGAGTGGCAGCCACGTACCAGTAGGCGTAGTGTAGGGCAACCCCCCACTAGATGGAGAGTGACGACCTGGTAAAACATGCGGGAAGTCGGTGGATGCAGGTGGCTCAGGACCGTGCTTTGTGGCATTCCTTGGGGGAGGTCTATGTGCAGCTGTGGACTTGCGAATGGCTGTAATGATGATGATGATTATTATTGTCTATTAGGTATATTTTTTCTTTGTTAGGTATATTTATTATGGTAGAAAAAAAAGTTTAACTAGGTAAGTAAAACATAAATTTCAACTAAAGTACAACTTACCGTGTACTTACCGAGTGGTGGCGGCGTAAAAAATCCAACAACACATTTCGTCCGGTGGGTCTTGCAAGGGGAGACTATGGAGAGTGTCAGAAAGATCTTAGGCTCTCGCGCAGCGCAGTAACCATCTCGTTTGCTATTCCATTCCATTCAGCCTATAAAGTACACTGCTCTTTACAGACGTTTCCTATAGATTGCCTCATAAGGAAGATTATGCCATAGTTGCCACACTTGGCAGGCGGGTTGGCAACCTCAGTTTTTTATTTTGAATTGTTATCAGGGAGATGCTGCTGCCCATCTTCTGTTTCAGTTTTCCTTTATCGTCTCCTACGACAGCTATGGGACGATATGGGATAGTGGGGTATATAGTGGGGGTCGGTCTCGTTTCCACTAGACGTAATGACGAAAAACAGTGACTAAGGTGAGAGAAATCTGATACTGCTATCACCAATCCGTATTGCAACTTTACAAAAGCAGGAGACACCATTTTCAGTAGTAAGATTTTAGGGGATGAAAAAGAAGAAGGATGAATGCGTAGTTCACCTGGAGGTTAGTTCAATGCAACACGCGAATGATGTCTTTGAATAGGTTTCCAACGGTATAACACAAAACGCAGGCGCGTTACGTTGCTGCTTCATGCTTCTATGAAACTATGGCCAATTCTTTGTCGAGGTGAGGTGTTGAGTAGCAACTTGTATTCAGCTCATAAAAGTAACCAGCAGGTCTGTTCACTAACTCTGTTGACAAAATTAAATCATTTTGTGGGTTTGGGGTTCAGCAGTTCATATTGTGTTATTTTATAGGGAGTGGTATTTTTTCTAGCTTTGTGTATGTGGTAGCGCTGTTGTCATGCCACAAGCGAAATACATTGAAGCCTAAATCGCGATATCAAAGTTCCGAAGTAAAAACAATATATTATATAGAATAGCTCCGAACACATGTTGCCGTCTCAGCGACTTTCTCGCTAGATCTAGCGGATTTTAACTTGACATAATTATTTAGCGACGTCTAGCGAAGTTTGGAATTTTGAGATGGAAACGTTTTTTATAAAGTAATTAATTTCGAATAAGTTTTTTACTTTTATCGTACGTCCAATTTTGTAATCTACCGCTGGTAACATTGTATATGTAATATAATTTCACGGTAATTCCCGAACATAAACTAACAATTCAATGTCGTTCGTTCAGTTACCATCTGTATCGTTTGTTACTATCACTAATGAGTGACATAAAAATACTACTTACGTTACAAATGTTTCATTCAGCAGGCTCATTTCTTTAGAGTTCATATTTTGTGACTGCTGTGTGTGAATATTCCGCGTGAATTATAATAATAATTATTATGTTTATTTCTCCTCACAAATACCGACCATACATAATGAAAACTTATATCTATTTAAATACAATGTTCCATTCTTCTGATTAGAAGTCAGTTAAAGGATTAAAAAAAGAATTGCGCGAAGTATGATATTCCTGAAGATGTTGTCAACCAGCTCAACCAAATCGGTAAAGGCAAACCAAAGATGGGAACTGGAGACATTGGCGAAGCTTCATCTTCCGCTGAAGTTCTTTTTGAAGATCTGGATCCATACTTCCCTATTTATTTTTAAATTTAGGTACAAAAACGTACTGAGCTAATTGTTTTATCTTTAATGACTTATGTTTAAACGTAAAGGTTAAAGATTTATTGCTTTACAATATTTTTGTATTATGTACATAAATAATTTTTGTTTTGGTTGTCATGCCATTAACCTACACTATGATTAAATAACTGATTTATATGAAATAGAGTCCGCTCTTTTTAAGGTTTTTGAGAATTTATAGACACTAAGTATTCGATCTCCCCTTTTCCTTTCAAGACCACGTGTATACGATATTTGTGTGTATATATATACCAAGCAATGTACTACAAAGTGACTATCATTTTGATGTCAACGAAGATACGAATGCGTCTGAAGAATCACAATACGGTTCTGTATTGTGATTCTTCGATATTAAAAGCTAAAATTAATCTAATAACATATTAAGTTAGGTTATCAAACGAGAATCGAGCTCCGAGTTCTTGTTCACTACATAAAATTTAAGTTCTGTTACGAGCTTGAGGTTCGTGACAATTAAAACTGCCGATTGAATTACCGAAATTAACACTTTAATTCACTTTGCACTAATTAAAACTTAAAACACTAATAATTAAGCACACTAATTCACTTTATTCCACTCCGAAGCTTCGCTTGTCTCGCCAAATTCAATACTTCCTCGATCGCGTATTGCAGCGCCTTTATATAGGGCTCTTCCACGAAAAAAACCAGAAGAATATTCAAATAAATACGCGCGCCAATCGACTAAGCATCGAAAGTTCGAGTGTCGGGCTTCTAGAAGCTTAGTTCTTCGTTCCGAGACTAGATGGCGCTATCGGTTGAAAGATTAGTGATGTCATTTTCTGGAAAGCTCCCCTCGCTCTCGTCCCCGACACTAGATGGCGCTAGTGCCGGGTAATGACGTCAACTTAGGCGCGTAATACTGCCCCCCTCTTAAGACATGCTCGTCCCGAGCATTATCGGCCCTATAATAACGCGCCAGGCGATCCACATGGGCGATCTTAGGAGTCCCTCTTGCGCCTTTCTGTAACGGCTCCGCAATGTCAAGTGCTGTCCTATCCCATGGTGCACCAACATTGTACAATTTCGATGCTCCTCTACTACGTGTCTGAGGTCCCTTCAAGGCCGCACAACTTGTACATGTACGACACCAATCCTCGACATCGTCACGATAATGGACCCAGTAAAACTGTTCTCGGACCTTCAGTAGAGTTCGTTTAACTCCCAGATGGACTCTTGAACGACCATTATGGCACAGCTGTAGAACATTCGGCACTTTGGCCTTAGGGACAACCATTTGCAAACGACAGCTGTCTCCTCGACCATTATCCCATTTACGGCACAGGACTCACGTCACACACGTGACGTCACGTCACGTTTCACGTGTATGAAAGAGGAATGTGAAATTATAGGTCTCCGTTTGAATGCTAATAAAACTAAGGTTCTGGTATTTGAAAAGAACGAAGAGAGAACGAAATGTGAAATATGGGTAAATCAGGAATGTCTAGAACAGGTAAATGAAATTGTATACTTGGGGAGTGCTTTCAGCCGGGATGGAAGATGTGATTTAGATGTGGATAGGCGTGTCGCTGCCAATGGTCAATGTCAATGGTGCCCTGAATGCATTAGTAAAAAGGCAAGGCGTGGTGAAGAGTGCACGCCTTGCAATACATAACGCAGTGTTGGTACCGACTTTGTTATATGGCAGCGAAACCTGGGTATGCCAGAAGAAGCATAAAAGCAAGTTGAATGCAGTGGAGATGCGATCTCTTCGTAAAATGTGTGGCGTTAGCATAGCCGACCGAAAGCGAAACGAAGAGATTCGCAATATGGCAGGATTGAAAGATGACCTTATCACAAAAATTGATAGGGGCGTACTCCAATGGTTTGGGCACGTTGAACGAATGAGTGAAGACCGAATGGTGAAGAAAATATATAGTGTCGAATATATAAGGTGTTGAGGTAGACCGAGACTAACTTTCGAAGACCATGTGAGCAAATTGCTCGAAGAGGGGAGGGTCAAGAGTACTCGGATACCTAGACGTGCATGTATGAAGAAGTTAATGAACCTGAAAGAAGCGAACTTGGCGATCTGTTCTCTCTGGCTACCCCGTTAGGGATTGTGCGTGACGATAAGTAAGTATAAGACTCCATCCTGAATCAACAAGCTGTCCTACTGGGCCCAATAGCCTCTAGTAGTCGAACTCATCGCTGAGACGTCGCTCTACTTAGGCTTGGTAGCACGGGCCTTCATCCATTCCAGAATCGGCTTGATGTCCGGATCTTCCTGCTGTGAATGTCGTAGGCTGTCCTTCCACTCGTTGCTGAGGTGGTCTGTCCTGAGCATCCTCACGAATACCACTTCCTTACTCTTTTGCCTAGTACAATGTTTCCAATCTTCAGGACAAGGTCTGCTTGACAATGCATCTGCGTTGCCATGAGATTTCCCGCTGGGATGTCTGATAGTAAAGTCGTATCCCGGCTGCTGCTGGGCGGTGATGTTAGCCACACTTCTCTTCTGAGATCGTTCACCTTCCCTTTCTAGGGTTCGCTTAGAGCAGCTGGATTGAAGATGGCCCCTTTCCCCACAGCCATAGCACCTAGGGCTGTATCCTTTATTGTAGTCGCGAACCGTAACTGCTGCAACCTCCCTAGCGCGAGGGGAACGACGATCCTGCCACCACCAGGCGGTGCCGTTAGCTGCACTACCCTCTCGAGATCGATCAGCTCTCCTTTCTACAGTTCGCTTAGGGCAGCTGGAGCGAAGATGGCCCCTTTCCCCACAGCCATAGCACCTAGGGCTGTATCCTTTGTTGCAGTCGCGAACTGTAGCTGCTGCAACCTCCCTGACGTGATGGAAACGATGATCCTGCCGCACGGCTTCCACCTCCAGTGCATGGGCCAAGGCGTCCTTAAGCGTCTCGTGGTCCCCGAGCCTCACAGCAGCTCTGACTTCCAGGTCGCGGATACCGTCGATGAATGTCTGCACCAGGTTCCATTCAATGAGCGCAGGTACAGATCGGTATGCTTGTTGCACCAGCTTCTCCACCTCCAGAGCCCACTGCTGCAAGTTTTCGTTGATGCGCTGCACGCGATCTTTAAGCTGCGCACGAAAGACGTGTTCCAGGTGAGCGTCGCCACATCTCGACTCCAGTGCCTCAAGGAGTTGCTCATAAGTCACTTCCTCACCGAGAGCTTCCAGAACTGTTAAGGCCTGGTCGCGCAGGCCTAGTATGAGAGCAGTCATGGCCTGACTTTTATTCCAGCCATTCGCCTTCATAACAGCTTCAAACTGGATTTTGTAGGCCGACCAGCAAGAAGTCCCGTCGAACGGTGGCACCTTGAACCCACGTAGCGAAGGTGTTGCAGCTACTACGGGAGCTGTAATGGCATCCCCCAGTTTGAGGTCATCCAGAGTTTTCTTCACGTCAGCCACCACGTTGTCAACCCGATTGTTCACTTGGTCGATTCGGGTTTCAGCTTTCTCGATTCGGGTTTCAGTTTTCGCGATTTGGGTTTCAGCTTCCGACGGGCGATTATCATGCTGAGCAACCCTATCCTTCACCTCGTTTATCTCCTTTCCGAAGGTAGCGTGAAGGTCCTTCATGAGGAGCATTTGCTCTTCCAACCGCCGGGCCTGTTCATCCTGTCCGCTCTGCAGCTGCTCTTTCAACTAACGGACCTGTTCCTCCTGTCGGCGAGCCTGTTCCTCCTGTCGGCGGGCCTGTTCCTTCTGTCGGCGAGCCTGTTCCTCCTGCTGCTCTTTCAACAGACGGGCCTGTTCCTCTCGTCCACGCTGCAGCTGCTCCTGTAGCATCGTCATCAGAGCACCTAAGTCAGGTGCTGCGAATGTAGGAGCTACTGACGGACCCGCAGCCTCCGTGGCTGGCAGTTGGCCCTCCGACGTCTGTGGCGTTGCACCACCAAATCTCCTCTGGTGCGTCTCATGCTGGCGTTGACTGCAGGTACGGACACCCTCCGTTTCCTCCTTAGGTAAAATCGGCATGAACACTAGTAATTAAGCACACTAATTCACTTTATTCCGCTCCAAAGCTTCGCTTGTCTCGCCAAATTCAATACTTCCCCGATCGTGTATTGCAGCGCCTTTATATAGGGCTCTTCCACGAAAACATCCAGAATATTCCAGAATATTCAAGTAAATACGCGCGCCAATCGACTAAGCATCGAAAGTTCGAGTGTCGGGCTTCTAGAAGCTTAGTTCTTCGTTCCGAGACTAGATGGCGCTATCGGTTGAAAGATTAGTGATGTCATTTTCTGGAAAGCTACCCTCGCTCTCATCCCCGACACTAGATGGCGCTAGTGCCGGGTACATGACGTCAACTTAGGCGCGTAACGGTTCCTTATCGTCTTTGGCTCCTATCATTCCTTCCAAAAATTTCCTCAAATGGCTTTAGTAGTCACGCTTGGCAGATGGATTGTCAGAGTTTTTGTCATTTTGAGTTGTTATCAGAAAGATGCCTCTATCTACATATCTTCTGTTTGATTTTCCCCCGTAGCTCTAGCTCACATAGCTACACTGTGATTTCGAAAATGCCGTAAGCGTGAGAATGTCAGTAACTAACTGCTCTGGACAATGTTAAGTAAAATGCTGTAATCAAGATGCAATTATAAATACAAACAGGTCGAAAGCTCGTTAGAGTCGAACTTTGGTACCCTGTACTATTAAGTATTTTGTGGCTTTAGTAAAGCTTCGAACGTGGACCTGGAAAACTATATCCGGTTCTCGATCTAACCGCTAAGCTACGTGACTTCGTCGTTATCGTTTCAACGTTATAATATATGCAAATAAATAAAATTCATGTCTGTTTGTAATGTATTAAAAAAATTAAAACTTATTAAAAAAAATAAACTTACAAATCATTTATCGTCGAGTCGAGTTCCTGATATAAATTACATTTTCAATATAGTATATCTTATACTTAAATTAAAAATATACTTACTCCTGAAGACAGTATAATATCTACCATATTGCCTTTTAATAATTAAACCTGTTTTTTTATCTTTAGATATTTCTTATTTAAGTACATAATTTATTTGAACAGTTCTAATGTGCATTGAATTGATTGGATGATATTTGTACTAAAAATTAATCCATAATTGCACAAATCAATCTGTGAATGTTATGTACACTTGTTATTGATATACATATCAGAGAGTATAGAAATGTGTATGTTTTCGTGATTGTCATATATGTGTGTTGTAAGTGTACTTCTTAAATAAAATAATAATAATAGTAATATCAAAATAAAAGCTTTTTACTAAATGCATAGGAAAGTATATACGGTACTTATAACAAAAACACAATTTTTTGAAAGTACCGTATTATCTGTCTGTTTGTTCCGGCTAATTTCCGAAATGGCTGGTCCGATTTTGACGGGACTTTCACTGGCAGATAGCTAATGTTATATAAAGTAACTTAGGCTTTTAGCTTCGTTATTTTAAATAAATAATAAGCCTAAGTTACTCGCGGGCGAAGACCGGGGGAACGGATTGTACAACAATGAAATGTGTTCTCATGAGTATTTTAATAATTGCAACTCTCCCGTACCGAATACGACGAAATATGTCATAAAAATTAATTGCAGACAGTCGTAATATGCAGACAGCTGTGTCTAAATTAAATATACGTTCAGGAAATGGGTGCAAGACAAAAGTATGTTACATGTGCAGACCACGCCACCCATTCCCCATATTTGTTTCCTCTAAGTGTACTACAAATAAAACAGAGTCGAGAGACATACCAATGTTTGTTGTTTACAATTATTGAAGAGTCTGCCAAAAACTTTATTTTCTCGACATCCATATACGTCAGATTTCTGAAACATGGCGCAAATCGTTTATGGTTACACGTAATTTAGCTATAAGAAATTTTTACTTTTCAAAACTCAACAGTTTCTGCTTAAAACGTGTGCGAAGACAAGGCATAATTTTTATATGCATGATGAAGAATTGGCCATCAAGGGGAAGACCGGACGTCGCTAAAAATCGCAAATAAAAGTGATAGGGAAAGACCGGACGAACGAAAAAATTCAAAAATTACCTTGTTTTATAAAATACTGCACAGCACACGCCCTACTTTTCGGAGCGACTGGCTGAAACTTTGAGTCGGGGCAGAATGAAATGGAGTCTTGTACCATATTGCTAGCTTTCAAAAATATAGCATAATTCACCGGAAATTTGAATTGTATGGTCTATAATCACCATAAATATCACTATAATATATTATAATAATATAATGTCCTACAAACCGAGTTTCGGTCGTAGCGGCCAGAGGAATAGCCATCTGCGCAGGACTCTCGCACAGTCTCTATTCCCTCTCTCATAATCCGATGGGACGGTAAATCCAACACTACCGAAGGGAAATCATGCGCAGAACGTAAATCCGTGCTTTCAGAGGCACATGGGTGAAACGTCGCTAACTTCCTGACTAAGGGCTTCTACTGAAAATTTCTTAACAGAAAAACCCAATAACTGATTTTAGTCAGACCCTGGATCCGAACCCGGGATCTCATGATAAGCCTTCGCGGTCGACTACTAGACCAACGAGGCAGTCTATATAATAATAATAATTACATAATAATTCATTTGTGTTATAGATAAAATGGATGTTGGTATGTACCTATCTGTTTGAGGTTAAGACATTGTTCGACCGATCACCGTGAAAGTTACTCGTATCATAGTGGAAAAGGTTTTTATGTTATCCATATTGTTGTTACTCAGCGCAAGATGGCGCTGTAGCACATTCTATACGTTCAACCTTTTTCCGGGTTTTGCTGATACAATATTTGTAGACTATTTTGTACCATATTTATTTATTTGTTATTTATTACAAACCTTATACTTATATTAAATACTTTTGATGTTCATTGCCCTACGTGTAATAAACATCCTATACTTATTAATTTTATTATTTACAAGCTTTTATCGCGTTTTCGCCCGCGTGGAGGTAGGAAAACGATGTCATTTCGAAAAACCACAGTCCATGTTCACCTTTGTTATTACTCGTATATGATAGGCCCGCTTTTCTGTCCAGAGTACATCTGAGTACCTACTCAGACTCTACTATTCTCTATCTTATTTTTGTCGCAGCAATGTAGTTCCATGTTGCAGGGTGTATAGAACCAGTATAATTACAGGCTATGAGACACTCCAGCTTAATCTTTACACTTACACATTACAGACACAGTCTGTCTGATGAATGAAGGAACATAAAGATTATATAATATTATTTCTACTACGAAACTCCCAGGACTGCATAAATCTGTACCTACGTAAATTGTGACTACGTCAATTTCCCGTTACTAATTACAGTAAATTGGAGCAGCTGCAGACGCGGGAAACCGTGTAATGGCGGTGTAGTCCCGTAGGTATCGTAAGAGACGAAAGAGGGACACTGAAATAGGAGACGAACAGCAACATCTCAATATAATTATAATTGATAACAACTCAATATAATCAAAACTGTGGTTACCAACTCGTTTGCCAGACGTGGCAACTGTGGCAAAATCCACCCTATGAGGCAATCTATGATTAGCAGTGGACTTGTGAATATGCAGCCGACTATGCTTGAGTCCAGAAGAATAGTATAATGTTAGCTAATATTGGGCCCTGACATATGAAACTATCGTTTTATCGTACTGACCACTTTGATCTGAAATGTCTCCTCTTTGGTTAAGAATTCCAAATTCAAATTTATAAACTCATTTAACCGGTACATTTGAGTTTTGAAAATAGTCATTCATTTGTTTTTTCCTCATAATTTTTTTCTTTGGCGTCGTTTAGCACAATGGAAAACATGAATATCAGTTACATTTACGAGTACGAGTTATACCGTGGCACCAGTGCTGCAGAAACAGCTCGAAGGATTAATGACGTGTACGGCGCTGGTATCGCAAAAGAAAGCACGGTACGTTTTTGGTTTCAACGTTTTTGTTCTGGAAATTTCGACGTACAGAACCAACCCCGTGGACGGCCGGAGACCAAAGTGGAAAATGAAGAATTAAAGGTTATTGTGGAAGCGGATCCATCACAAAGCACTTTAGAGATAGCTGCAGGCTGCGGGGTAAGTGATAAAACTGCATTAATCCACTTGAAGCAAATCGGAAAAGTAAAAAAAAATTGAACAATGGGTACCTCATGAATTGAGTGAATCGAACTTGCAAACACGCGTCGACTGCTGTGTTACTTTGCTCAACCGACACAAAAATGAAGAGATTTTAAATCGAATCATTACTTGTGATAAAAAGTGGATACTGTACAATAATCGAAAGCGCTCGTCGCAATGGCTGAACCCTGGAGACCCAGCCAAATCCTGCCCTAAACAAAAATTTACTCAGAAAAAGTTACTTGTGAGTGTTTGGTAGACTAGCGCCGGTGTTGATCACTACAGCTTTCTAAAATCTGGCCAAAAGATTATGGCAAATATCTATTGTGAGCAACTGCAAACCACGAAGGAAGAATTAGCTACTAAACAACCAAGATTGGTCAATTGCTCTAGGCCACTGCTGCTTCACGACAACACAACACCACACACTGCACAACAAACAACCACTAAGTTAGATGAGCTACAATTGGAATGTCTGCGGCATCCACCGTAGTCCTCGGACCTTGCTCCAACAGATTCCCATTTTTTCCGGAAGACAACTTCTTACAAGGAAAAATTCAATTCCGATGCGGCAGTCCAAACTCCAAACCACCTTCAAAGAGTTTATTGATTCTCCCCATGGTTTTTTTAAATAAAGGGATCGATGAGCTACCTATGAGATGGCAAAAGTACATAGATAACAACGGTGCGTACTTTGATTAAATAAATATATTTGACAAAAAAGAATTGATTTTTTATTCTTCCCGTACAAAACGCAAATTTCATATGTAAGGGCCTATTATACGAGATATGTACATATGTGTGTTTGTATGTATATAAAAATATTTTTCTATGCGACACAGGTTCCTTGTAACTGCAAATCCCTATAAATACCAATTTTCCGATTTTAAATTTCCCTCCACATTTTTTACGAGCTAAATAATTGAAATATAGTATTTCATTGCAAAATGGCCAGCGTCGTATTTCGCGCTATGATTTATTACGATTTCAAATGTCGTTTAAAAACACGACATCCAATGGCGACTTCAAAAATTCCTTTCTAAGGCTAATTTGGTCGACCAATTTTCAGAGATGAAGAAATGAAGAAGTGGTCGTCCATTGACGGCTGTTACGGAAGGAAGGAATGGGCGAATTACGTATAAAGGAATTCTGCCCTTATTGTAGATTACATCGGAAAGCGTTCATAGGAATTTACATGAACACCTTCGCGTGAGGAGGATAGTTTAACGTAGGGTGTCACACTAAGTTACCGATGTTCAGAAGTAGCAATGTGCTATTCCCTAAAGTTAAAAGTTACAGCCTATATACGTCCCACTTCTGGACACAGGCCTCGCGCTCATTTCTGAGAGGGTTTTAGGGCAAGGAATTGTCCGCCGCGCTGCACTGCCCCAATGCGTGTTGGCAAACTTCACATGTCTTCGAAATATTTTTTTTTATTTCTTAGACATGCAGGTTTCCTCACGATGTTTTCCTTCTGCATCGAGCACGTGGGAAATCAGCACATAAAATTGCAATTAAAAATTTCATTGGTGCCAGTGGGGATCGAACCCGGTTTGCTCGCGTACTGTGAACTCTTCCCTTTCCCTAAAATAATAACTTAAATTTTAATTTTAAAAACCGAAACAAAAAAGGCTAACGACCTTCAAACGACTGAACATATTTTCTTGAAACATAGCTAAGAGTACTTTCGATTAAGACACATTTCTAACGAAAAAACTTAATTAAAATCGGTTCATTTATTTAGGAGCTATGAAGCTACAAACAGACACACATATACAGATACACACTACAAACTTAAACCCCTCTGTTTTCATCGGGGGCTAATATATCAGCTGACAGGGATACATTCATCAACGTCGGTAGATGCTCCAGCAACGCTTGAGCAGGCTACAGAAGAGGCGTTTAAGCGGACTGGAATAAGTGTATGGGAAAAATACTTACGTACAGTAGAGTATGTTTGTTTCTATGTCCGTACCTACGTTAGTCTAAAACTTGTTATAAATATTAAATTTAATTTTCGCGTTAAAATAATTTGATCTAAAACAATTTTAACGCGGAACAAAATAAGAAAAATCAAATTGATTAGAACGTAAACATCATAAAACATCGCCATTGGTGCATTTCTTGAACACTTAATAATTAAAATCCTCTTGATTATCAAAATACGATAGATATACGTTTTATATGTGGTAGAGCTACGCTGCAGCTATATTATGGTTGTAGCACGAATGGCTCGACCGGGGAAGAACCACACTCTCACGGAATACCAACGTAAAATAGCATCTTAATACTGCTGTGTTTCGTATGGTGGGTATAGAGATCCGGAGACCCTTTTTACTGGAAACGAGGCATTTCATCTTAGTCTTCACGAGGGACAATGCATCTGCAATTTGATTCGTAGTCGAGGATAGATGTAGATGTCTATGGGCCACAGCAACCACTTACCATCAGGTGGACTGTGTGCTCGTGTGTCACCCGTATTCTATAAAAAAATTTAATGTATCCTTCTGACCGATACCGACTGGTATGAAGAGTACAAACAGCCAGTATATAGGCTGTGAGACATTTAATCTTGGTACTTGGAGGTGACAACACATCTGTAGCCTTCTCTTATTGAAGATGATTGTAGGTATCCAAGGTTTGCAATAGCCACTTACCATCAGATGGACTGTAAGTTTGTTTGTAACTATTCAAATATTTAAAAAAAACAACAGCTGTTAGGTTGAGATCATTGTGTCACAATTTCGTCCATATTCGGTTTAAAACCTCTCTCTTCTTCTTATGTCTTGGAAACTCCCAAACGTATCCATGGTAAAAATTATCTAAGATTCATCATGGGTTGCCAAATTTTGTATTTAAAAATGTACTTTTTAATTTTATACCTACTATTTTCATATTATAAGTAAGCACTACACGAGACAAAAACTTGAAACAAAACATTCGTCTTTCAAAATCGAAACCATACAGTAACACTTGTGTACACAATACGCGCAACTTTGATCCAATATGCATGACAATAGCGCACGAATGTGGATGACACAGTCCTCACCAGCAGCAGGTAGTGGTGACACGGGTCAAGACATAGTTTTATAAAATTAAGCAACGAACTTTCATTTATATCCATATAACAATTGTTGAACACTGAATTACTTCGAAAATTTATTAGAGACAAAAGTTATTAGCCCAAATTCGATAATGTATAACCAGCCGTATGAAGACGAAGCACCACTTCCATTGGTAGCTAACTACATGGTAGTTAAAGGTGAAGATGAAGAAAAGAAGGAGACAGAAGATAGAGTTATTCTAGAAATAGGTGGTCAGGATGATCGTCCCCGCGAGGACCACACGTTCTCGCATAAGAAGTACGATAAAACTATTTCTCACCACAGGTCGTACGTTTTAGACGACTATACGGAACCGAAAAAGATAACTTTTTTCAGACCTCACGAGTTGGAATCTTTGTCAAAAGAAGGTAACAAATTTCTATCTCTATTACATATCTATGTAGTTTGGTTACGTAATGAGTGTTAGCAAATATACACTCGTCTGCCATAAATAAGTATAAGTACGTTATACGACCTTAAATATGCTGTAATGGAACCAATCCCAATCAATTTAATAAAAATAAAAGTAAAGTAAAGTTACAGTCTATATAGGTCACACTGCTGGGTACAGGTCTCCTCTCATTTCTGAGAGGGTTTTAATGCGAGGAATAGTAGCCGCGCTGCCCCAATGCGTGTTGGCGAACTTCACATGTCTTCGATATATTTTTTTTTCTTATTTCTCAGACATGCAGTTTTCCTCACGACGTTTTTCTTCATCGCCCAGCACGTGGTAAACCAGCACTTAAAATTGCAATTATCAATTTCATTGGTGCCGGCGGGGATCGAACCCGGTTTGCCCGCATATTGTGAAATTTACAGGGAGCGCTAAACATCTGATCTACCACGGCTCTGTATTGTGTATTTAAAAGTGAAATTCATAAAATCAAAAACTACAAATTCATAACTAAATTTACATAATGTGGTAATGGGCCGGTCATATAGCTATCTGTATGCGAAGAACCAACAACCGATAGGTAAGAAAGGTTCTCGAGTGGGAGTCTCGTACCGGTAAACAAAGTGTAGGGCGGTTCCTAATTAGAGGGAGTGACGGCTGACGAGCTGGTGAGATATGCAATAAGCCGGTGGTTGTGGATAGCTCAGAAAATGTTTTGTGATGTTCCTTGGGCCTCCCTATGTTTAGTAGTGGAATTGTGAAGGGCTAAAATGTTATTATATTATTATGGGTGCGGTTGTTAGTGATCGTGTAACTTCTGAACGATTCGACCAAATGAGGTCATACGCACACAATATGTATTTGTTTTGTCGAGACGATGGTTAATAGTTATGATAAGATCCGATAGGTGGTGCTGTTCTCTAGTTATAATACAAATTTATGAATCAAAATGACTCATTTTAATTACTAGCTGATACACGCTCGCTTCGCTGGGCGCACGATAATTTAGACGATATTATGTACCTATATATATAGGTATATATATACGTTAACTTTATACCTATGATGGCTAAGTGCATGGGCGTGAGGATTACTTTCAGGGAAGTACATCTGCATCGACCTACACATTGTACTATTAACTGCCTCTTTATTCTAGCGGCTGCAGTAGTGCGACTGCTGATCTTGAGGTCCTAGGTTCGAATCCCGGGTCGGGCAAAAAATCAATTATTGAGTTTTTCTGTCAAGAAATTCTCAGTAGCTGCCCGGAGTCAGGAAGTTGGCGGTGTCTCACCCCCGTGCCTCGGAGAGCACGTAAAGCCGTTGGTCCTGCGCCTAATCTCTCTCCGGTAGTGTCGGTTTACCGTCCCATCGGATTATGAGAGTGAGGGAATAGAGAGTGCACCTGTGCTTGCACATACACTTGGGCACTATAATCCTATCCTTCGCCAGTGGCTAGCCTCTGTTGAGGCAGTTTTATACCTATGATGGCTTAGTGCATGGGCGTGAGGATTAATTTCAGGGAGGTACATCTGCTACGACCTACATTGTACTGTTAACTAATATAAAATAGAATTAAAGAATGATACATGTATTTATACGGATAAATGTAATGTTAAATTCAAATCAAGTGGACAGCAACCAATACCTCTTCAGTTTTTCTATGTATTTTCTTTCTGACAGGAGGTTGCAAGTGCGCCACCTTGCATCTTGTTACCGGCACCCATAGTTTAGTGCGAAAAAAATAACATAATCTTAACTTGATAGGTGGCGCTGTTCTCGATTAATTAATTTTATATTTTCGCCGTAATAAGCACGGAATTAAATAAAAATGAAACGACAGGGTTAAGGAAAGTATGGAAAACATCGTTTGCGGAGCCAGCCAGTATGTTATATATTTTAAACACGTGTTATTATACAGAGGTCATAAACCAATAAAAAAGATCAGCACAGTAATATAGAAAGAAGGCAAACATTTAAATTATGGTTATATTTTAATAATCGAGTTGAAATAAATGCAATAATCAAGATATACAGAGAAAGAACAATTTTAGTATAAATAGTATAAAATCAACCTTCTGATCTTCTGAATGAACACTTAGAAGTTAGATCACAAGTGAAGTTACCTCCATTCCTAAAATTATAACTTACGTATAATATTGCAAAACTTTTCTCGATTCTGTTTCGTGTCTTGAGATTATAAACAAACGAAATAAGACATGTTTATATACGCGGACGTCAGATATATTGCATATCGTTGGAACTAGTTGAAAAGGGGGTTATCCCTTATAACGTATTTTAATACGTGGAAGAGTCACGCTGCAGCTATATTATGGTTATAGCACGAATGGGTCGGCTCGACCGGGGAAGGACCACGCTCTCACAGAACACCAGCGTAAAACAGCAGATTTATACTGCTGTGTTTCGTATGGTGAGTGTAGGAAATCAGAAACCCTTTTTACTGGATATGAGGCGTTCCATCTTAGTCCTCAGGGGTGACAACGCATCTACATTTGGATTCTTAATCGAGGATAGATGTAGATGTCTATGGGGCACAGCAACCACTTACCATCAGGTGGACTGTGTACAAAAAAAAATGTATATACTGGAGAAATATTTGCGTACGTGTGCTGCCTCTTATTTAATGAGGGCTGGAGCTGACATTAAAACTCATGCAGCAATCAAGTCTTACCTAGTCATATAGAGTAGTATTACTTTATATGAGTGATGGCGAACTATTGCAATGGCGTATGTTTGCAAGTTATAAACTTTTATGTGGTGATTTTTTATATAGGATAGGGTGACAAACGAGCACACAGTCTACCTGATGCTAAGTGGTTGCTGCGGCCCATAGACATCTACATCTCTCCTCGATTGCAAATCAAAAAGCAAATGCGTTGTCACCCGTAAGGACTAAGATGGAGTGCCTCGTTTCCAGTAAAAAGGGTCTCCGGTTCTCTACACGCCAACGACGCAAGGATAACTTGGTCATTCTTAATCCGCACTCTTCAACTTTCAAATTTTCCAAACAACTGTCAATAAATAGATTGAACGGCCACGGGGAAGCCACACAGCCCTGTCTGACACCTTTATGGATGCTAAACCAGTCCGAGTAGACCCCGTTGATCCTAACACAAAAACAAGAGTCCCTATAAAGAGACTTGCATGCCTGTATCAATCCAGCGCTCAACCCAAATGAGTTCAGTGTTCGCCTTAGCACATCCAAGTCCATCAACGCATAAAAAACCTTTTAGTTTTTGGCCATAAACTTCTCCGCGTACATGCGCATGGCAAAGACTTGATCTGTACACCCTATTCCCTTTCTAAATCCCGCTTGCACATCCCAAATTTTTCCATCACTTTCTTTCATAACCCTTTCAATTAGTACCTTAGCGTACAGTTTTCCCACAACGCTAAGAAGGCTGATACCACGGTAGTTTTTACAGTCCTGCTGCGACCCTTTCCCTTTATATATTGGGACTATCACGGCTTTGCACCAGTCTACCGGTACCCGCTTCATTTCCCAGCATAAATTAAATAAGGTGTGCAGCAGACCTGCCACCATTTCCTCTCCAGCCCTTAGCATTTCGAGTGAAATTCTTTCATATCCAGCTGCCTTAGCTGCTTTCATGCTTTTCCTTGCTTTCATTATTTCATCTATACTTATCTCGCTACCTGTTTCCTCTTCTTTCGGAGTTTCTATTTCATTTAGTTCATACGTCGTCTTCCCACTTATAAACACGCTTCTAAAATATTCCTTGTATCTCTTTAAACTCAAAACTTTATCATTCAGAATAAAGCCATTCTCGTCTCTTATAACACTCATTATAAGCTGTTTTGAGTGTCCGCTGGCAGTTCTCACAAGTTTCCAAAACTTTTTAATATTTAACTGCAAGTTATATTTTTTGTCTTTTTTGTTTTTGAGAAGCGAGGTTCTACGAGAACGAGGGTTACAAGGAGACGTCAGTTGTACAGGACACAGCTAATTCGGAATCGTCTCAGGATTTTTCACATGAATCACAGGATAACAACAAAGACTACGATCCCAACCAGCCGGACATGGTTATGAATTGGAAAGAAAGAGCCTTACAGCTTGAGAAAGGTAAATTAGTAATTTCAAATACTATACTCCTCATTTGAGGTTGCTGCTTCTCCCAAATTAGGAGAATCTCATAGAATAACGGTAACAAGTAGGCAATTTTTATCTATGGTAACCGCTGTTAACTATGACATTTGGATGTTGAACATCTCAGTCCTCCCCGTGACCATGAGTGCTGTAAAGCGCTCGAAACGTCGGGTATTTATAGTTAAATACACGCGATAAAATTCGTAAAAACTAGTATTATTTCAAAGCAGGCACATCGTCCACCAGATGGTAAGTAGACGCAGTGGTCCATAGACATTTACATTAATCCTCAATTAAGTCTCAAAATGGAGATGCGTTGCCACCCCTGAGAACTAAGATGTATGTCTCGTTTCCACTAAAAAGAATCTCCGGTTTATCTACACTAACCATACGAAACACAAGAGTATTAAGTTGCTATTTTACGCTGGTATTATGTGAGAGCATGGTACTTCCCGGAGCCGAACCATTCACGCTACAACCATAACGTAGCTGCAACGAGGCTCTACCACCTCAAGAGATTTGAAAAATAATATAAAATTGGTAGAAGTCTTCTATACTCTTTTTCTTTTATATCAGCTCGTAAAGCTGTTGGAAACATCTTCCGTTGTAAGGGAAGATTTGCCTTACTAATCACGCTTGACAGGCGAATTGAGGTAGTTCCAGCATATTGCACCTTCGCTGCTGATCGACGGTATAGGTATTTTCTATTTACAGCATAGGCCTCCCCCATAGCCTCATGGAGGGATATTTGCTGTAGTTGCCTCACTTGGTAAGCGGGTTAGCAACCACAGTATATTTTTTGAAGTAAAACTTCTTTACGCACGCTTAACTTGGGGAGTAAGCTTGCGAACAAGTGTGATCGGACGAGGCGAACGGGAGTTGAGTGAGGGATATAAGCAAGAGAGAGCAGTGCGCGCGCACATTTTCTTTCTCTCTTTCTCTCATAGTTACGTTCCGTAATGTATGAATTAATATTTGGTTCAATACATTAAATATTCAACGTTTAATGAATAAAATTGTAAATTCATTTTAAAGTTCATGTTTTGTGAATTTTCGGGTGAATAATAACAAATTATGGAAGGAAGCCGATTATAAATTTAAATATTTGTAGAAAATGAATATAATTATGTATATAAATAACGGCTCCGTGGCGCAGTGGCTTGACAATGAGTTACAGCGCTAAGGGCCGCGGGTTCGAATCCCACACGGAATGAGTATTTGTACGGCCTACATATAATTGTTCCGGGTCTGGATGTTTGTCCTTGTAAAATTTATGTTTGTAAACTGCCCCCACGATACAGGAGAAAAACTACATAATGTTTTTTACACATGTCCCTACTTTAAGCAAGTGTAGACACACTTGCAGATTAGGCATTTCGCGATTTTTCAATGCGAATTATTTGTTATATTATGTAAATTAAATGTATTCATTGAGAGATATTTTTAAGATTATTTGAGATTTAATGGGTATCATTTGAAAAGCTGGGCGCTGACCTTTCTTGTCCAAAATGACGCCCTCTTAACCTTGGGCTACTACCTAGAATTTAGGTATTTTGTGTTTTTAGCACCACACTATATTATTTTTAATATTATATTATTCTAGTTGCTCCCCGAGACTTCGCTCGCTTGTTATTTAGGGTTTTAATGATTTTTAGAGGAACCCTCATTACTTTTCAAAATAAAGTAACCTAAGTTACTCCTCATAACATCAGCTATCTGCCAGTGAAAGTCCCATCAAAATCGGTCCAGCGATTTCGGAGATTAGCCAGAACAAACAGACACAAACATTTTAGAAATTGAGCATATGCATTTAGTAAAAAGCTGGATATTTAGGCATTACAAACAGGCACTTGAATTTTATTTGTTTGTATAGATTATCACTTTAATTTACAGAATATAAGAAAACAGCATGCGATCGTGAGCGAACTCGAATGCGTGATATGAATCGAGCTTTCGATCTGCTACGATCGAAGTTACCAGTCACTAAGCCTTCCAAGAAAAAGTATTCCAAAATTGAATGTCTTAGGTAAGTAACAAGACCATTTGTAATGCGGCCCTAAAGGAGGGCAACTTTTTAGCATGTATGCAGACACGAAGGTATGTTTTCTCGTTTCTATGTCCGCCTGTTACCTTTATATACTCGTATTTTGCCGTTAAAATTTTTCCCACACATACAAACAATATAAGCCTAACTATACAAGATCACTTTTAATTCACTGTTATTTACTTTAGTGTTGGGTCTTCCTTGGGTAAATTTTTCAAGGCGAAGTTTTCACTACGAAAGTGATTAAATAAAAAAAACGTACTATGCGTTCGTTAGTCATACGTCCTTGGGCTTTGATATTGCAAACTGCCTCTTTGTGCGTTATATCTTCGATGTGTATTAAATTAATACGTTAAGGGAAAATTTTGCAAGTATATCACTGCTTACATTACCGGATCCAGTTCCTCAGTTTTATACCCGGTTTTAATAAAAAAGCAAAGTGTAAACGGGCGCAAACGGCGAGGAAACTGAGTTGGCAACGTTATGTTTTCAGGAACGGGCAACGGTGCGTGCGCGCATGATTAAAGTAAAGAATAAACAGTATAAAGCTATACGGAATTATGATACAATTAATTCATTGACCGTTTCAACTGATCCGTTTAACTGACCGTGCGTAGGGAAAAATCCGTGGGTTGTAATTTCGCACTCACGGTTAGTTTTTGAAAGTACGTCAGTACAAGTGATTAGTTTAACTGACCGTGTACGTCTCCAGTATTAAAGTTTATATGAAGATGAGAGAAGAGGACAGAAAGCTAAAATTTTAATTTTTATGATGTGTTATAAAAACGTTATATTCAATAATGATTTCTTATATTTACGTGAACTCTACACATTGATTAAAACTACTTTTACGGATTTTATCGTGTTTAATTTTAATTATTTTTAATTCCCGACGTTTCGGATGCGTACTATCCGCCCGCCTGTACCTGAAAATTCGTCGGTAAGTAGTATCTGCGAACTTAGCTGTTTAAGAGCACAAGTAGATGATACATGAAGTTAATTGAATAATGTAAAATTTTTCTTACGCGGCATTGGTGAGAAAATAATCGAGCTACGTAATTTTTTAATTTTTGACAAAAAGAAACATTAAAAATGGTGATAAATTGTATTGTGCGTGGGTGTGCAAGTGGTTTAGCATCTGATCGGAAAAATAGACTGAAAAAGACTTTTATTGAGACTCAGCGATCGCAGCGCCTCATTTTGTCCATATTTCTGGGATACTACTTTCTACAGCGATCGTTATCCTTCTCTCTAACCTCCATACGGGGGACTGAGATGACTGACGTCCAGGTTTTTGGTGGGAACTTGGCCGTAGACGAATTGTTGCTCAAGTTTTATCGCATAATTAATGGTTTGAAGTGGATTTTGATTCGTAAAAGTGATGTGATTTTGTGAATTAAGTGTCTGCGCGTGTAGACTATTAGAGGAAGCGACGAAACAAGTGCTTCGATCTTGATATAACCCTCAAGTTATTTGGATAGCTTGGGCGTTTTATGACCTTGAGTGACTGTCGTCATCAACTATTCTCTGGGTTGAGCTGTCTTCAAAATCTCCTAAAAACTTCACAATGTGCCGCATCAGCATATAGTGACGAAAAAATATATAAAAATGAAGATCCAGAAAGAAATTATAGGCTCAGAAGGACAAGAACCCAGAGCCGATAAGCCAGTCAAAACAAAAAATGACTGACGTCCCGATATCATTGTTAAACCCGGAGTACCTTCAGCATTTTTAATTATTGTTTATGGTCCGATTTATATAAAATGAACTGACTGCGTCTTGAAGTCTTGCAGTTGTATGCTTGGGTTTAGTTTTAATTTTATTGAATATAGGGTCCCAACAGGTACCCAGCCTCCTTCTCTAATGAAATTAGGAAGTTTTTTAATTTCAATAGCCTCACCATGATAGGAATCGGTGTTCTTTCGCGAGGATTTGTGGTCTATCAAATCTGATAGATCACAAATCCTCGCTGACTTCCCGGAACGTGATGTGAAGCATCAACGTACATCATCAAGTCATCTCAGCCCCAGTGACCACGGGTGGTGGAAAGCACCCGAAACGTCGGGAATTAAAAATAATTAAAATTAAACGCGATAAAATCCGTAAAAGTAGTTTTAATCAACTTACATTAAATATATTATAAAACATTAATTGTTTACGTTCATACTGTCAATGTTCAAACATACATGTGGTCAAACAGTCGAAGAAATAATTACTGACTCAAATGTTCAACTTTGAAAGATCGGTGCAAGAAATGGCCGAATTTCGACCAACCGAATAGCAAATACAAAATTGTTTTCATTCTCACCTTTTCCCCGCGTTTTATTAAGTTTCTTGTTTGTTTATCTGTGTCCATCGTTCCGGATGGAATCCTTCACTCAAATTTCGAACACTTCCCGGTGAGCTTAGACCTGAAAAATCACTTGATTTTTGTTTAACCTTCTTGGTACTTCGCATTCATGATTTACGTGGTTTCACTTATCGATATATATGTACTACGCACTAGATTTGGCATATCGAACACTCACTGTGTTATTGTGGCTTCGATATTCATTCAGTGCGGAGCGGCGCTAATAATAATTTTATATAAGCGACGGTAGCCTAATGGCAGGGCGCGTACCGCGAACTCAAAAGGGTCGTGGGTTCGAATCCGCCATTCTACTGTCGTGAACCACTTATAACACAAGCAATTTAAGCTTACCACGAGTGGTTAAGGGGAATATTAGTAATGTTTATAGCATTGTTAATATTCTTTTTAAAAAAATATTAAATTAGCACATATACAAAATAAACGAAAATTAAAAAAGAATGTACTCGATTAACAATACAATCTAAATAAACATTTATTTATATGACAATTCCCGCGCGTTTATATCAACTGCGTATGCGCGACTCTACTGTTTCCCGCGCATACGGGTCGATTTCAAACCATTCGTAAAAAGTGGGTTTATGAAATAACTCTTTTAATATTGTTGGAATAAACGTAATTTCTTTGTAATGCGATGCTTACATAACATCTTAATATTGTACAGTTAGGAATATTAAACTAACATGTTTAATATTCGAGATAATTAAAAAAAACTATTTATTTTTTCATTTGTGTCACCGGTCTATTCCCCGATTTTTCAACAAAACTGTAATTATGAAAAATACTACTCTGTAAAAACGTATATTTTTTTATTCTAGTTACACATTAATAACCATATACTCAAGTTACGCTAATAGTTTTAAATTAATACAAAATATAATACGATTTCTCTCTGTTTTATTTTGTGACCACTTTTTTCAATCATTAGTGTCGACTTAATAAACGTTTCGTTATAAGAACACCTGTGCATTCCTGCTATCCCCACTTTTACGCACGTGAAGAAGTACCCTAGTGGCACGAGAACGGTCGGTGGTAGCAGACGCGCACATCGTTAATTCTGGTAAGAAATCGCTTTTTTATTGAATTTCTGTGCTTAGTACGAAAACTGAATCATTCGTGTTTATAGTAGTATGATAATAAGTATTTGAACAATGGATTCTTTATCATGCACGTATATTAGCAACAAATAACCCGGATATTTTGTGGGTTCTTAATGGCGTGCTAGAATATTTCTACGATGCAATAAATTAGATTGTTTGTTGAAAATTTGATTCGTGTCACTTCATTAGTGTCATTTTTTGAGTAACACTAATGAAATACAATGCTACACGAATGAAACGGTATATTACTTGACTAGGAAAAGAAGGGTTATGATTATTTTCTTGCTTTTAGCTTATGTTTCATCAAATTTGCTTTTAAACCTTACTTTTACTTGCAAACTTTAAGAGGTTTCTCTCATGTTTTTCATGATAAGTACAATTAATTTATTTGTTAAATTTATGAGATAGCTTTTCCTTATAGTATATGGTGAATTGTTTAAGGTATAAAATGGTGAAAGAAAAATGAAGATGAGTTTGAAAGGAGAAGGACTGCAAGAAGGGAAAAATATAAACGAATAAAAAGCGATCCCGAAAAATATGGCATTAAAAGGGCTAAAAAAGGAGACTTACTTTAAAGGAAAAAGCAAGAAGAAAGTAAAAAATATCAACCAAATGTCTCCAAGGGAACAAAGAGCACAACGAAAGCGTTGGAGAGAAAATTCGAAGCGATACCTGGAGAAGAAAGCACAAGAACGGAAGATACAAGAAGTAACCATTTCTCAAGTGCTCGAAGCTCACACAAAAATAAATGATAAAGAGTTCTCCGATCCCACGTATGAGGAAAATATAAAAAATAGATAAATAAAGAAAGTAAGAAAAGAAGATTCCAAAGTAAAATTAAAGCCTTACAGTTGAAACATGCGATGGAAAATCTTTTTTCTGAAAAAAGAAATGACCTTATTAATTAAGAAATACCAAAAGCGCTGCGGAATTTTAACAAAGAAATTTAATTAAATCATATAATTATGGGCGGCTTCAATACTGACCTTTTGCAGAACTCTTCTAGATCGCGAGAACTACGAATGATCATGAATTCAGTAAATTTCTCTATTCTCCAGTTTGGACCCACGCATTCTAATATTAACACTGCTGATTAATAGCTAAATTTGATAATCGTTTCGTCTACTGAACATGTTGTAAAATCATGGGCAGTTTCCGGCTTCTGGTTTCTCGCGCCATGATTTTCTATTAATTACCTATAGAGTCAAATCACCAAAATTTACCGCACCTGTTCTGCACCTGCGTAGCTTTGCGACCCTGGATGTGAAGTTGTTGAAACGGAAAGCCGCCTCAATAGATTGGTCAGATATTTTTTATACATCAGATGTAAATCATATGGTAGAGACACTGACTAATAATATCCTTCAGTTATACGATGCAGTAGCCCCGACTCGCAATGTTAAAGTCAAGCGCCCCCCAGCACCGAGGATGGACAGTAACATCCATAAAGCAATGGCAAAACGTGATCGGGCTTTTGTAATATTTAAAAAAAATCGCTGTGATGCCAACTGGAATGTATGTAAATCTACTACTACTACCAGAAACAGATGCAATCAGATGGTTCGAGCTGCAAAACGCCGACATATCCGTAAGAATATTATAAGCTCTTCGCCAGCCGGCACTTGGAAGTTTCTTAATTCCCTTGGGTTAGGTAGACAAAAGAATTACCCTGATATGGGGTCAATATCTCTCAATGATCTTAATTAGCAAATCTCCTCTGCAACTAAAGTCGATAATTCCATTACACATAGAACTATTTCTCTTATCTCATCACTTCCCAAAATCGACGCAAATTGCTTTGCTTTTTCTCCAATAACTGATGAAGATCTTCTTAAAATTATTTTTTCCGTTAAATCTAAAGCAGCTGGCTATGATGATGTGAGTAGAAATATGATTATCCCCATACTTGAAAACATTCTCCCAATCATTACCCATATCAACAATTTTTCTTTTTCTAGTGGGGTTTTTCCATCTTTTGGCGTAAAGCATTTGTCCTTCCACTTCCCAAGTTAAATAATCCCAGTTCTGTTAACCATATTTGACCAATTTCTATACTTCCCTTTCTTTCGGATTTTAGAATCAGCTGCATACAAAGAGCTATCCAGCTACATTTATAAAAATAATCTTCTTAGTCCCTTACAATCAGGTTTTCGTCCTGGACATAGTACAACCACTGCTCTACTTAAAGTTCTTGATGATGTACGAGAGGGTATGGATGAATCAAAATTAACGATTCTCGTATTAATTGACTTCTCCAATGCTTTCTGTACAGTCGATCATGACATTCTTCTTGCTTCGTCAGTTTTGGATTCGTTATCAACCTATCTACGTGGTCACCAGCAAAGAGTTTAAGTCAACCAACAGTCTTTCTCTGATTGGTCTAACCTTAACTTACCTGGCGTTCCACAACGCGGAATTTTTTCTCCTTTATTATTTTCTATTTTTATAAATCTCATAACTGTGAATTTCAAATGCTCCTACCATCTGTATGCTGACGATTTACAGCTGTACGCTCGAATTGATCCAGCAGAGGTTAACTCCGCGATCGAAATTTTAAATCAGATCTTGAGGCCATTTGTGACTGGTGCAGAAATAATTATGTTACGTAATCGTGTATTTTTATATTTGTTTTGTATTGTTTTTAAAAGTCTTGATTAAAAGTTTAATAAAAGTGCTTTTGTTCTCACCTAAAAATGCTAACATACATATTTTCTTGTGCATTATTAAAAAAGACTAATATTACAGAATATATAATAGTAAGTAATACGTACCTAAAATTATAATCGTAAAGTATGCGATTTAGTTATATTATATATCATTAGTGTCATGCAGATTTCATTCGTGTTATGAGAATTTCATTCGTGTTCCCAGGTGACTCATTCGTGTTACCTTGATCTTGATTTTTTGTCACTTTTAAGTAGATACGCACCGTGATTTTACATCCTGATGTACTAACTTCATAAAAGTATACGTTATGGACCGTCAGATAACAATAAAACGGGTATTTGCACAAAGCGAAAAAAAAGTGTCAAATTAATTCGCCTTGTGAAATCGACCCATACGCGAATACAGAGTAGTGCAAATTTTTTGTTTGGAATAGCTTCTCTTGTACGTAAAAAACGTGTATACATATTATGTTATTTATTATAATTTCAATGGTTTCACTCTATTTTGTGTACCGGTCGCAGGTTTGCTGGTGTGTGTACTAGCGTAGTAAGAATCTCCGGAGTTAGACGACCAGGCTAGCAGATTTAAGCAGAAACTAAACTATCTGCGTAGTTATAGTGTTAATACAAATAGTATTATTTTTATGACTATATTAGTCCCAATTTTTATCTCTTTTTATTAAGTACGTCATAACTTTGTTACAGGATAGCTATCTGTTACATTCGTCATTTGGAATATATGTTAGCGGGTGGTTCGCCAGAAGAAAATGCAGTGTTCTATGATTTTCAAGCAACAGAAATAAGACTCCGGCAACAGAGATATTAATTTTAATTATTTTAATTATAACATTGATACATTCATAATCCTAACTGGTATTTATCTGTATAAGCTTCAAAATTATAAATTAAATTCTCGGTTCAAAAAAATGTAGGATGGGTTGGTGGTGACTTGTGAGTGAGGTTGGGAGACAAAGAGCTTGATTACAATTTTTTGTTACATACAATTGTGATTACAAGGAGTGCAGCAGTTATAACCGGTCGTTTTAATGTGTTTTTTGATACTAAATTCATTTACACTTTTCAAAATAAATAAATTATATAATTTAAATAATGATGATGTATTAAAAAAATAAGATTTAATAACAAAATAAAACGTAAGTACAAAACATTATACGAGAACTTTATTTTAAATAAAAATTCGACAATACCTTTCAAAAATTAGTAGGAGACATTAAGATTAAGTACCAATAAAAATGTTAGGACAAAAATTTTCGAAAATTTTGTATATACTTATATACATCTGATTCTGATTTACACTTTTTGCTTCTTCAGTTTTCTTTCTTTTTCTTCGTCAGCCTGTTTCTTCTCTAGTGCTTTGAGGTAGTCAAGGTAGGCGCACTTTACAATTAATGGAATTTTCACGACTCCTGTGTGAGGAATACACAATCCATTAAATCGTGACACAATATTCGTATGACAAATATGGGCAAAATTTTTTATATCAAATCATCACCTTTACTTTTAAAACTGCAAGTAACGGGGATAACCATTTGTAAATTTTTTGTCTGTCTGTTCGAAATAATCTATACCTAAAATAGCTGAACCTTTAATATATATATATATATATATATATATATATATATATATATATATATATATATATGTATGTATATATATAAGCTGAAATTTTAATAAAAAAGTAATAAAACAAATCGTGTTTGATTATTTCAAATCTAAATGACATCACATTAATAAATCCTATCGAGGCGAAGTCAGGTCTGGTCGTTTAGTCTTTTTATAAAAACCGATAAACTAAATGAGAGATGCTAACTGACAAACGAATTAATTTTGATTCTTTCGTAAGACATTGAAACAAAATATTTAACAAAAAGCACAGCCGACAGTCTCCCAACAAAGTGCAGAACCTATGGTTTTTCATAAGGTCTTTAGGTTGATTGAAAGTAGTAAATATGCATAGTAAAGGCACGATTAAAGTGATCACAAATATATATATAGTACATTCAATATGGGATATGGTACCAGTTATGGAAAAAAAATTACAATCTTTCAGTGTTAAAATAGTGTACTCGTGACAGTTGTGGTTGGTGGTGGACAAATTCGATACACAATAGTAATGCAGCTGGGAACATAAATAAATTATTGTCTTATAGTTGTGTTACTTAAACAATTTTACTACTATATTAGGTATACGTATTTGGAAACTACAATAGCACAAATTTGCTTCTAAACAGCAAATATTTAATAGTTTTAAGTGGTAGGGTCATGCTGCAGCTATATTATGATTACCTACAAACTAAACACTAAATAAACTAAATACTTAGTAAGAAAATGTTTGTGGTGGGAGGTTCACGACAGTGGTGGATTTGAACTCACTTCTCCACTCTTCGTATTCTGTGAGAACGTGGTCCTGCCCCGGTCGGGCCGACCCATTCGTGCAACAACTATAATCTACTGCTGAACATGATCTACTAAACATAATCTACTGCTAGTGGCTGGCTGCTGTCCCATCTTGCTTGCTTCAGTTTCTATCGCCTTTTGCGACAGCCCACGGAATGAAGAAAGGGTAACAGATATTCTTACACCGCCACTACAGTGTCAAACATCTTAATTTTATTATATTTAAATAACAGTTCAATATTTATAAAATGATGATGTGTTGTAGAGAAGTTTATGCCGCGGACATCACTTACTTTTACTGGCTCGAAGTTATCTGTTGAGGATATTTCGAATTAATTTTTGAAGTGATAATCTTTAGGCACGTTGGGCACTTTTGGAATGGGGAAAAGCACCGAGATTACTTTACAGTCACGCTCACATACACATATAATCATTCTTTTTTATGTAAACAGTGCAATAAATAAAAATGTATATACATTTTTGTTTTAATACAAATAAGATTTAATTACCAGCAAAAGACGTTGTTACGAAACTCTTGTATATTGAATAGAGTGGCGCCAGCAAGCTTTCAGTGTTTTCTTCCCTCTATAAACCAAGGAAACAATTCCTAATGTAATAATGAAATGTTTGAAAATTTCGTATGTAATTTTTGTTTATTAAAAAATTTGAATTTGTCCTCTCTGTCAATGATACGACCTAGTTATACCAGGGAGTTATCAACATCAAGGAAGCTGTTTCCGGTACCAAGAGGGTCATAACCCTGCCCCTCGCAGTTACTAAGGAAGTAATAGGAACGAAAACATTGAATAAATCAATGAACGAAAGACAATGTAACTAAGTAGTAGTAACCTATATTTATTACTTACTACAATTTTATAGAGACAGTATATTCAGAAACTGTAATTTGCAAGTGTCGGTAATGTAAGTTATAATAATCGTTGTCGTTCACATTCGTAAGGCTTTATTGGTTTTACCATACAAAGAAATAAAGAAATCAATCACTTACGATTCCAATAATCAAAAAAAGAATGTGTTGATTGGCACGACATCGTTGTATGCGATTCATGTAGAAGTACCAGGTAAACATATATGATAGGGGCAAGATGGAATCCCACACATATCAAGTTAAGACGGTAAAATGCCGACGAGGTTATAGCATACTCGTACACAAGGAGAACATCACATAAAATATAGGGTACATTCCTTTTCGTAGTCACAAAAGATTTTATTTCGAAAATAAATTTAAAAAGGGGCTTGGTTTTCGAAGTTACGCAAAATTAAAAAACGGAAAAAAGAAAATTGTAGGATAACTAAAATTACAAAATGTAATTTTTGTTATAATAATTGTAGATTAGAGAAAATTGAAAATTTGTTTTATACAAGCTTATAATATATAGCGTTATCGATACTTTTTTCATGTTTAACATGATTTATCAACAATTTTTATTAATTTTTTCATTAATTTATTTATTTTATTTTGTTTTAATTTAACAACGTTTAAACGTTCCGACAGCGGTAACTGGTGACATAAATATTTTTTTATTAGGATTGCATATATCGAAAGCTATGGATCTTATTTCTACAAATAATAATTATTTTCAACACGTACAACTACGCGACCACACCGATCATATACAGGCGGCCGTCGAGTGTTGATGCTACGCATATATTCCTGCCAACGACGAACGCATTCTGTGACGTCTCGTTGGTCGCCCCACACTCCTTGCGCGTACGTGAAATAAACAGCTCCTACCAGGATACCAGCCTGCCAAGAGTTTAAAATTCTCATACTGCTACAGTCAACTTCTACGATTACTAAAAACTACGAAATTTAAAGGAGGTGCAATGAAGCAAGCAAAATAGAGACGGGACTAATAAATAAACATCAGTCAATCAAAGGTCAAAGCCTACAATGTATGGGGTGAAAATAACGCTGAAGAGATGTAATTAAAATTTTACTCACTTTAACAGCGTACATAAGTTTTCCGTGCGCATATGGAACTGACATTTTAGGTGATGCGCGTTTTTTTCCACTTTGCAGCATAGAATATTCCTCTTTAGTGCAAACTTTTAAGCACGTGGGGTGGATTGGTAGTTCTGAAAAATTAAAGAGCGTTAATAATCAATAACTTTAACTCATATTTCCAATGATTTGTTCTACTATCATTAACACTGAAATACTGAAATAGTCAATTTTGCTTCCTCTACAATGCATACTGTATTATCATCTCGTTACTGCCGCTCATAAGACCCTGCAAATGTTCATCATCATTATTATAATATTCTTCTTCTTCACTAGGCCGTGAAAGTCTACGGCTAGACATATTTTATTGTTCTTCCAGTTGGAAGATTTCACATAATCGTCGCGTACCTTTGACAATGCTGCCCGTTGCAAGTCTAAGTATTTTATGACTGGTGAAAACAAGATGTTTATACTGCTATATACTAGGGTATTTTGCAATAACTGGCTAAATTTGAAGAGAATGTTTAGAATAAGTAATATATAGTTAAATTGTGATAAAAGATAATTAAAAAAATCATAAACATTATGTCCTTTTTATCTTTTAAATTCAAAATGCGGGTAATTTTATACTAACTATCGTGGTCCCTCGTTTTTTGACTCTAGAAAATGGAAAAAATCATCCGATTTCGATGTTTTTTTTAAATCTTCGTGTTTATGGCGGATTTATGGAAAAAAATATGGAAAATATCTCACCTCAAGATTTCATACAGTTTTATGACTTTAAATGTGATCATAAACGCACTTCTTCGAATATAATCGTTCATAACTTTTTGCAAAGAGTTAAACGAAGTTTATATTTTTAAACTTAAAGTTTTTATATGGTTTTCTGACTTTAAATTTTAATAAACGCTTTGCGGGGCTACTACTTCTGAGTGGTTTGTAAAAAAAATAACCAAGAAGGAGATGGCGGGGTCTATTCGCTCGCTTCGATCGTTCACTCGACCCCGCCATCTCCTTCTGATCCAATCTGTCCGAGTCCGGATGCTCTAAGACCCGAGTTCGCGTCGCTCGATCTTACACTCAATAAAAACGAAAATAAAAAAAATAAACAAACATTTTTTAATTTTTTTCCGAGTCGGGATGCCCTAAGTCCCGAGCTCGTATCGCTCGATCTAACACACAATAAAAACCAAAATAAAAAATAATAAACAATTTTTTTAATTTTGTTTATTATTTAAAATGTTCGTTTTTTTGTGTAGATTATGAAAAAAATAACAACTTCATTTGATTATTAAAAAAAATTATTAACAATTAATTATACGTGAATGAGTGCATTTTCATGAACATTTAAAGCCTTGAAACCAATATAAGTTATAATTTTTTTATTCTTGTATTTTTTTTCGTAAATCCGCCGTAATAATGATTAAAAAAATCATCGAAATCGGATGATTTTTCGATTTTCTAGAGCCAAAATAAAATTATCAAAATGCGTAGTAATGCAACATTTTAACTGATTTTACTGCGCATGCGCACGCACAGATTCAATAAGAGTCGATCGTTAGGCAAAAACGTTGTTGCCTAAATATCACATTCATTTTGGGACAATTTCAAATAAAAGTAGAAGCCTTATTTACTCGTATTTTCAAAAACTGCAATAACGGTATATCATTATTTATATATTTGAACTTAACTTTAAAACTTCGCTACTCTTTGAAAAATAACCCTGTTTATAAGATATTTTCTGGCACTTACCTTAGTCGCCATTTACGACATTTTTCATTCATTACAGCCTGTGAAAAGTCATGATTGCCGTTGACATAGTTCCAACGTTTATCAAACGGGTAGGACAACGTCTGTCGTAGTTAGTTAAAGACTATAGTTAGTATTTTGATAGAGTGTTGCTTGCTTACCGTCTTTTATTTAAGAGTTTTAGGCGGGAACTTTCACAGCGAGCGATGGTAGCTCATATTATTTATACCTATATCGTTTACAAATCGTTTATAAATGAAATTTTATGAAAAATATTGTTTTTTTTATAGGATAGGGATAGGGTGACAAACGAGCACACAGTCCACCTGATGGTAAGTGGATGCTGTGGCCCATAGACATCTACATCTATCCTCAACTACAAATCAAAATACAGATGCGTTGCCAGTCGTGAGGTTTAAGATAGAATGCCTCGTTTCCGGTAAAAAAGGTCTCCGATTCTCTGAAATCACCATTCGAAACACAGCAGCATATATTACTGTTTTACGCTGGTATTCTGTGAGAGCGTGGTCCTTCCCCGGTCGAGCCGACCCATTAGTGCTACAACTATACTAATAATATAACTGCAGCATGGCTCTACCACGTATAATTAGGTTTCCGTTTAGTGTCGAGCACGTTCTAAACCAGCACAAAAAACTGCAATTAATAACATAATTGGTTCGCGAATATTGTTCACTTTCACTCTGCGTAAAATGTACAAATAAAAAAAAGTAGAAAAGTGATCTAGGTGAGTAGGTACAGATAAAAACGTATAAACGGTAGATTTTAATAACTGTTACTATTACTTTTTGCTTTAGTACAGAATCATACGGAGTCTGGCCTTTCTGTAAAATATCGTTCCTTAATTTTGTTTCGAGTACTCTGTTTTTTATTGAATGCTGCTAATGTGCTCCCGTAAAACAGTAAAGATAAGTAAACCGCCTTTTACCATAAGGAGTTGCTGCATGCCCTGGTGTCTACAACACGAAAAAAATTATTTCTGTCAATTGAGGATTACTCCCGCTCTAAATGCCTGGTGATTGTTTAGTTTGTACTTCAGATTGCTGATTAATTTGGCTGTCATTTTTGTTTTATGGTACTTTTTCATAGGTAAATTAAGCATAGCTCCGCGCATTAAAAGTACACTTAGAACAGAATTAAAAACATGAATGTAAATTCGAAATGCCTCTTTGAACAAGCAAAAACCATCATTTATTTAAAAAAAAAAACAACTTTAATATTTCGGCATGCAGCGTTACATTATTTGTAATAAGTACTAGGAAAACATGTAGTCAAGGAGCCATCTTGTAATGTAACTGTTACAACAACGTTGGAGTTTCATTCATACCTAACAGAGAAAGCCTTATCGTTGCGCGGTTCGATAGAACAGTGTAACCATAGATAATAATATCATAGACATTTATACAACTGCGAGTATCGTAGTTTAGGTGTGTCACAGCTCACAATAGTGATTTCTCTGTATGAAAGTGAAATACCTATTATGCAATTTTTTTAATTTATTTTATTTTTAAAACTACATGACACAATGGAAATATCTAAGTATATAATTAAATGGCTGAGTGTTATAAAAACTGTTTTAATAGGTTTTATGGTAAAAAATTATTTGCAACCGTTTCCCTTGATGTCTCAAAAGCTTTTGGCAGGGTCTAGTATACTAGCTTTTTAGGGAAGCTTTTAGCGCATGGCCTATACTCTGGTCCGATCGGCTGAGTAGCATGACTCTTTGAGTAAACGCTCTCCGAGTCGATGTCGAATGCTGATCTTCTCAGTTTAAGATGACTAATGCCAGTCCACCTCTGGAGTTTTTATATATGACATAAATGGGTACACAGGTGACAGCACTGTTAAGGAGAAATATCAGCCGGGTGCATGTGTCAATAAGTAGTAGAAAGAGAAGTTATGGTTGAGGGTGTGAATCTCTCACTTCAGGCAGTCTTTGAATGGTGCGACGCCATTATTCTGAGATTAGTTGCCTCCAGAACAAAGTGTGTCATCACAAAAAGAACAAGGTCATCTTGTCTCCTTCCTTTGAAAGTGTATCATTGGAATACACTAACCGCCTTTAGTTGTTGGGATTTGAGGTTTCCTCGCAGCTGCACTTTGGGTAGTTTCTTGATTCAAAGGGTTAAAGCAGCTGGAAGAAAGTTAGTGTCCTTGCAAATGATACATTTCGGAGAGTGTTCAATCCCCCTACTCATCTACTAGTAGGCAGGTGTAAAAATTTAAAATTTTTCGCAGGATGGGGAAAGGAGAGTGGGGGATAAGGGAGAGGGGAGAGGGAAGTGTCGCCTAGACCCCGACAGCACTCCCATGAAAAGGTAATACATCGTTGAGAAAAATCAAAAAGAAAATCCCATAGACCCAACCTCAAAATGATAGCATTTTTCTCTTCCGGCAGGTAAGGGGACGTGGAGGGAGGTGCAGGGTAGGGCACAATCCTGCTCCCCCTCCCCGTCATCACAACAATAAGCATTCCTGCCAAACGACTCTAAATCCAACCCTAGCCAGGTACCATCAGATGGACTAAGTTCCTTTGTCACAATAGTTTAAAAATATTGGTGTGAGAGCTTGTTTGTCTTTTTTTTTAAATTATATCAATAAATAGTAAACAATAAAAAACATAGCAATACCTGCGACACGACTGCATTCTATTTTTTGCGTCGGCATGCATTTCTCGTATATTTGCATGTCAGGTTTAGGTTGATTTACGTGCTTAGCTAAGTTGATGGTGCGACACGGCTCGCACTTTACTTTGTTGTCGGCCATTTTTAAAGTTATACCATGAGTTTATTTTTAACTTAAAACATGAATTTAGTCGATGACTCGAAACGCTTGATACACTGATTTTCAATTCTGACATTGACGCAAGATTTAATTTGGTCTGACAGAAGATTTTTCATGACAGTATTTTGCCTGATTTATTAGGTAAGGAGTTTATAATAATAATCTCCTGCAGATCAAGTTTTGATCACGGCGGCCTGTCTTAACGGAAGCGGTACAGGATTATAGAGCCCGAGTGTATGCGCAAGCACTACTCTATTTCCTCACTCTCATAATTCGCTGGGACGGTTATCCGATACGACCGGAGAGAGATCAGGCGCAGGACCGACGGCTTTACGTGCTTTCCGAGGCACGGGGGTGAAACACCACTAACTCCCTGACTCCGTGCTGCTCCCTGACTCCGAGCTGCTCCCTGACTCACAAACCCAGAACCTCTTGATGAGTAATCACGTTAACGACCACTAGACCAGCGACGCAGTTAGATAGGAGTTACATAACAGTCAAAGAGTATATTATAATCCCTGTTTCAACAATAGCTGCGACTTAAGAAGGATTTTTTAAGGAAATACCCGTTGCAGACCCATATCGTGAAGGCAATGTCAGAATTACATAGAAAAACTCTCTGGTATCTCCTGACAGCTCCATTCGCACCAAGCGCTCATGATTCTTTCTAGGAAGAAGAAATAGTCTTATCTCTCCACCTCCTAGCTGACTACTTATTCAACGACTACGAGTACGCGACGCGAAGTCTTTCTGGGTCAAGCGCTGGAATTGCCGAATTTCACAAATTTATGTGGGCCTAGTCTTGAAGTGCAACCTATTTAAGGCGGCGGCGCTTCTTTGGGCCGAGGAAAAATGTTTAACAGATTTAAACATAAAGGGAAGTCGTTGAGAAAATACAAAAGGTAAAAATAAAACTTCAAAATGAAACATCTATTTGAAATTTTATTTTATTTATTATATATATTTTTATTAATTAGATAAAAAAAACTACAGACGTTTGTAAAAGTAAAATAATTAAAGACAGAGTTAAAGAGCAACCACTGAAATTTGTTTACTATTGAGAGATTATTGTTTTGTGTAAAAAGATACATACATATACTAGAAACAGAAAATTTTATATTGGAAACGCAAGTTTTCGCTTACGGTGATACTGTGAAATAACTGAAATTAAAATAAAATAAAACCGGAGTAACGAAAATGATCTGATGATTTTCAAACAGATGAACAGATTTTATTGAACATAGATCGATCAAGTCATCTCCCAACCAAAGAAAACAAAATCGAAATCGGTCCATCCCTTTAGTTTACGATGCCACGGACAAACTTATCGCACCCCTCTGTTTCCGTCGGGGGTTAAGACGACACATCGAAAACGCTATCGCCGTAATGATCCGAGTGAATACATAATTTCTATAAAAACTAGAAGAAACGCCGTCATAAGGTCTAAAATTGCGTAGCGCCCGCAACGATTAAAAGCGCTTAGAAATTGTCAGAAGCTTAAAATATTTTTTAAAAAATTATTGATTTAAGTTATCAAAATAATGAGCAAGTAAATTATGAATATTGATGTTATGAATATATTTGAGTGATTCCCAAGCATATAGATCAAATGATTTCGTTGTGATTTCAACTATAGTGATTTTTTAGAGGTGTTTTCGCAAATAATTATGATCGAGTCAAAATTATACAATCGTGTCTTTGAGCAATCAAATTCAAGATAAAGACATGAATTTACCTATATCAAAATCCCACTTTCGTTAGTGGTGTCATAGTCCTATACTATTCGATGAAAGGAGGTGCATTTTTTCACGGTGTCGCCTTAAGAAATAACTTTACATTACTGGTATTAAGGATCTATAGTGGTGCTAGCGACATGTGTGTATGTACGGCTCCTACCCTTGGGGGCGGGTTTGCTTCTCGCCGGATGATCCCAACGTTGTTGCGGATTCTGTTACTGATGTGGTACTTCAGGGTATGGAACTTTTTATTCCTTCCTCTGTGGTGCCCATTGGAGGCAAATCTCAGCCATGGTTTGGTCGCTCCTGTAAAATAGCATCATGCTATAAGCAGGAGTGCTACCAAGCCTGGGTTGATGCATCAGCGTCCCGGGATGTAAACACCAGCGCTCTAAAAAAGAAGTATAATTCCGCCTCTAGGTCCTTCAAAAGAGTCATTGCCAAGGCAAAGTCAGAGCACATAGGCAGAATTGGCGAGAAACTAGTTCGCCTTCCTTCTGGAACCCGTGCATTCTGGTCTCTCGCCAAGGCTGTCCAGGGGAATTTCTGTCAGCCATCTCTTCCATCTCTGCACAGGGAGGACGACTCACTGGCCCATACTGCAAAGGAGAAAGCCGATCTTCTAGGCTCTTTCTTTGCGTCTAACTCGACTCTCGATGACGGGGGGAGTACGCCGCCGACCATCCCGCGGTGTGAGTGCTCCATGCCGGAAGTGCAGTTCACACAGCGCTCAGTTCGCAAAGCACTCCTCTCCCTGGACATCCACAAGTCGAGTGGGCCTGACGGAATCCCCCCAATTGTGCTGAGGACGTGTGCTCCAGAGTTGGCACCGGTTTTAACGCGTCTTTTCCGGTACTTCTACTCCCTAGGCGTAGTCCCAAAATCATGGAAGACGGCTTTCGTCCACCCGATCCCTAAAAAAGGCGACCGCTCAGACCCGTCCAACTACCGGCCAATCGCCATCACCTCCTTGTTCTCCAAAACAATGGAGTCCATTGTAAACTGCCAGCTCATGAAGTACCTTGAAGATCACCAGCTGATTAGTGACCGCCAATACGGTTTTCGCCGTGGTCGGTCAGCTGGTGATCTTCTGGTCTACCTCACTCACAGATGGGCGGAGGCAGTAGAGTTCAAGGGGGAGGCATTGGCCGTTAGTTTGGACATTGCGAAGGCCTTTGATCGGGTTTGGCACAAAGCGCTTCTTTTGAAGATCCCTTCCTATGGGCTTCCCGAGAAATTGTGCGATTGGTTCACCAGCTTTCTTGCAGATCGGAGTATCAAGGTCGTTGTAGACGGTGCAAGCTCCGATTGCAAGCCTATTAATGCTGGTGTTCCACAGGGCTGCGTGCTATCGCCAACGCTGTTTCTTCTGCATATCAATGATATGTTGCATACCCGTAACATTCATTGCTATGCGGATGACAGCACTGGTGATGGTCTTTACACCGGCCGAGCCAATATTTCTCGGGAAAACGTCTCCGAGTGCCGGGACAAACTTGTGTCTGAAGTCGAGTCTTTGCTGAACAGAGTCTCGGATTGGGGACGACTAAATCTAGTCCAGTTTAACCCCCAGAAGACACAAGTTTGCGCGTTAACCGCTAAAAAGAACCCCTTTGTCGTATCCCCTCAGTTTCAAGGCACTCCCCTTGTTGCCTCAGCCAGTATCGGAATCCTCGGCGTCGACATATCGAGTGACGTACAGTTTCGTGGTCACTTGGAAGGGAAGGCCAAATTGGCCTCTAAAAAGCTTGGTGTGCTCAGCAGAGCGGGACAGTATTTCATGCCGGCACACCGCCTGCAACTTTACAAGGTGCAGGTTCGGCCGCACATGGAATACTGTTCCCATCTCTGGGCTGGGGCTCCCCAGTACCAGCTCCTTCCACTTGACCGCATCCAGCGCAGAGCGGATCGAATCGTCGACGACCGAGTGCTTTCCGATCGGCTCGATTCACTGGCGCTGCGAAGAGATGTTGCATCTCTTTGCGTATTATATCGCATCTATCACGGGGAGTGCTCTGAGGAATTGTTCGGATTAATCCCAGCCGCCAAATTTCGTGAACGCACTACACGGCAAACGTCCCGATACCATCCACACCATCTGGATGCTTGGCGGTCCACCACTGTACGTTTCACAAGGAGTTTTCTTCCACGTACAACCTCTCTGTGGAATAGTTTACCACCGGCGATTTTTCCGGACCGATACGACCTGGGGACCTTCAAGAAAAGAGCTTACTCCTTTCTAAAGGGCCGGCAACGCACCCGCAATTCTCCTGGTGTTGCGGTTGATCATGGGCGGCGGTAGTCACTTAACATCAGGTGAGCCGCATGCTCGTTTGCCCCCTCTTCTATAAAAAAAAAATAAAAAAAAAATGTGCGACATAGTGAGCGAAAAATTATAAGCCCTCATTGACGAAGATTACGCGTACATACAAAAACATACAGCCGAAATGAGAACCTCGTCGTTTTTTGAAGTCGATTAAAACTAAGATTGCTAAATATGTATTTTGAGCTAATAGAAAAAAATTGAAGAGTTTGTTGACCAGTGATCACTCACCTATGCTTTCATAAATCCCTAATATAATTAGGTTCATAGATTACTGTATATATACTAGAGAATTAGGTTGATAAATTTATTTGAGCGATATGAATATGATTTTCTATGTAAATTCAAAGAGAACGTCAAATTATTTTCACTCAAAATTATTATTTTTACTAAAATATTTACAGAGCACTTTTTGAAAGCCAAAAGATACGCCATCAATATTCACATATAACAATTATTATTACGCCATCGCATGATCTCTTTGAGTATTCATGAACTAGTCCCTGCTGCGGGAGAGCTACTCAGAGGAGATCTATTGACTCTGTGACTTATTTGTTCTTTGATTCCTTTTTAAACATTCATTTAGTAACATAATTGAAAATATTTTTATGGTGATTTCTATATAAAATTATATTCACGCGGTCCACCTGATGGTAAGAGGTTACTGCGGTCCATAGCCGTCTATCCTCGATAACGAATCAAAATGCAGATGTCACCTGTGAAGACTAAGATGGGGTGCATTTTTCCAGTAAAAAAAGTCTCCGGTTCTCTACACTTACCAAACGAACACAGCAGCGTTAAGCTGCTATTTGACGCTGGTATTCAATGTATAAGTATAGATATATTTATAAAAAAAAATTCATGTTTTAAACTTGATACCTTATCGTATTAAAATAGTTTCAAATTTTAGCAACATAAAATTTAGACTACAAAATGCTAACATAAAAGAAAATTTTAATGAAAATTTTGTGTTTTTATCTAATGATTTTTATCGCCATTGAGTGACTTTGTATATCAAAACATTGTTCCATTTACGTCGACCAGATGGCGCTGTTAATATTATCATACAATTTTATTAATTCGATAACGATGAGAAAACGTTAGCTTCAGAGCCGAGAGTAGAGCTCGTGTAGCACGAATGGGTCGGCTCGACCGGAGAGGGACCACACCTTCACAGAATACCAAACCAAAGGAACACACAGTCCACCAGATGGTAAGTGAAAGCTGTAATCCATTTTCTACATTTATTTATCCTCGATTAAGAATCGAAATACAGATGCGTCGTCACCCCTAAAGACTAAGATGGAATGCCTCATTTCCAGTAAAAAAGGGTCTCCGGTTTTCTGCACTCACCATACAAAATACAACAGCATTAAGCCGCTATTTTACGCTGGTATTCTGGGAGAGCGTGGTCCTTTCCCGGTTGAACCGACCCATTAGTGTTATAACTAATGCTAATAACATAGCTCCAGCATGGCCCTACCACGTAATGCATAGATGTACACTTACCAAAATATCTTGTAACTTTATTTTCTCCAACTTTTTGGTGTCTCAGAAGCCACCAACAGATTTGTATAGACTTACACTTACAGACTTCGTAATTGTATATGAACCAGTTACTAATTTCTAATCTCAGTCTTGCCTCAGCAGGAGGTATTTCTTCGCAGTGTAAAACTTGGTGACTCTACTTGTATTTATTTGGTAAAAATATTACGTAATCATATCTGATGTGATGAGATCACATACTGATATTGCATGACCGTATAGATTTACAATGATTTTATTTTTTTATTTTGTTTTTGGCGTTGTAAAGAACTTAAGTTTTCACCGTCACGAGCTCTGCTTTCGGACAAACATATTTCGATGTTTAAGATAATAGTGGTGATGTAAACCGTGAGGGCTGAAACAGAATTGCCCCCAAGACTTGCTGCTGGCTTGTCTGGAAACATTGTTGAAAAGCCCCTGGGCTCTTGTACCTGCCCGGAATGATTACTAATGTTGTACGTTTAAAAAAAATACTTAATTGCATTATAATGGCCCCTCTACACTGCTCGCGAAGTTGATAGAAGTTGGACGTTTTATTTTAGTTCGACAAAATTATTTAAATTTATATGTGATATATAGAGCCACGCTGCAGGAAATTGTGACTGCATTCTTAGAATGGGTCAGCTCAACGGACGAACAACTAGAGACAGACTGGATGAATGCACGTAGAAGCACCCACGCAATGCGAAGGATTTACGCGATTGAGTTATGCTTCAGCTATATTAGTTTACGTGGTAGAGCCATGCTGCAGGAATATTAGTTTACGTGGTAGAGCCATGCTGCAGCTATGTTAGTTAACGTGGTAAAGCTATACTGCAGCTATATTAGTTTACGTGGTAAATCCATGTATATTAGTTTACGTGGTTGAGCCATGCTATAGCTATATTAGCAGTATAGTTGTAGCACGAATAGGTCGGCTCGATTGAGGAAGGACTACATTCTCACAGAATACTAGCGTAAAATAGCAGCTTAACGATACCACGTTTCGTATGGTGAGTGTAGAGAACCGGAAACCCAAATTGAATGCCTCGTTTCCAGTAAAATAACTGGAGACGAGGAATTCCATCTTAGTCTTCACGAGCAACAAGGCGTCTGCATTTTGATTCGTAATCGAGGGTAAATGTAGATGTCTATGGGCCACAGCATCCACTTACCATCAGGTGGACTGTGTGCTCGTTTGTCCCCCTTATCCTATAAAAATGTAGGTTCCCTCTCCCTTTTTCTGTCCTTCATATAAAAATGCCTACTTCGCTTTTAATTTAAGACGGCCATGTAAATGACGACGCTCTCATAAAATACCAGCGTGAAAATGGACTGTTTCTTTAGTGCTCACGAATTATTTGTCGCTTAAAACATCCATAACGAGATTTATATTATTATTTCAGACCAACGAAGAAATAAAGATGATGAGCTATGTACATTTCAATTGACGCAAAAACCAAGCTAAATCCCAAGCCAAAGCCAAGCTAAATGCTCAACTTATTGTATGTATCTCACGTTTAGTTCGGCATTTAATATTATTTGCAACCAACATTACGGTTTTAGGTGCATATACGTGCGTCCAGTAGGGAACATTTACAAGCTATTAAAAAACGAAAGAAAATGTGTATGTGCGTAAGTGTGTGTCAATAAGTTGAGCATGGTTTCTGTGTCACCTGGAATTAACACTTCATTATTAGAGCTCAAATAAGAATGGTACACCGGTTTCGATTAAGTACAAGCTCCTGCACTAGGAATCCTATATGTCAGAAGCTAGTCCCTTCCATATTAACATTCATTATAATCTTCAGTTCAAATTACATTCTACTTTATTTTATTCAAATCAACATTTATTAGTTTATATAGTGTATAAAGTAATAGAATATAAATTAAAATGTTAAATGTAGACAGCTCTCCGCCTATCTTTCTTTTTTAGTCTAAGATTATTAGACTAAAGACATTTTTATATAAATATTAATAGCTAAATAAAATATAGTTTTACGTTTTACAGTCATCTCAGCTATCTATGGCCGATTTAAAAACTTTACGCAATAGCATTCGTACAATAGATTCGTTCGAATTTGGCAAAATTTCGCAATATCACCCACGTTATCTGCAAGGGGAGTTGCGGAAGCATTTAAGCGGTTTGCGCAACCCGGCGGACGCGAGGGCGTATCTCACATCGCATCCGGCAGCGCCACGCTTACTACTCTAGTAGCCGCCGATGAATTGTAATTATTAGATTATTACACATTTTATGCGATTAACTGCGTGACAGCGTATTTAACTTTTTGAACAGAGCCGTGGAACATAGGCCTCCCACCAGAAATGCTACTAAATTAAGACCTAAGTCACCTGAAAACATCGAATGGAATTTATTACTTAGTCGTCACTTAATTTCAGCCGCCCTACTCTTCGCTTACCGGTACGAGGTTGCCACTCGACAACCTTTCTTCTCTATCGGTTGTCGGTTCTTCGAGTTATATGGTAGGTCAATTTCCAATTCAACTTACAGATCCGTTGGCCTATATCTGTTACTCTGGTTCTGTCTACTGCGTGGTACCAAAATATAATTAAAACGGCATTTAGATTTTAATGATAAATTATTTTTAATATTTATTATTTAATTAGAATTATTTATTTAGATTTTAATTATAGATTGAATGAATCTATAATTAAAATCTATATGTATAGAATAGAAATTTTGTAGCTACGTTAAAATAATCTCTTGTCGAATATTCTAAATAAATGAAAATTGAATAATATAGCACGCGAATTACCTCGTACGAGATGATAGAAATCCTATTCTGTCTAAATGATCGTCTCCTACTTATTACTGTCGCCAAATAACAGTGCTTGCACTGTTGTTCCCTGGTATAATAATATGGTGTAATATATATATATATATATATATATATATATATATATATATATATATATAGAGAGAGAGAGAGAGAGAGAGAGAGAGAGATAGAGCCCGTATATTTTCTGGCTGTATAGCATTCCATTTTAGTCCTCAGAGATGACTTCTCTGTTTGAAGTTGGCTGCAGGAGTCCATAGCCTGCAGGAGTCCATAGCCTGCAGGAGCCACTTACTATCAGGTGGACTGTAAGTTATTTTATCGGTTCAGTTTCCTAAAAAAAGAACTACCTGATTTTTAAAAGAAGAGGAGGAATGACGATTACGCAACTCATCTTACGGTAAGCATCCACAACTCCCTATTAACATCTATATATTTTTTTTATTATTCTATATATTTATTTTATTTATCTATATATTTTATATTTTTTATCTCATAGATTATAAATACACAGGTTGCCGAAAATTTAACAAAAATCCTATAAAAGGCTATAAGTAAGGCGACTGTACAGCCCGACAAAAATGTTCAGATGGCGGCGAAACGCGGAACTACATATTTTCTACCTAGGATATCTGTCAATGCCACTTTTTCCGGCTAACTCGGCAATGCGTGGCTTGTCACTGCTCAGGGTTGCCACTTGCCAGAAAGTCACTAAAATGCCCTCATTTACTTCATAATTCTTTGTCGTGTTATATCTTCCTAAAATAAAAAAAAAAAATATTGTATAGCGTAAGCGAATAAGGCCGATGCCTTTCGTCACGGGGGCCTCCGTCCCTGGGCACGGGCCCCGTGTGTACTTATGGTAAAGAAGGTACTGAGTGTGGCTCTACCACGTATGAAATAATAATAAGATATGATAACGGGGAAAAACAGAGCCCTTTCGCGTCCACTGTTTATATTACTCAAAACGCAAGGCTTCAATGAGCATATATCTAAACTAGTTGAACTAAAATAAAACGTATGCTACTTATTCACCACAAAAATATACAGTATATTACAGCCTTAGTTAGTTAAGTTAACAAATGTTTTGGAGCTCCTAAACACAAGGATAATATTTCTTATAATATTCGCGTTATATCCTCCCCATAGACTGCCTTATAAGGGGTATATTTGCCATAGTTGCCACGCTTGGCAGGCGGGTTGGCAACAGCCAGTATTTTTTGTTGTTCTCATGAAGCGTATCTTCTAGTTGGTTTCCCTCTGTCGTGTCGCCTCTTACGCCACCCACGGGGCGGTGTAGTATAGTGGGTATTCTCATATTACCACTACACGGTCTCTATTATTTGTATGTTTTTTGGTAATTGTGGAATTAAAAGAGTTCGTACGTAGAACTATTATTTAGTACCTCTTTTTTACATGGGGAAACGCCTACACCTGCTCCCTCCTTGCGGGGGCAAAGACGGGCTATGTCGGACTCGCACCGACTAAAACCCCATGATGCTCAACATTCGTCGCATATAAGCAGGGCGACAGGAATGCTTTCGTAGATATCTGCGGCCCCACCAGCTTTGGTCACCCCATGGCGGCCCCTGCTCGGGAGAGGACTAGTCCTCCCCCATCTCCTTCTCAGATAAGACGCTCCAGAACATATGGCGCGCCCTCCTCCGCGGCTTCCATCTTCACATGCGCAACAGATGCCCCCGTGTCCAATGCAGGAAGGCCATGGGGCCAGGAAAAACGAGCACTCAGAAACACTGTCCTTCCTGACCCCTGCGGCAGATCTGGTCCATGGCTCCGCCGTCAAACAAGATTCGCAGCCCCACGACCACCGCATCAATTAATGGTGCGGCCCCGTCAGAGTCGCGGAGGATAGAGCGAGTAGCGCTACGCTATACCAACACTCCTCTTCCTCCGCGACTGCAGCGGTAGGGGGAGAGTGCACCCCTCTCGCCGCAGCCTGCGAACACACATCCGAAGTGGGCTCGCTAAGCCCACTCGGAGTGGCCTCCTCGGGCCGGCTCTACACCTCAGGCCAGCCATGTGGGTTCCTCTTAGTTCACCGCGGGTGACCAAACCATGGCTACTAAGCCTCGTGGCGTTTATTCTGTGGCGTTGGGTTATGTGCATGCATTTCCATATTTATGTTTATGTGTTTTTAGTTCACATTTGAATTAATGATTTCTTATATTTATACTTATACTTATACTTCAAGAAGATTAGTCAAATTTTACCATCAGTTAAGTGCAATGTCCCTCCGCAAAATGCAGGAGTGTACAAGCTTGATTGTGAACGTGGTTATTCTTATATAGGACAAACTAAATGATCAATCAAAACCCGCGTTAACACATGTTTGATGTGAAGCACCGACGCTCCGGGTATGTCAAGTATGTATAGTCTGTGAACACGTACAGGATCGTCCCCGTCACTATATTGGATTTGATAGACCACAAATCCTCGCTAAAGCACATCGATTCCTGATTCCGGATAATTAGCGAGCTATTGAAATCAAAAAACATCCTAATTTCAATAGAGAAAATGGCTGGGTGCTACAATCTGCTTGGGATGAGATGAGCACGTCCAACACCTCAGTCCTCCCCGTAACCACGGGTGCTGTAAAGTGCTGTTAAATAAGTTAATATACGCGATAAAATCCGTAAAAACTAGTTTTATTTATACATTTGAATTAATTATTCCGTGTTGTCATCACTATGATCATGTTCCCGGGAAAAGCTCGACCCGAAAAAGGCAGTATTGTGTTTGGTTGCGTTGCATATTGTGTGCAAGGCGAGAGCTGCAGGCGCAATATGAGCAGTTGTCTAGAGGTACGCTATATCAAAAGATGGTTGCGGTATCGATAACGAATCGCAACTCATCAGTGAGACGGATTTTGAATCCCTGTCGTATCCACCAACTAAGAAATAGCCTGTCATAATTTTTGTTTATACAAGCTGAGTGTTAGGCGTTATTAAAAGCTTTCTGAAAGTACATTAATCAGGTATCTCTGTGCGTGGTTTATAATTTTTTTATTATATCACCCAAACTGGTAGACCTATGTATACTATAAATAAAAATAAATGGTGAATGTGTTGCTAAGCGCAAAACTTGACAACGGTCAGGCCATTGCGGCTATTTTTAACTTCCCGCTATGAAAATCGAGTTCTCATCAGATCTTCACGTTTTGAGGTCCTAGGAAGCCGTTCTTACTATTTCTACGAGAGGATGGCACTATGTCTGTATGTATGTGTGTGTGTGTATGGATGTACGTAAACTTCTCATAACTTTTGAATGGCTTGACCGATTTGAACGACTTCAGCGGCGTTCAAAAGGGCTTCAGCAGCTGATTCGGACCAGTAGATTTTGAGAAATCTCAAAATATTTTTTTAAATTGTTGTTTTTGAAAAATGTTACAAACGATTCCTGAAGCGCCGTAGATTGCTGAAAAGCGCATCATAATAGGTTGATGCATTGAAGAGTAATCATTAATGAAAATTTTTTTAATATAATTTTTAATAACTTCCAAATTTCTTCACGGATCTCGGATGATGTAATAAATTCTACATCATTTTGGAGGCATTCAATCTTAGCCTATTCTTCATCATCATTACAGCCCTTCACAAGTCCACTGCTGAACATAGGCCTCCCCCAAGTAGTGCCACAAAGCACGGTCCTGAGCCACCTGCATCCATCGACTTCCTGCATATCTTACCAGGTCGTCACTCCATCTAGTGGGGGGTCGCCCTACACTACGCCTACCGGTACGAGGCTGCCACTCGAGAACCTTTCTTCCCCATCGGTTATCGGTTCTTCGAGCTATATGGCCGGCCCATTGCCACTTCAGCTTACTAATCCGTTGGGCTATGTCGGTGACTCTAGTTTTACTGCGGATATCCTCATTTCTGAGTCTATCACGCAGCGAAACTCCGAGCATAGCCCTCTCCATAGCTCGCTGAGCGACTTTGAGCGTCCTCATACGGCCAGCAGTGAAGGACCATGTCTCAGTTCCATATGTCATCACTGGCAACTCTTCTTACTTACTTATTCTTTCATTAATAACATATGAATTTGTGGCAATAAACAATTAATGCAACTTCTATATTATGAAAGAATTTGTAAAAGCTCTGTATCGAAATTTTGAGGCTTTCGAATATTTAAAGGGATTCTTTATCTGAAGCTTAATTAAAGGCGGGTATTTTCTTATTACTGGTTTTCTCAGAAATCATAGAGCAGACAATCATCAAGAGTTGAGTGAGCGACCTTGAGCGTCCTCATACGGCCAGCAGTGAAGGACCACATCTCATATCCGTAAGTCATCACTGGCAACACGCACTGGTTGTACACTTGACGAGAAGATATGTCGTAATTTCCCGAACGCTGCCCAGCCGAGTTGAATCCGTCGATTGACCTCTCGGTCGAAGTTGGACTTACCTAGTCGGATTATTTGTCCCAGGTAAACGTACTCGTCAACAACTTTGAGCATAGTGCTCCCAACAACTACCGGCATAGGTGTGACATGGACATTAAACATGATCTTTGTTTTGTCCATGTTCATCTTAAGACCTATCCGTTGGGAGGCACTATTGAGGTCATTGAGCATAATGCTTAAGTCCTCCAGCGATTCTGCCATAAGGACTATATCGTCGGCAAATCGAAGGTGAGTGATGTGCTCGCCATTGATGTTAATACCGTATCCTTTCCAGTCCAGTAGCTTGAAAACGTCTTCCAAAGCAGCGGTGAAGAGTTTCGGGGATATAACGTCACCCTGTCTTACACCTCTCTGCAGTTGGATAGGTTTCGAGCTCTGGTTCTGTACTTGGATAGCCATCGTAGCCCTACTGTACAAACACTTCAGCACTTCGATATACCAACAGTCAACTTGGCACCGCTGAAGGGACTGCAGCACCGCCCAAATTTCGACGGAATCAAAGGCTTTCTCATAGTCCACATACGCCAGGCAAAGTGGCAAATTGTACTCTTCAGTCTTCTGTACAATCTGCTGCAGGGTATGTATGTGGTCTATGGTACTGAAGCCTTTTCGGAAACTGGCTTGTTCTGGAGGCTGGAAGTCGTCGAGGCTGCGTGTGAGACGATTCGTAATGACTCTCGAAAACAGCAAGTAGACGCGGCTCAGAAGGAAAATCGGTAGTTCTTCAAGAGAGCGTTGTCGCCTTTCTTAAAGAACAAGACCACCGCACTTCTGCTCCACGCCTCTGGAGTAGTGCCACCATGGAGGACGGAATTGAAGAGCCTATTCTTAATCGAGGTTAAATGTAGATGTCTATGGGCCTCAGAATCCACTAACCATCAGGTGGACTGTGTGCTCCTTTGTCACCCTTATCTTATAAAAATAAGAAAAAATTGATTTTTTGCCCCGATCCGGGTTTCGAACCCAGGACCTCATAATCAGCAGTCGCTAGTGCGACTGCTGATTATGAGGTAGTAGTCTACAACTACTAGACCAACGAGGTAATCAGGCAGTCAGTTGCCTGTGTGTTATTAAATCTGTAACCCCTGAGCTAATACAGCTCGCAGATAATAGCGTATATAATAGGAATAGATAAAAGTTAAAGGTATACAATTCATTGATTAAAAACAACCTTTTTGTATTTGCGTGTTATCTTTTTCTATCTTTCCTGGCGTTTAAAAGGAATGCAGCAGCTGCTGTAACGCCTATGCTTAAAACAGAATGTGAATAAGAGATTATCTAAACGTAGGCGGTAGACTAGTCACCTGTTAGATGTAATGCAAACATTGACCGCAAATAAACATCACTTATCTTGAAATATGTTGATCTGAAGGCATTATCGCCTTCCAGAAGACATCATTACAGCTTAAAGTATTTACGTAAGTTGCTGCGGAATAATTATTTGCATATTTTAGGCGATAAAGGTCAAATACGTACAGTAGCCATACTGCAGCTATATTATGGTTGTAGCACGATTGGGTCGTCTCGACCGGGGAAGGACCACACTCTCACTGAATACCAGCGTAAAATTACACCCTTGCTGATGTGCTATGGTGAGTGTAGAGTACCTAAGACCCCTTCTACTGGAAACGAGGCATTCTGCTTTAGTATTCAGGAGTGCAACGCATCTGTAATTTGATTATTAATTGATGATGGGTGTTGATGTCTATAGGCCACAACATATACTTACGAGGGCGGCACTGAAAATTTCGGGAATCAAGGAAGTGACACAACATTACTATTTAAAAATGTATTTATTGCTTTTCGAAGTATTCTACGCAAAATTTGACACATTTTTCCATACGATGGAACCAATAATTGAAGCAACCATTCCATTCGGAAGTTGGGGTCTCCAAAATGGCCGTTTTGTAGGCGTCCACAGCTTCTTCAGGTGATGAAAATCTCTGTCCACGCAATTTATTCTTTATTTTAGGGAAATTATAGAAATCATTAGGGCTTAGGTCGGTCCTGTGTGGCGGATGGTCTAATAATTCTATGTTTTCTTGCTCTAAAAACTCTTTTGTTCTGTGTGCGGTGTAAGAACTCGTATTGTCGTGATGGAGGATGATGCGGCGGTTGCAGTTCTTTTTACGGAGTTCAGAAACGACCTGTGGCAAACAAATGCTAGCATACCATTCTGCATTAACCGTTCTTTGTCCCTCAAGAGGAATAGTCGTAACATGGCCGGTTTTGGAGACAAACGTGGCCACCATTTTTTTTTGCAACACTCCGTGAACGAACAATTTTTGTTGGCTTTAACTCATTTTCGAACACCCAAACTCTTGACTAGTTTTCATAATAATTTCTTATATTTACGCGAACACTGTACATTGATTAAAACTACTTTTACGGATTTTTTCGCGTTTTATTTATTTTATTTTTAATACCCGACGTTTCGGGTGCTTTCCAGCATCCATGGTCACGGGGGACTGAGGTGACTGACGTCCCGATGTCAAAGTTAACCCGGAGTACCTTCAGCTTTTTTAATTATTGTCTTTGGTCCGATCTACGCAGAATGAACTAACTGTGGTTTGAAGTCTTGCAGTGGTATGCTTGGGTTTAGTTTTAATTTTATTAATTATAGGATCCCAAGCAGGTGGTAATACCAAGCCTCCTTCTCTATTGAAATTAGGATGTTTTTTAATTTCAATAGCCTCACGTATCATCCTTGGTAGGAATTGGTGTTCTTTCGCGAGGATTTGTGGTCTATCAAATCTGATGTAATGGTTGGGGCCATCTAGGATATGATCGCAAACTGCAGACTTCCCGGAACGTTGATGCTTCACGTCAGCTATGTGTTCTTTTACGCGGGTTCTAATTGATCTCTTTGTTTGCCCTATATATGAGAGACCACAATCACAATCAAGCTTGTACACTCCTGCATCTTGTAGAGGAATATGACACTTGACGGATGGTAAGAACTGACTAATCTTCTTCGGCGGCTTGTAGAATGTTCTATTAGAAGCTCGCTTCAAGATGTAGCCAATCTTGTCTGTGACACCTCTGACATAAGGTAGTACAGCAGGCACACGCTCGACTGGGGCCGGCTTCACTCGGTCACTGTGACGGAGGCGCGGGACCCGAAGCTTGTTGTCGTGCAGAACCTGCTTGACGTGCTGAAGCTCGGCGGCCAGGTGTTTGCTGTCACAGATTCCTCGTGCTCTCTGTAACAAAGATTTGCCCACGGTAGCTAACTGTGAAGGATGGTGGTGAGATTCACCATTTAGGTATCGGTTTGTATGGGTCTTTTTTCTATACACAGTATGACCTATGGTGTTGTTAGGATTTCGGATGACTAATACATCTAGGAAAGCTAAGGAATTATTTGCCTCTAACTCCATAGTAAATTGAATTTTAGAGTTTATGGAATTAAGATGTTCTAAAAATGCAGTTACTTTGTCTGATGGTAAAATTGTGAAAGTATCGTCTACGTACCGCTTGTAGAACCTTGGGGTGACAGGTGCAGTAAGGAGGGCTTTCTCCTCGAAGTCTTCCATGAATATATCGGTGACAATGGGAGATACAGGTGAGCCTATCGCAACACCATCTACTTGCTTGTAGAACTGTTCCTTCCACAATAGACAGCCAGATGTAAGGCAATGTCTTAGTAGTTCTGCATATTCTGGTGGCATGTTATTTTCATCTAGATTCCTAGTTATAATTGAGATGCAGTCTTCAACAGGTGGGCATGTAAATAGAGACTGAACATCAAAACTGACCATGGTTTCATTGTCAGCAAGACGTAGGTCTTTTATCTTACTGACAAAATGGTATGAATCCTTAGTATGTGCTCTTGTGTGTCTTCTGAGTGGTGATAATATTTTGGCTAAGTGTTGCGCTAATCTGTAAGTTGGCGAATCGATTTGACTCACTATTGGACGTAATGGAGCGTTAGGTTTGTGTATTTTTGGTAACCAAAAAGGAGGAAGCCTTCTAGGAGAAAGCCCTCCTTACTGCACCTGTCACCCCAAGGTTCTACAAGCGGTACGTAGACGATACTTTCACAATTTTACCATCAGACAAAGTAACTGCATTTTTAGAACATCTTAATTCCATAAACTCTAAAATTCAATTTACTATGGAGTTAGAGGCAAATAATTCCTTACGTTTCCTAGATGTGTTAGTCATCCGAAATCCTAACAACACCATAGGTCATACTGTGTATAGAAAAAAGACCCATACAAACCGATACCTAAATGGTGAATCTCACCACCATCCTTCACAGTTAGCTACCGTGGGCAAATCTTTGTTAAAGAGATCACGAGGAATCTGTGACAGCAAACACCTGCCCGGGGAAGTCTGCAGTTTGCGATCATATCCTAGATGGCCCCAACCATTACATCAGATTTGATAGACCACAAATCCTCGCGAAAGAACACCGATTCCTACCAAGGATGATACGTGAGGCTATTGAAATTAAAAAACATCCTAATTTCAATAGAGAAGGAGGCTTGGTATTACCACCTGCTTGGGATCCTATAATTAATAAAATTAAAACTAAACCCAAGCATACCACTGCAAGACTTCAAACCACAGTTAGTTCATTCTGCGTAGATCGGACGGAGTCGAAGCATAGGTCTCTAAGTTATATCGGTTCGAAAGAATTGCTTCTGGAAAGTCGTACGATGGTGGAGCGACAAACATCCAGATTGTGTAAAAAATTGCAACTGGATTTCAATGTTCTTAAATTATATTATGCTTTCGTACTTATGTAAAGCTTGCGAGTTTTGTGATATATTTTAAGTAATAATTTTGATATCGAAACGGTAATGGTTTTCCCGCCAAGACAGTTCTTTTTCCGATCATACGACTAGCGACGCCCCGGCTTCGTCAGTGTAAACTAACATCCTAACGTTCCACTGCTCGGCACAGACCTCCTGTCATTTCTGAAAGGGTTTTAATGCGAGGAATAGTCCGCCGCGCTGCCCCAATGCGTGTTGGCGAACTTCACATGTCTTGGAATTTTTTTTTCTTATTTCTCAGACATATAGGCTTCCTTACAATGTTTTCCTTCACCGCCGAGCACGTGGTTAATTAGCACTTAAAATTGCAATTAAAAATTTCATTGGAACCGGCGGAGATCGAACCCGGGTTGCCCGCGTACTGTGTCATTTAGATTTTTACGTGGTATGGCCACACTGAAACTATATTATAGTTGTAGAACGAATCAGGACCACGTTCTCACAGAATACCAGCGTAAAATAGCAGCGTAATGCTGCTGTGTTTCGTATGGTAGAGAACCGGAGACCCTTTGTACTGGAATCGGGGTAATCCATCTTGGTCCTCAGGGGTGACAACGCATTTGCATTTTGATTCTTAGTTGAGGATAGATGTGGACGTCTATGGGTAACAGCATCCACTTACAATCAGGTGGAATGTGTGCTCGTTTGTCACCCAATGCTATAAAAGAAAAAGATTTGAAATAATCATCAAAAACATTTACTTTATTTACCTGTTTCCCGAAAAATAATCCTTTTTTTTTCGGGAAAAATAATATAGATTCATCATACATACATACAGAAGCAATCATAGTATACTACGGTATTGCTATCTATCTGTTCGTGAAGTTTCATAGCAATCCAATTCGGAATTTTTAAAAGTTTCATTACCAAGAGTAGCCCGAATAAACAGAGATTTTATTTAAATAGTTATGTTGAAGGATTACGGTAAGACATGAGTTTTAATGTTATGCAAATAGGGATTATTATATTATTACAACTCAATATAAGGTAATACTTTCGAATATATAGACAAACACTTCTAAACAGGCACTACGATATTGTTTAACTGGCATATGGCGTAGGAAGTCACAAAATTAAGGAATCTTAGTGCAAACGACGATGGTGATTGCTTTATATATTGGAGTAAAACAGTCTGATGTGTAGATGGATGGATTGTGTTAGTTGAAGAAATTGATCCTAAGGCTTTGATGTGTTGATTTACTATCACCGTGTTGTCTATATATAGCGCTGATGTACATCACGTATGTTTATGTATAATCACAGAAAGAAGAGACTTTTGCCAGATTCTTCAGAGTTAATTAGAATAATCAACATCAATTCCGGTATAGGACAATGTACTCAAAGAATTTTTAGGTTAGACGTGCACAGGAATCACACTTCCTTTTTTATAGGATAAGGGTGAAAAACGAGTACACAGTCCACCTGATGGTAAGTGGCTGCTGTGGCCCATAGACATCTACATTTACTAGAAATTACATTTATACATATATTTCCTCGATTAAGAATCAAAATGCAGATGCATTGTCACCCCTAAGGAGTAAGATGGAATGCCTTGTTCCCAGTAAAAAAGGGTCTCAAGATCTCTACACTCACAATACGAAACACAGCTTAATACTGAGCTGTTAATTTGTGCTGATATTCTGTGAGAGCGTCCATTCCCAGTCGAGCGGATTCATACGAGTATTTGCTACGACCATAATATAGTTGCAGCGTGAATCTACCACGTATAAATTCAATCTTACTATCAAAAGAGCCGTGATTATGTTGAGAAAAAGCATGGTAACTTTCATCTAGACATTTTCAATAGTAGTTTTTATAGGTTCAATATAAATTTACGTGTTTCTTCAATAATTAATGTATTTTTATTACTTGTTTACTATTTGTTACGGCTACGTCTCTACTGCAGTTATTATTATTATGCTCTGAGATATATCTTTTGGATTGTAGCTTAATTAACACCATTATACTTTCAATTTAATAACTATATATACCTACTGTGTATTAGTCTACTTATTTAAAAATAAAATGAAATAAAAATAACAAATTCCTTTGGCTATGTTTAGCTTACATTTTAGTGCTTATATTTCCGCAGAACCTTTTTCGAAAAACACATTCTGGTTTGAACATAAGACTTTTGTGAAATAATTTTTGTAACAATGCTTATTATCAATAAGTATCGAGTCTCGAGCTCTAACTATGGTTTAAGTAGAGTCCTTCTAAGCAATTTTTGATATTTGCTGCCGATTTTATGCGTGGTAGAGCCAACTATAATTGTAGCACGAATTGATTGGCTCGACCGGGGAAGGACCACGCTCTCGCAGAATACTAGCGTAAAATAGCAGCTTAAGGCTGCTGTGCTTCGTATGGTGAGTGTAGAGAACCGGAAACCCTTTTACTGGAAACGAGGCATTCCATCTAAGTCCTCACGGACAACAACGCATCTGCATTTTGATTCCTAATTGAGGATGGAGGTGGACTGTGTGCTCGTTTGTCACCCAATGCTAAAAAAGTACATACTGTTATCGAGGGACTACATCAGATTTCTAGTTTGAGTCTTAAACTAATTATACGAGTAAGATACTTAGGCCATTGAGTACAGTAAAAATTGTCAATAGCTTAAATAGTCCATAGATTAGTGTTTATATACTAGAGTCCAAAGACATATAAAAAATTGTGATTTTATTATATACTCTTTGGATATGTAAATGAGCTTAGAATAATCTATTCCATAAAGTGATCATTTTGACGTAACAGATATTTTTATAGAAAGTATTTTTATTTAGTACCTATACAACATAGTGACAGCAAATCATAAATAAAATTATACTCCGAGTGAAAATATTAAGCGTGTGCTTTTATTTACTTGCTGAATAGCTAAAATAGTGAACTAGGCGAGAAAAACCTATCAGCGATGATGGACAAGTTAGCGACGGCAGTTGTTGGGACGTCACGTGGATCCGCGGGCGCAACTCTCCTTCAGACAAAAACGACGCTATGTGCCATAACTGTTAGACCTATTTTATGTTTCTTTAACTATTCGCCACCGTCACACGCCCTCGCCAAGTCTTTACTATAAACCGCGTCAAAGGTATAAGGCGAGATGATACCCTCATCATCTCAAGTTAGCGGTCAGGAAGTTGGCGGTGTCTCACCACCGTGCTTTGGGAAGCACCTAAAGCCGTTTATACTGCGCCCGATCTCTCTTCGGACGTGTCGGTTTACCGTCAGATTATGAGAGTGAGGGAATAGAGAGTGCACCTGTGCTTGCGCATACACTTGGGCACTATAATTCTGTTCTACACCGTTGGCTAGTCTCCTTAGAGGCAAGCCGTCGTGACCTAAATTCAGTCTGGGGGACATTATTATTAATTCTATGACTACGCTTACCCAGTGGTTCTGAATAGGACAGTCATAACTTACAGATATCGCTCTAAGGATGCTGTTTCTACTGTCTCGCAAGCGCTACAAGAGCGAAGCTGTTTTCTTCCAAATAATCGCTTGGAAAGTGTCAGTTCGCGCTTACATTAACATACCGGACGCACTACACTACTATGGCTGCCACAACAATATCCTGAAAGCGTTACTGTACTTCACGCGTAGAGCGTTGTGACCTCGACGCGTATATGTCACCCACAGGCCACTAGTGTAAAATGATTGACAAAATGCTTGAAAAGCGTTAATTTAACTTTATTTGTACATAATGATTTCTTAAATTTACGCAAACACATTGAATAAAGCTATATATGCAGATTTTATCTCTTTTAATTAACTTATTTTTATTTTTAATTCTCGACGTTTCGGGTGCTTTATAGCACCCACGGCCATGGGGGGGGGGGGCAGAGATGTCATAGTTAACTCAGCTACCGTCAGTTTTTTTTTATTTGTACATCTAGCGAACCTGCGAACGAGCATATTGGCTCTTACTGTCTCCCTTTCCATATCCTTGTCATCCCGGAGGACTCTTGTCCTAATGTATCCCAAATATTCAACTATCCACCAGCATTGGAAACATCACTGAGAGATCACTGGAGACACATGGGTGGGCTGATGTTTGCCTGCTTTGAATATAGGTAGTAAGTTGACTTTTATTATCATTACCTAAATTTTAGTCCACGTGCCTCCGAATATGTCTCACATATCGACGATGGTTGTGTACTCCTAAAGAGATAGATATTAAGCTAAATGTGAAGTCTAGATCTGTTTCATATCTACATTAGGTCCAATAAATATCCTCCAGACAGAATTTATACGAAGAGACACGCTGCAGCTATATTATGGTTGTAGCTATATCTATCCATGTAGGCCACAGCATCCACCAACCATTAGGTGGACTGTGTGCTCGTTAGACATCCTTTTTTATAAAAAAACAGCCAGTGCAGTTAGTCTCAACTGAGACTAGTCGTCTGCGCAAGACACCTACAGCTTTATTCCCTCACTCTTATAGTCCGATGGGATTGTGATTCGACACGACCGGAGAGGCATGATAACGCGCAGGATTAGGTCCAATAATAGTTTTTTTTTATAGGGTGGGATATAAGGGCGACAAACGAGCACACAGTCCACCTGATGGTTAGTGAATGCTGTGGCCCATAGAATACATTTAATCTAGATTAAGAATCAAAATGCAGATGCGTTGTCACTCTTGAGTACTAAGATGGAATGCCTCGATTCCAGCAAAACGGGTCTCCGATTACAGAAAGATTCCCTTTGCTCTACCATGTAACACGATGTCGGATATTTAAGTTACAGCCTGCAATCTTTCACTACCGAGCAAAGCTCTATTCTAATATCTGAGAGGTTTATGGAATAGGAAGATTTAACAAAGCTAGTTCAGTGCGACTTGAGTGTTCACATGTCCTCGAAATATATATCCTATACCTTTTGTAATGGATATTTATGGTGACCGTTACCCTTAGAGCCTATTAAAAGTCTACATTTGGATATAAGTTGATGCAATATGAGGCAAACTATGGGAGACGTAGTTTGCCTCATATAGGGGACATTTGCATAGATGCCGCTGTTTTTGTTGTTATTAAGAATACGCTGACGCACATCTCCTGGAATGTTTCACTCTGTGGACTTTTACGACACCCATGTATGTGTAGTTTTTAAATCATCACTACTCGGTCAAAATCGTGGTAGTAGCCTACAATTTATTTGATTTCCTTTTTTAGAAAAAGGATGACAAACGAGCACATAGTCCACCTGATGGTAAGTGGATGCTGTGGTCCATAGACATCCACATTTCTGTAGACTAAGATGGAATTCCTCGTTTTCAGTAGAAAAGGGTCTCCAGATCTCTACACTCACTATACGAAACATAGCAGTATTAAGCTGCTATTTTACGCTGATATTCCGTGAGAGCGTGGTCCTTCCTCGGTCGTGCCGACCCATTCGTGCCACAACCTTAATATAGCTACAGCGTGGCTCTACCACGTATAATATTCTATCAACTCTACATAATATTAATACAAATGCATCCAGGGTTAGTGTCAATTATTAATCAACGTAATTAAGAAATAAACGTTGTGGTTGCCAAAAAAGCTCGAGTGCTTCCCAAGTCCATTGATTACGGTTTTCATGAATGACTTGGTGGGGATGCGTGATGCGTCGCCTGCGCCTCTTACGGGCTACGGACACTCCGTGCGTCGGAGACTACCCGACAGTGTGCACCGGCGCGACTGCGCGGACCGTGCCTCAAATTGTGCGGGAAAACGAACTATCACGAACTGTACTGTGACTGAACTTAATTCGTGTGCTTAGTTCTGTGCTATACTGCGGATCTCTGGTTGTTTTTTTCTGGTATGCAGCTTTAGAAATGGCGCCGTTTAGCTTAAGGTAATTTTTTGATTTTATTTGTCCTAAGCTTATTTTACAAATTTCGCGGCTTTTTAGATTTTTTCAAATAAAATGGTCTTTTCATACTTCAGGTTATAGAACTTTTTGCAAGTTCTATAACCTGAAGTATGAAAAGACTGTAATAATAATAATCTGTCAACGGTTTATTTTTTCGGATAGTTTCAAGTCTTTCACTATTTATTTTAATTTTCTCTACGATCGAATTATAATGATATGCTATTAGGTAGTACAGGCTTATAATTTAGATAAAGCAATATTTTGAAATTTTAAACATCTAGCAAAATTAATTTGAATTTTTGATAAAAATGAAGACAAGAATCGCGTATCAAACTATGACTGAAAGATACTACTACATAATTAAATTTTTCCCATTAAACCTTAAAGCAAGTTGGGGTTGAATGATGCAAAAAATTAAGCTACTGAACCGAGTAGCCTATATTTGTTACAGTTATATTTAATAATAACTTACTTTGTTATTTTTGACGCAAATGTAGTAGTTTACGTGACGCACTTACTTAATATTTGCATTGTAAGAAAATGCAAATCATATTAGTTTTTAAGTTTAAAATATATATTATACGAATACAACTGTTAACTGTTTTATATTATAAATTACTTGGAGTTTCAAGTATTGAATCTTTAACCTTTCGTTTTATAATTTTTATATTAAAAAGTAAAATCTTTTTTACTTTTTAATAAAAAATTTAAAAAACTTAATCTTTAGTTTTTTTCTAGAGACAAATAATATTCCTTCCTAAATTTATTATCATCAAAATTAATTATAATTTTAGATAGAAGTATTAATGCTTTTTTTCTTTTTTATGACCTGGGCGATACGGTATAATTTGTGGGCTGTGTCAGAAACTGTAACATAAAAAATAAAATTTTGTGGAGAATATGAATCAATGAGGTGACACAATAGCACAGTCCACCTGATGGTAAGTAGCTACTGTGTATTAAGAATCGAAATGCCGATATATTGTGATCCCTGAGGTCTATGCAACGTTACCAGTAAAAGCGTCTCCGGATCTCTAAGGTTACCATACAAAACAGCAAATTTATGCTGATATTTAAGGCTAGCATCCAGTAAGCGTTATGCATTCTGTAACCATAATGTAGCTGCTGCGAGTCTCTCCCATGTATGATAGAACTTACAATCCGTTACTTCGTAGATAGTTGCGGTTACTGCATCTCGTCCATGTGCTTTGGTCAGTATTCAGACACAATCTCGAGTCAGAGCTCAAACTCCACAACCTTAAAATTTGTGTAACATACGGTCAGTTCGAAATAGTATGATCTAGACTCAGATTTTGGCATCGTAAAGTTTTAGTTTAAACTTGAGAATGTTTCTGAATAATCGGTCTTAGACACTTAGTTCGATATTCATAAGCACTCTCGAGTTCAAATTTCACAATGTTAAAATTTGTGCCAAACTTAAATTTTGACGTTGCCAAAGATGAATTTAAATTTAAGATGACCGTTACAGTCCAAGTACACCGCTGAACACAGGCCTCCTCCATATATTGCCTACGGGGAATATATGCCATAGTTACCACGATTAGCGGGCGAGTTGGCAACCATTGGTTTTATATTTTTAGTTGTTTTTAGGAAGATGCTGCAACCTATGAAACGATATGGGGTCTTAGATATTCTTGCGTCGCCACCTCCACAATTGAGATCGTCTCTGAGTAACTGGAGGTTGTTTCTCAATTGCGCCGTAAGGGCAGTATTCAAGACAATCGATTGTTTTTTGATCTCGACAACAGGGCTACCAATTGTTAATCCAAACCATTCAGAGACCCATTCAAATACACACAAAAAATTTCATCAAAATTAGTCGAGCGATTTTCGAGTTTTAGCGAGACTAATAGATAACAATTGATTTTTATATATAGAGAATCCACTAAAGTGTTACAATTTAAAAATATTTTATCGAAAAGGTACAGACATAAAAGTTGAATATCTGTAAAATCAAGAATAAGGGTGACACGCGGGCACACAGTACCTCCCGATGGTAAGTGGAAGCTGTGGTCAATAAATATTTACATTTATCCTCGGTTAGGATTCAAAATGCAAATGCTATGTCACCCTTGAGGACTAAGATGGATGCCTTGTTACCAATAAAAAGGGTTTCCGGTTATCTTTACCGTCCATTCGAGACCGTAGCATTAAGCTGCTTTTTACCATGGTGTTCTGTGAGATCGTGGTTATATCCCGGTCGAGTCGATCCATTCGTACTACTGCAACCATGATAAAGCTGCATCGTGGTTTTGCCTCGTAAGAACATAATGTAAAGCAAGTTTTTGTTTACCTTTATCGTAATACAAATTATATGAAAGATGTACAATGTACTTTTGACGTTTATTCTATAAATATAACGCTAGTAGCGAATATCCGGTGGCCATTTATCATTAGAGCGTTATCGTTAAGTACCACAATGAATGTTTACAATATTGAATTGATTCAACTGAAAATATGAATTAGTATGATATTATTATGTTTTATAAAAATTGTAGAACTTAACCATAGACGATCATTAAGAGATTTATTTTGTATCTACAATTTTCCTTTATTTTCATAGATTATATATATTAGAGATTTAAAACAGAAACTTTTTATTTAATATCTAATATAGGTATAAAAATTAATATTTTGTTTTTTCGTATTTTAGGCACTGCCATATCGTTCATCAGATTGCGCTGGAACTTTGTCAACTTATTGCTTGCACTTGCGCGAAAATTTATAGCCATAGTACAAGTAACTGACACTAGGTGGCGCGCGTATCGTACTGACAAATTTGATTAAAAGTTATATATCATTCAATATCATTCAATTTTATACATGGCAGAGCCACATTGCAGCTATGTTATGGTTGTAGCACGAAAGGGTTAGCTCGACCGGGGAAGGACCACTCTTTCACATAATACCAGCGTAAAATTGCAGCCTGATGCTGCTGTGTTTGGTGAGTGTAGAAAGTCGGAGACTCTTTTCACTGGAAAAGAGGCATTCCATCTTAGTCCTCAGGGGTGACAGCGCATCTGCATTTTGATTCTTTATCGAGGTTAAATGTAGATGTCTATGGGCCACTTACCATCAGGTGGACTGTGTGCTCGTTTGTCACCCTAATTCAACAAAAAAAAAAAAACAATTAATATATTATCATTCCGAATTAAACTATATAACTCTTACTAATTTAAAACGATATTTTCATAAATATTTCTTCTGTGGGAGGAATGCGTCGGATACGAGCTTGTATATAATAAATATTACTTGATGAAAGTAATTTTTATGATTAAAACTACTTTTACGGATTTTATCACGTTTATTTTTACTTTTAATTACTTTTATTTTTAATTCCCGACGTTTCCCGGCGTCCGAATCCAGTCCGTTATCGGACCATAAACAATAATTAAAAAAGCTGAAGGTACTCCGGGTTTAACAATGACATCGGGACGTCAGTCATCTCAGTCCCCCGTGACCATGGGTGCTGGAAAGCGCCCGAAACGGCGGGAATTAAAAATAAAAGTAATTAAAAGTAAAAATAAACGCGATAAAATCCGTAAAAGTAGTTTTAATCATGTGTAGTGTTCGCGTAAATATAAGAAATCATTAAGTAATTTTTATGTTTATATTACCACTGGTTCGGAAAATACCTTCGTCCTGGAAAGAACCAGCAAGAAACCCAGCGGAACTTCTTTTTTTTGTAAAAAGAACCGTTTACAATAATATGTTTATATTATATGTTTACTAATAGTAAAGTTAAAAATGTTAGTCTATGCTATACGACAGATCAGACTATTGCTGAATATGAGTTTTACTCATTTTATAAATTTTTGATGTAATCACCACACTTAGCAGCTCTCCTTTGGTGTTTCAAATAATTTATATCTGTCTATACGAAATTGTAAACCACTATCTATCTAAAGCTACGAGGTCTCTCGTCTTTTCTACATACACTTTTTTAACTATTATAAGTCACTTGACTATACTTTCTGATTGTAAGTGGTGAATTAGCCGAAGATGGTAGAATAAAATTGTGTGATTTGATTTCTTTAAAACTGCATTTTTTGTCTGTAATTCACCTGACGCAGTGCAGTTATATGTTTTATTTATTACTTCTTTTTTGTATTTGTAATCTAAAAGTAAAATTTACAGCCTATATACGTCCTACTGCTGGGCACAGGCCTCCCCTCATTTCTGAGAGGGTTTTAGTAGGGCAAGGAAGTGTCCGCCGCGCTGCCTCAATGCGTGTTGGCGAACTTCACATCTCTTCGAAATATTTTTTTTCTTATTCCTCAGACGTGCAGGTTTCCTCACGATGTTTTCCTTCACCGCCGAGCACGTGGTAAATCAGCACTTAAAATAGCAATTAACAATTTCATTGGTGCCGTCGGGGATCGAACCCGGGTTACTCGCGTTCTTTTATATTTACAGCGAGCGTTAACGAGCGTTAAATTTAAGTTAAAATTAAGCGAGCTACCATGGCTCATACAGCGATTTGTAATCTAATTCCACGTTATTGGTTTTATTGCACAGTCAGTTAAGTTTAAAGTTAAAAGTGACAAATTCGAGTGTAGTAAATACATACATAAATACCACATAAATACACCCAGAGGGGTAGGCAGAGACTACGGACTTCCATTTGGCACGATCCTGACATACCTCTCTCTCGCCTCCTTCACATCCATATATCTACGCATACACGCTCGTCAGTTAAGGGTACTCCTAATGTGCCCCATTTTCAAAATATCGCCAATTTGGTCGATAAACTTTCTTCTAGGGTGTCCCTCCCCAACTCTGTCGTTTACATCTGCAATATAAATTTGCTTTTCACTCTTTTCACGTTCATTCTTTCTAAATGACCAAACCACCGAAGCATTTATTTCTTAATCCTGGTCACAACATCATCGTAGCAAATAATATTAACCTCTCAATCCCTTTTTTTAAACTTTTCTAAGCCAGCACTTAACTACAATCCCACCTGATGGTAAGTGGTGAAGTAGCTTAAGATGGTCAAGTGCACTGACTTAACAAAAACCTATTCACTCTTGCCTTGAAGACACCCACATTATAATTGGATGGAAAGACAGATGCTGGCAACTTATTCCACTCCATTGCTGTATGCATGACGAACGACGTAGCGAACCGTTTGGTTCGAATGCGTGGTAAGTCAACAACGAAAGGGTGGAGACTGGCCGAACGTCTGGTTGTTCGATGCTGGAAGGGAGAGGGAGGAATTAAATTATACAAATCCTTCTAGCAATTCCCCTAGCGGTCTCATGAGACCACGGCTATATTTTGATTCTAAATAAAGGTCGTGTAGTGGTGGCAATATCCACTACCTCCATAAAACCCGTGGGTGTCGCAAGAGGCAGTACAGGGAAATTGAACAGTATAATATATATATATATATATATATATATATATATATATTATTCGTGGTAGAGTCTCGCTGCAGCTACATTAAGGTTGTAGCACGAATTGGTCGGCCCGATAGGGCAGGATTATTGCTGCTTTATTATATTGGTGAGTGTAGAGAACCTGAAAGCCTTTTTACTAGAAATAACTAGAAGTACTAAGAATGAAATGTAATAAAAAATAAGCATTTTCCTAGCGTAAATACATAGAGTAGCAGCATCTCCGTAGCTGTGGCAGATATCCCGATGAGGCGGTCTTTGGGGGAGGCCTATGTTCAGCTTAGAATTATGGTAGACTATAATGGTGATAATGTTGAACATGGTAATTTTATTTTATAAGGCCTAAAAACTCTTCATTTTGCCTCAAAGTGCATTATTATTCTCCTTTTGTCGCGAATACGGTTTATGTGTCATGTTTAAGTGTAGCCGGGAAATTATAAGGATATAACTTATAAGGATAAGTAAGTAATATTATTCATAACTTGGTTATATCAAACATGTTCCTAATTCCCTTTCGACGTAAGCAGACCGCAAGTGTCCGCCACTACGTGTTTGGGGTAAACTAAGTACAGAAATCACTGTAATATTTATTTCTTAATTCTTTATTTGCTCTTAAAATTTTAAAATATTCTAATAAGTTATTATTTTTAAAGTGTATATTAATATACATATCTATTCAGTTTAGATAGCGTGAAAGGGTAGGTATAATACGTTAATGTGATTTTTATGCAATTTGAGTGATATATTAGTTACTTTAAGCGACAGTAGCCAAAGTTGCAAAGTTATGGGCTTGAATAGGAAAATCGTCTAATCCGTAAATCGTGAACCATTGCTAACATAAGTACTTACTTAGAGTGGTTTACGGGAACATAATTATCTAATATTAAAATCGTTGCTAGTAATCTTTTCAAAAAAAGAAAAAATAGCGAGTTGTAGCAGAATATAGAAACTTAATTAGAAGTTCGTAAGCGCAGTGGCTTAGTAATGATTTACGGCGCTGAGGGCCGCGGGTTCTGATCCCGCACGGAACAAGTATTTGTTTAGCCTACAAATAATTTTTCAGGGTTTGGACGTTTGTCCTTTATGTATGAACGTTTGCAATTTATGTATGAACACTGTCTCTACGATACAGTAATCCTAGTGTGGCGATAATGTGATTTAAAAATACAAAGTAACGCTTGATTCAAAAAAAAATTGATTTGTCTGCCTACATAGATAACAGAATAATATATAATACTCAAGAATAATAATAATCACGTGAATAATTAACTAACCGAATGTAGAGTGCAAGCAAACATTTTTATATTGTAATCTTGATGCGGTTATTATTCTGCCAGGCGTTTTGGTCGTTGTATTCACAAACTAAAAAGAAGTACTAGGGCTGTTGTATTAATTTAATTTTAATCTACTCCGGTTCATGATTTCTTGGTAGTTGTCTATCTCACGTAGGCAGGAGTAGTATGTTTTTCGGGGTGGGTTAGCTTTTCTCATTTTCTCATACTTGTTTTAAAGGGGATGAGGGTGCTTGATTTCTTTAGCAAATATATCAGTGAACGTCGGTCCGTGTCTATGGTTCCGAATTTATTCGGATTTGACAACAAAAAGGGAGAGAAAATTAATTGGAATTAACCAAATAATAAACGGAATAAATGTTTCTATTTTAAATAGGGACTTTGAACTGAACCGACATAGACAATAGACAAGTAGGACTAGGAGTATTTATATTCATGTTTGCATATTCCTTTGTGTATGTCTGCACTTCTAGTGTATGGCTACATTTTATGGTAACAACACATCTCACAAATGGTGCTTGAACAGCATTCTGATGAAAGTTGTCATTTAATTAATTAAAAATCGATTACTGTTGTTGGGTTCTCTTTTTTTAAGATGTACCTTATACGACGCCTTTTGGTGGATGCGTAACGAAAACCACTACCCATATAGGGTAATGAAAACCACTACCCATATAGGATAATGAAACAGGAGATGGGCAGCAGGACCCCTAGTAATAACTCAAAGTAATACATATATAACTGCGGTTGCAAAATCGCCTGCCAAGCATGACTACTATGGCAAATGAATATTCCCTCTATGATGATATTGGTGCAGCATTTTTATCAGCTTTTGATAGGCTGTAACGATGGTGGTAACTTATTGTATTGTATTGATGGATGTAACTTATTGTATTTTTATTTTATTGTGGAAGTACACAGACAGTAGAAATATACAGTTGCAAAATAAAAAGTACAATGGTGTACACAGTATATAACAACATATCTGTCTCACTAACTTAGCCATAACAATAACAAATGGTAAAATTTAAAAATTTGTGCAACCGATTTCAATACCTAGGCTGCACTATAAGTATCGGGAATGGAATATTTCCACTGTTCCTGTCATATTAAAATCTTAACTGAAAACTCCTTGGTTTTAAAAAAAATTGAATACCATTTATTTGTTTAAAAAAGATTCTCGGTCTTGTCACAAGGTTTTGTCAAACTTGTTTAGTCGTTGAGAAAATGGAATTGATTCGAGAAAATTCAAGAGCGATGATTTATTATGACTTTCGAAGTGATTTAACACAAAAACAGTGTGTTGACTGGATGATTTCTGCGTTTGATGATGAAGCCCCATCCAAAACCACAATTTATCACTGGTTTGCTGAATTTCAACGTGTCGTGTGTCGACGTGTCAAGCTTAGTGATGATCCCCGTCAAGGTCGTCCAAAAGCTACAGTCACCCAAGAAAACGTTGATGCTGTGCGTAAGCTGATTGAGGAAGATCGAAATGTGACATACCGCGAAATTCAGGCAACTTTAGACATTGGCATGAGTCAAATACATATAATCTTGCATGAACAATTAGGTGTAAAAAAGTTGTTTTCCCAATGGATACCGCATTCGCTCTGTGAAGTCTCGCGTTACTTGGTGCGTTAGAACTCCCGGAAAATTCCACGTAGGATCCACGGTGACAAATCCTGGATATACGCGTACGAACCCGAAACAAAAAACCAGTGACGAGTTTGGGTGTTCGAAAATGAGTTAAAGCCAACAAAAATTGTTCGCTCACGGAGTGTTGCAAAAAAAATGGTGGCCACGTTTGTCTCCAAAACCGGCCATGTTACGACTATTCCTCTTGAGGGACAAAGAACGGTTAATGTAGAATGGTATGCTAGCATTTGTTTGCCACAGGTCGTTTCTGAACTCCGTAAAGAGAACTGCAACCGCCGCATCATCCTCCATCACGACAATGCGAGTTCTCACACCGCACACAGAACAAAAGAGTTTTTAGAGTAAGAAAACATAGAATTATTAGACCATCCGCCGTACAGCCCCGATCTAAGCCCTAACGATTTCTATACTTTCCCTAAAATAAAGAATAAATTGCGTGGACAGAGATTTTCATCACCTGAAGAAGCTGTGGACGCCTACAAAACGGCCATTTTGGAGACCCCAACTTCCGAACGGAATGGTTGCTTTTTTTTTTTTTTTTTTTTATAGAAGAGGGGGCAAACGAGCATGCGGCTCACCTGATGTTAAGTGACTACCGCCGCCCATGATCAACCGCAACACCAGGAGAATTGCGGGTGCGTTGCCGGCCCTTTAGATAGGAGTAAGCTCTTTTCTTGAAGGTCCCCAGGTCGTATCGGTCCGGAAAAATCGCCGGTGGTAAACTATTCCACAGAGAGGTTGTACGTGGAAGAAAACTCCTTGTGAAACGTACAGTGGTGGACCGCCAAGCATCCAGATGGTGTGGATGGTATCGGGAAGTTTGCCGTGTAGTGCGTAGTTTGTATGTAGTGCTTCAATGATTGGTTCCATCGTATGGAAAAATGTGTCAAATTTCGCGGAGAATGCTTCGAAAAACAATAAATACATTTTTAAATAGTAATGTTGTGTCACTTCCTTGATTCCCGAAATTTTCAGTGCCGCCCTCGTATAAATAAATGAGAACATCATTAATGTATTTGAAGTCATATGTTGATCAAATTTATATAGGACCACACGAGAAGCACATGCTTTCAAATAAATAAATAAGCATGAAGATCGGGAAAATGTTCTGAAGTAACACACATAAAAAACATACAATCGAATTGAATACTCGTTGAAGTCGGTTAAAAAAGTAAACATGTGATAATTAATAATTCTAAACAGAAGTAGGTTCCCAATTTTTATGTAGGTTCTTATTTCTTTCTTTTATGAATATATGTTACACGATGTCTTGAACGTTTGGTGATTCTTTTTTTTAATACAGAGGCTATATTTCAAGGGTTGCCGCATATACATTTGGAGCATATATTCCACCCCTATTAGTGCAAAAAATGAAGTTATTAATGAGATTTTCTAAGATTTTTTGAGACAGAATGTCATTTATATACATGAAAATGGACTTGTGATATTTCTTTGTGCACTCGAAAAGGTCCAACAATTATACTTTTAATTAAAAAACCAATTTCTCAGAACTAAAAAGATTAAAATATTTTTGTAAGAATATCCACTACCCCATATCTTCCCGTGGGTGTCGTAAGAGGCGACAGAGGGAGACAGGCAGGAGATGGGCAGCAGCGTCGGTACGACTAAAAATAAAAATAAACTGCCAACCCGCTCACCAAGCGTGGCAACTATGGCAAATATCCCCCTATGAGGCTATCTATGAGGAAGGCCTATGTTCATGGACCTTAATATGCTGTAATTGTAATGGTATGGTATATTTCCACAAAATAGCTTCTAAAATGGGTGTTAAAATATCATAGTGCATAGAAGGATTAAAGCCTCGACTTGCACTTTTTAAACTTTTAATTTTTATATTACAAAACCTAATTCTAGCACCATATTTATTGTTCGAGAAGATGTGGTTCAACGTTGTGATAATAGCCGCGTACTCCAACTCTCAATAATTTAGCCATCGAAGAAGTATCAACGGACGAGAAATGCGCAACCCCTGCACTTAAATCATTAACACACTGCAATTTTGTTAAATTACAAACTGTAGGGTTAAATCGGTCGTAGTTCTAGTGCTGGCTGATATAATTCACGCTGGCTGTTAAACTGCAAGTAAGGTACCTGACGTTCTGGAAGCGTAAGACGTATCAAGTGAACTCATTTTAGTTTAAACAAAAAAAACTTTTAATAAACATCAAATGAAACTTATCGTTTTAATTCACGACGTTCCCGACGTCGACGAAATATTGCTCGGGGTCACAAGTCACAACACATCTGAATTTGGTTATTGATCCATATATATATATATATATATATATATATATATATATATATATATATATATATATATATATATATATATATATATATATATATATATATATATATATAACCATCAGGAGGACTATATGCTCGTTTATCACTCTTGATCTATAACAAATAGAACACACCGTCCATTTGATGAGTCTTGTCAGAACCAAATTTTCATTTGCCGTGTGAAGTAGACGAATATGCCGTGTTTGTATGGAACAATAGACCTTTCGATTACCGTAGCATGAAAATAAAAAATCCGACAGACATATGTTTTAAAAATAAATTTACTATATTTTTACTACATAAAAACATTAGTTATAAGTTTTTCTTAAGCTGAACGTTATTTCAACCGAATAAATATCTTATACTTGAATCGTTTTGTAGTTTTCTGAGTAACTCCATAAGGGTTTTTTTGTTGGAAATACTTAAGTTTCGATTCCTGTAAGTTGAAAGAATACAATCTGAATAAGTAAATTGATAATTTCTTCCGAAAAAGTAATAAAAACCCTATCATTAAAAATATGAAAGATGATTGCCGTAGATCCTGCTACAGCAGTGGAAATCTTGCCGTATTGGTAGGCGAAAAAATTAGTAATTTCTGCCCAATTGCCGTAGCATTGGCAGCAACACTGATCTATTCTATTCTATAGTACCAGACGACTAAGATAGAAAGACTTTTTAATATTAAAAACTTACCTGACGATCTTTAAAATGTAAAATAGTAACAGCTTACTGCTTCCAATTAGAGTTAAATTACATTACAAATTTTATATGGATACAATCTTAAACTCGCAAATTGGCACTCATGTCATATCAAATCGGACTGGATGGGACCGTCGCGCAGTAAAAGGGGTTCGGCTGTATTAGCGGCGGAGGGGAAGAGGCTTAACTCTCGCCGCACACGAACTGGATCTCGAGGCACTAAAAAAAAGGATAAAACAGGCGAGATTAAAACTAAAACTATTGTTCCTTTTAAACCGCGCTTCTCGCCGATGCCAGCGGAGAATTTCTTTGCCGGTTCATGCATAAATTCATTCCCGGTTTTGTGACAAGAGCCTCGTATAATTAAGCGCTTAGAAGATAGAGATTGAGCTCTAGAGCCCCCATTTATTCATTATAGCAATACCATATTCTATTACGTTGGAATAGAGTATTGTTCTCTTTAGGTTATTTACACGGGTTTCATGTTTTTGCAGACAGTAGCGTCAGACGGCGCACGTTATTTCTGTGAATATTCGCTTTCGTTTGGAACCTGTTTGTTTTTTGTCATGTCCTGTTCAGTATATTTCTGTCGGCACCCGAAGTTCATTGATGCCTAATATTTGAGTATTGTTGATACTTCAGAATCGTAAGTATATATATTGGCTAAAATTCGAACATTCCTTGCGCATAAATAACCTCATTATGAATCCTTGGTAACATGATACACAAGACAGGGTAGCTTCAAGACTTTTTATTTGAGGTTCAGTTAATCGCGGTCTTAGCGTCATATTTTTATTATTATTTTTTAGTTTTTGTATTGGCTCGAGATATTTAAATCATTTTTACTTAAAAAAAAAAACAAGTTTTTTCTAAGTACAAAATTTCTTTGTTTAGCCATATTGAATCAGCTCGAAGAATCTAGAGCGTGTAAACCATTGATTTAGAAGAGTATTGTAAACATACCAAACTGACTTCATGGTAAGTGGACAACAAATTGAAGCATCTCACAGCGGAGAATAATAGCCATCAAAGTCGGGATATTCTCGTGGCATATAAAATCAAACTGGGTCGCGAACCTTACAAAATTTTGCAACGATTGTGTGTTTTAAACGAAATGGGCTCATTTCAAATACATTATACGGCCTACTCGTCACATTTCAGTTTCGATAGCCACATTTAGCGAAATTAGGCCACAAGCTAACACAAAGCTTTAAAACGAAATTATTGCGTTCATTTCGTAATGTCTCGGACTGAATTGTCGCCTACAAACAGATTCAAATGGGCCACACACTGCGTTAAAATGAAATAATACAAATGGTCAGCCTGAGTAATTGGTTAGCATCTAAATGAATGTCTTGCTATTCTAACACAATAGCATAATGACATCTATTCATTAATATAATATTCGTTAATGAAAGTCTAGTTCAACAAATTGTACATGCCTAGTCTTTTCACACTATGTTAGTTCAGTGAGTCTAGTGCTTATAGAGCTCTTTTTAGTTATGCTCGCCTGGTAATCGTAGGTACGAACAAGAGACGACCTAGGTCTTAAGAGTCTTAAGAGGATTTTTTATGTAATTTTTATTGCCAAAATCCACTTTTATATTTTTTTGTAAATTTTAAAAAGAATGAAATGCGCATTCTGAAGAAAAAATAATTTTAATTGTTAGTCTATTTTAGCCTATTATTTGTATCGAATTTAAATCCACTTCCAATAAAATTAAAATAACAGTATTAAGCCGGATATCCCTAATCATGTTTCTGGTAAACTGTATCACAAGATTTTCCTGTCCAATTCTCGGTAAAAACCATCGTGGTTTAGTAAGAATAAATGACGGGATGAATACGTTTAAATGCGGGAACCGAGCTTAATTTCGTTTACCACAACGGTGATATTAGATAAATATGCTTGAACGTGGGCGTAGCGAATAACAATGTGTGATTGGATTTTCCTATATCGTGAAACAGTCATTTTTGTTGTAACAATTTTTATTAATAGAGGTGATAAGTACCATAGAATGGACAGTTGAACATCATTTATATGTTTATATTAAAAAAAAGAATGAACTTGTTTTCATTTGTAATATAAACACACATTGATCTCTCTCACAGAATACCAGCGTAAATTAGCAGCATAATGCTGCTGTGTTTCGTATGGTGAGTGTAGAGAACCGGAGACCCTTTTTATTGGAATCGAGGCTATCCATCTTAGTCCTCAGGGATGACAACGCATTTGAATTTTGATTCTTAATTGAGGATAAATGTGGATGTCTATGAGCCACAGCATCCACTTACCAGCAGGTGGACTGTGTGCTCGTTTGTCACTCAATGCTATAAAAAAACGTTTATACAATACATACATACGTATTAAAATAGTGAACATTATAATAACATGTTAATCAAATTGTAATTGATATCATAATAAGTAAATTACTAAGTAGTTATATACACACATGTGTACATATAAAGTAGCAATAACTTATATGGGCCCTACCCGGGATTCTAACCCGGGACCACATGTTCAGCAATCGCGCTGACGACCACAAGACTAACGAAGCCGTTAATATTCATAGATAATACAGTAGATAACGAAAGTCCTGTCAGTGTCATTGCTTGCGCTCGGACATATTGAAATTTCAAACAAGTTAAAAGTTCAAACAAGTAAGAGGATTGTGAAGTGCCGATACGAGGCGCGAGTAGGTATTTTCAAAAATGCTATCTGTTTCACATCGCTCGCTTCTTATCGCCGTCGTGCGATAGAGAGAGTTGCAAATGTTGGAAGTAATTGCCTACATTTTCTTTTTAAAATATTGTTTCGAGCGATAACGTTTTCACCCTTCACTCTAAACCTTTACGAAATGAGACAATTTTGGTTTCATTAGATTCAGTACACCTTAATTTAGATCTTTTACAATAATTCAGTTTAATTTGACTTAAAAAAAATAAAAACGCTCGAGGAAGTTTTGAAGTTAAAAATATAGACATTTAGATGCTAATAACTTATATCGCACACAATATTACCTCAAAATAAAAACTCACGGACCTAGTTTTTCATTATATCTACAACATTTCCAAAAATTATGAAAATTAGACTATGTTTACGGGAGGGAAAATGAAACGTATCGCTTTTTGTATGAGAATTAACAGCTTCACAATCCCAGTAATATTTAAAGCGTGATATTTGTGACTATATATTATGTTGAATATATATATATATATATATATATATATATATATATATATATATATATATATATATATATATATATATAAATTACGTGCCACGTTGTTTGTCCGCGACGGAATCCTAAACTACTTAACCGATTTTAATCAAATTTGCACACCGTGTGCAGTTTGGTCCAACTTGAGAGATAGGATGGTTTTTTTGACCCTGAGTGACCCACAATTTTTTATTTACGAATTTAAGGATTTTTAATGGGACATGACAAAAGATCGACGGAAAGAGCAGAACAAAGTCTGCCTGGCAAGATAGTGTATAAATATAAATCAAGACCATAATTTTTGTAATTATTGCAGTGTTGCCAACACCAGCATAGAGCAAAACTGTAGATATGCTTGAAAAAAACTGTAAATATTAAATTAGAAAACAGTAAATCTACATCTTTATATTATATTTTGTTTACTTAATGATATTAACTAATAAATAGAATACACTATAGGGAGGGCATTAAAAATAATCAATATCATGTAATTATCAAAGTTTTAATCAAATTAAATGTCAAAATCAAAAGTCTCAAAGTTGCAATTTTTCCAGTGTCTACATGTTAGGTACATAGTATTACTAGCTACTATCTCATTCTCAACTTGTAAGTCTTCTTGATTTTGCGTTTCATCTTTACTTTTGTTGAAATCGTATATGTTTTTTTTGAATTTTTTGAAATGGTCATTTGTCACATTGAACTCGAAACAATTTTTAATTTCTGACTTTGTGCGTGCAAGGTGACTTTTATTGTGGTCGTAGAAGGTTTATTTCTTAGTTTCGTTTTCATAACATTAATAATCAATAAAAGCGGTTTACCGTAGCGGTACTGTATGGCAAACAAAGGAGTTTAAAGTCGATAATAGTGGATTCGATAGTAGTAGGTTTCACTGACGCTGACTTAGTGTACGGACGGACTAATAAAACAGATGACGCTAGGCATCATACATAAAAAAAAACTGTAGATTTCGAGGCCTAAACTAAAAACTGACAATATTTCCAAAAAAAAAAACTAGATCTACAGTTAAAACTGCAGGGTTGGCAGCACTGAATTATTGTAACAATAACATTTACAATTATTCCTACTTGCACATGACAGTTAACGTATTTTCCGAAAATAAGTGGCGAAGCTGATTATTATAAACCGATTCAGACATTATATTCTTTCTTACATTTTACAATTTATACTTCGCGTGTACAGTTAGGTGAGATCGTAGAACAGAAATATTGTCAGGTCAACTGGTTCAAGGTAACTTGACTTTTACTTATGGTATGGGAGAGTTAAATTGAGAGCCTGGGATACCATAGAGTTCGTGCGAGCGGGGTGTGTGGTATTGCGTGGGAGGGCAACACTTAAAGAAAGTTTTGTGGTAAATTATACCTTAATTGAATGTTTTCTTTTCAAATAGACTGGTAATAAACTATAAGTGGTCTATTAAAATGCAAAGAAATTTAAAAAAAATTGTTACGGCTTTTTCTTGGAGAACGTCTAACCTATTTGATAGGGGGCCCGTTAAATTCGTTAAAGTTTCCGGGAGGTTAATTCATGGTCTTCAAAATGCTGGTTTGCTTAGCGAGAAGATATACCAGAACAACATAATGCTTGTGGTGTCTATACCTAATAAAGTAATATTTTTAATGATTTTAAATCGTGGTATTCGGTATTTGCATCAAACTAGCGGCGTTGTAAGATTATCCACTAAGTAAAGTAAAGTTACAGCCTATATACGTCCCACTGCTGCTGTGCCCAGCAGCATTTTGCGCTGGTATTCTGTGAGAGCGTGGGCTTGCCCAGGTCGAGCAAACCCATTGGTGCTACAACTATAATATATCTGCAGCATGGCTCTACCACATAATGATTTCTTATATTTACGCGAACACTACACATTGAAATAATACTCGTTTTTACGGAATTTATCGCGTATATTTAACTTTTTAATACCCGACGTTTCGAGAGCTTTACAGCACCCATGGTCACGGGAAGGACTGAGATGTTTAACGTCCAGATGTCATAGTTAACCGCGGTTACCATAGATTAAAACAAAAGTTAAATTTTAATCTATGGTAACCGCGGTTAACTATGACATCTGGACGTTAAACATCTCAGTCCTTCCCGTGACCATGGGTGCTGTAAAGCTCTCGAATCGTCGGGTATTAAAAAGTTAAATATACGCGATAAATTCCGTAAAAACGAGTATTATTTCAATGGCTCTACCACGTTGAAAAATTTACACTGGGACTGATGTTCGGCGTCATAAATAGCATAGAACGTAGCGTATGCTACTTATATTGTATATTCTGTGACGGTAGTACCAATTCATACGAACCCTCACCTATATTTTATTTGCATTTGTACTGTATTTAACTGCGGTTAAAAATCTCACGCGGAGTTTGCATCGAGTTAGTTTTGTTGTTCTTCATAATAAATCATCGCTCTTGAATTTTCTCGAGTCAATTCCATTTTCTCAACGACTAAACAAGTTTGACAAGACCGAGAATCTTTTTTTAAATAAATAAATGGTATTCGATTTTTAAAACCAAGGAATTTTCAATTAAAAAGATTTTAATATGACAGGAACAGTGGAAATATTCCATTCCCGATACTTTTAGTGCAGCCTAGGTAACTCGTTGCGGACAGAACATCGCCGCAGCATTCTCGGCTAACCAGCGTGTTCGTATAAAAGTTATATGCGTTGTTCCAAGATTGCGTTTACGGAGTAAGGTAAAATTCTGGAAGATATCTAGGGTACATATTTTAAAACAACCAAGCGTTTTATAGGCGTTATTAGGTTGCGTCCAGGATCATCATCAAATCAACTCTATGCTACCGTATCAATGCATTGTCACCAAAGTTACGTAAGTATGCCAAGTCAGCTTTGACAGTAAGTTTGTCGAAAATTTATTACAAATTTTGATCTGGAAAGGCACAAAAAAGCAAGTTTATATAAGTTGTAAATTTCTTTACTTACTTTTTGTTATACAATAAGGGTGACAAAAGACCACACATGTTATCTGATGGTAAGTGGAAACTGTGACCCATAGACATCTACATCTACCATCAAACAAAATGCAAATGCGTTATCACCCCCGAGGACTAAGATGGAATGCCTCGTTTCCAGTAAAAAGGGTCTCCGGTTTTCTACATTCAACATACGAGAAACAACAGTAAAAGCTGCTATTTAACGCTGGTATTCTGTGACGGCGTGGTCCTTCCCCGTCTGAACCGATCAATTAGTGCTTAATTTTAATAATCTTAGTTTTAATTGTTCTTTAAATATTAAACAGGGAAGATCTAGAAATTTATTGTTTTACTTAAGAGCCGTTGTAGTTCAAGCGCAGGATTCGATCTGCTTATCTGATTTAATACGAGGTCGGCGGTGAATGAAGAGCAAATTATTCTTACGATGTTTCATGTTTATTGGGTGTCTAAGGAATAAAATATATCGAGCACATGTAGCGTTGGCAGGCGTTCGGATAAAACCGGACACAATCGAGCTCTTTGTTTGTATGTCCGGCCAAATTAGACGGTGTCCGGCCAGTCCAGTTTTTGTTAGTCTTTTTAAATTTGAACATTTATTTACATTTTTCATGTACTAACATACAAAATATTGCAATTATTGAAATTAATATTGTAGTGAATATTGAATGATTAATAATAATGAAGACCGATTTATATGATAATTTCATTGTTAATTTATTACAATTTAAGATTTTATGGTAAATAATAAAAAAACATTGTTTTACTTTTTTTAAAAATGTCATGTTATACTAAGACTAAAAAATCACAAGTGACCGGCCTTTTAACAAAATATCCGGCTAAGCTCGCTGGTCTGTCCGGTTTTTCGGTTTTTAAGACCTGGCAACCCTGTGAAACTGGCAACATGTGAAGTCCGCCAATACTCACTAGAGTAGCGTGACGGACTAATTACTCCACGGGTCCATAGCCCTATCAGAAACGAGACGAGGCCCGCCCTCAGCAGTGTGACGTATATGGGCTTTATTTGTTTATTACTGGGGAAGGACCTCGCTCTCACAGAATATCAGCGTAAAATAGTAGCTTAATGCTACTGTGTTTCGTATGGTGAGTGAAGAGAACCGAAGACCCTTTTTACTGGAAACGAGGCATTCCATCTTAGTCCTCACGGGTGACAACACATCTTCATTTTGATTCGTAATCGAGGATATATGTAGATGTCTATGGGCCGCAGCAACCACTTACCATCAGGTGGACTGTGTGCTCGTTTGTCACCCTATCCTATAAAAAAATTAACAACTTTTTAATTTACAAAGTATATGTCTTATATAAGCGAATATTTCTTTCCCGCGACAATTTATTTTGATGATTATATTATTTTTAGTAATTTGACATTGTTCTTTTACATTATTAAGGTTTTGTTTTTGGTGGAAACCATTTTAAGACATAAATTTACTTAGTTCACTTCTAGGAATTCTAACTCACAGTTATACCATCTCTTTTAACTGCGTGTGTATTTCACGCGCAAAGTTGCTCATTGTGTAAGTTACTGTTATATATTCTGTTGACAGTGTCGATGTGGAAGGCATGCGCAGAAGTAACTCAATATCATTGCAACTCATGTAGGACAATATGTCTTAGCTTAAATCAGTTGTTATGTTTTCACGGCTATTAAATATTGCAAAATACTAAAAGTTGGTCAGGATGACTGAGAGAACACAATCATATGTTTGTGATAACTTTATTGATAATAATCAGTAGGGTTTATATCACTATTCGAACACTTTCATTTTCACTAATAGTTCAAATGTGTTTCGAAAATCGTAGAAAGAAGAAATAAAGAAAGAAAAAAATATTTGTTTTTGACACACACAAGGCACCAGAACACAGAAGCAAAGTCAAAACAAAAAAAAACAATTAAAAAAAAACAAAAAAAAAAACGAATAAACTGCCAGTATTAAAATTAGGAAAATTAGGAAAAAAAAGTCGTCACTGCTCCTTAATATTTAAATAGTGACGAAACCGAGTAGCGGTGGTATATGAATATCCACTAGCACATATCGTCTCGTGGGCGTCTTAAGGGGAAATATAATGTCAAATGGCTTAGCAAGATCCTTCGTTATGCCGAAAATATTGCAGCATTAATTTTGAAATAAATATATGGTAAAGTTGAGGATTAATGTTAAGGATTATGTTAGACGACAACACGATTTCGTAAAATTTTCTCGATAGAAAAAAAAATCCAAAGTTACCTCCAAAATAAACAATAAACCGCTGTTATTCATAAAATACTTTAAATAAGATCATAAAACTTTGCATACTAACTGAACTAACTATAAAGCAGTGCTTATGTTATTTACTTTTTTTTAAATACCATTATTTTCACTGTAAAAAGAAATTACCTAAACTATCGGCCTTTTGAAGCGTGATTCCTGCAGCACGGTCACTTCGCCTCGGCCTTTGAACGGGGAGGTTGTGTCGCTTACGATCAGAATATACATTACGCAACAGTACGACGTAAAATTACAATGGGAAATAACTGTGATAAAAATAAGAAGCGGCTGGCTTGGCGTTAAGAAACAGGCATAAATATGATAAACCTAATGAAATAAGTGTCTAACGACCTTTCTACTTACAGTATTAGTGATTACAAACATGTCGGTACATAGCATACGACGCGCGGGGAAGTGGGGGCGAAATTAGAATTTGAGCTGACTTACTCTATCCTCTTAAGAGGCGACGGAGGGAAACTGAACCAGGAGATGGGCAGCAGCATCTTCCTGATAATAACTCGAAATAATAAAAAACTGCCGTTGACAACCCGCCTGACAAGCTTGGCGACTATGGAAAAATCTCCCCTATGAGACAATCTAAGGGGAAGGCCTATGCTCAGCAGTGCACTTTTATAGGCTGTGATGATGGATGGATGAAGGAGCAGCTATCTACCAGCGATCAAGTTCCCGCTAAAATCAAATTTCTGAAGTTAGTTAATTGATTTTGATGATTCTGTTTTTATTTGTTGACATTGTCATTCGACAGTAATATATATATATATATATATATATATATATATATATATATATATATATATATATATATATATATATATATATATATATATATAACATAACATAACATAAACACTCACGCCTGTCACCCAGAGGGGTAGGCAGAGACTACGGACTTCCATTTGGCACGATCCTGACATACCTCTTTCGCCTCCTTTACATCCATATATCTACGCATACATGCTCGTCGGTTAAGGGTACTTCTAACGTGGCCCATTTTCAAAATATCGCCAATTTGGTCGATAAACTTTTTTCTAGGGCGTCCCTTTCCGACTCGGCCATTCACATCTGCCATATAAATTTGCTTTGTCACTCTTTCCTCATTCATTCTTTCTACGTGACCAAACCACCGAAGCATTCCTTTCTTAATCCTGGTCACAACATCATCTTGCATACCACATTTATCTCTTATCACGCAATTTCTCACCCTGTCATTCAGATTAAACCCTAGCATATTCCTTAAAGACCGCATTTCTACAGCATTTATTCTACTTTCGTGCTTCTTCTGCCACACCCAGCTTTCACTACCATACATTAAAGTAGGGACTAACACAGCATTATGAATTACCATACGTGCCTGTTTTGACACATTCTGGTTCTTCATAATAGAGTGTAGTGCCCCATTCACTCTATTCCCTGCATTTACTCGTCGTTCTATTTCCCTATCATATCTACCATCCCTGCTAAATACACATCCCAAATACACAAACTCATCCACTTGCTCAATTAACTCTCCTTCTATTCTTATTTCACATACCGTTTTGCTTTCTTCTCTTTCAAAAACCATCACTTTCGTCTTACTTGCGTTCACTTTCATTCCCCTTTCTTTCAATTCCCAGTTCATTAATGTAACCATCATTTGCAACTCTGCCGCCGATGACGCAAGTATGACTTGATCATCGGCATACAAAAGGCATTTGACGGTTAACTCGCCCATTCTTAACCCACATTCCTCATCTTTCAAAGTTTGCAAACACCGGTCCATAAATAGGTTGAACAGCCAAGGGGAAGCTACACAGCCCTGTCTGGCACCTTTTTGGATGCCAAACCAGTCCGAGTAGACCCCATTGATCCTGACACAAGCACTAGAGTCCCTATAAAGAGACCTTAATGCCTGTATCAAACCAGCGCTCAACCCATATGAGTTCAGTGTTTGCCATAACACATTCCTGTCCACTCTGTCATAAGCCTTTTCCAAGTCCATGAACGCACAAAAAACTTTCTGGTTTTTGGCCAAAAACTTCTCCGCAATCATGCGCATGGAAAAGACTTGATCTGTACATATATATATATATATATATATATATATATATATATATATATATATATATAAAATTGATCAAAATCTGACCAGTAGTTCTTGAGTTATATTTAATAATGCGTATTTAATTGAATTCGAATACATTGACGATATTCTCATTTTATTTATATTGAAGTTTTGTACAACCGTACAAAATTTTTATTTTACTACTTTTTATCGGCGCTTTCTTAGTTCTGATAAATTTTAATAATAATTAAACTAGGTTCGTAGTTTTCAATAACCCAATTACTAGATATTTATAGAATAAGTCATTCTATTGTTAGCTACAGACCTAAAAGATTAGGTACACCTAAAGTTAATAAAGATTCAACAATATCATCTACTTATAAGTATTGCGACTTATAGATTACAGATGCTAGATAACGCTTTGCGGGTGCTACAATTTTAAGTTGTACTAAGTTAATATAATATTCCGAAGCAACTTATGACTGACGTGGGAATTGCTACGCTAAGTCTTTGACGGGAGTAAAACGCAGCCGGGTGCCATGTGTGACACCCATGGGGGTGGACATATGCATTTGTAACAGGGTTGCTAGTACAAAAAAGTCCAGTGGTATTTTCGGCTATTTAAAACGCCGTCGTGCGTTTGATCTGTCAAATACAATTGTCTTTGAATGAGATTTAAAGTAAAAAATAACTTACGTTGCATTCGTAGCTATGAAAAATAATAAAAACACCTTGATACAATGTCACTGAGTAAATAACTGAGTATAATTAATTTTAAATTAAAACTTTACAAGCATTTATTTTTTTATGTAGGTATATGTATTATAGTATTCTATGGTAGGTACAATAAATATTGTATGTACATGGCGTATGTAAGATTAGAAGAGTCCATACAATAAACCTTATATGAACTCATGGTAGAGCCATGCTGCTATATTATGGTTGTAGCACAAATATGTCGGCTCGACCGGGGAAGGTCCGCACTTTCACAGAATACCAGCGTAAAATAGCAGCTTAATGCTGCTGTGTTTCGTATGGTGAGTGTAGAGAACGGGATACTATATTTACTAGAAACGAGGCATTCCATTTTAGTCCTCAAGGGTGACAACGCAGAGATGTAGATGTAGATGTCTATGGGCCTTAGCATCCACTTACCATCAGGTGGACTGTATGCTCGTTTGTCACCCTTATTCTATAAAAAAAAACGATGAGAAATTACGATAACAATTTAAAAATAAAATTTTAATACCAGAAGTCGTCAATTTGTGTAAACCCTACTTGTTGACCAACAATGAAAGCTAAATCACCCGCAGAGCGCACAGGCGCACACTTTGACAGCCAGTACGTTTTATTGCGAGCCATTCATGTTTTCCTGCCTCCTTACGAAACATTCCCATACATAAATTTTTACAACTTTCTTAACTTTCATCCCACTATTTATTTATATTACTTATTTATCTGAAGTTTAGTTAGTAAATATGAGTCAAAGTTGTTTCTTTATACATATATTTAAATAAACGTCAAAAAAATTTAAAACATAATAAGTCTTTTATATACATATGTGGTATAGACAGTAGATAGTAACTTTCAAGATTAGCAACCAAGGTAGAGTCGCGGGCGCGCGAGGTTCTTTCGCCGCTATTTTGCTGTTGTAATTGCGTGACGTCGCCCGCGTTTAGACTCTACAATATTTTAAAAAGATGTGTTTCATTACAATCTTAATTAATTGCGAAGTAGATAATAACATACAATTTAGTAGATTGTAAGATGCAGAAGGACTTCAGTGGGAAATTTTACGATAAGACGACAAAGTATACAGCGAACCTTTTTTTTTTCTAGCACTCTATAGAATTTATTTACGCCAAAATATCACCTTAACTTCACCGAACTTGTACTGATGCTTTAAGTTTTTAAATGTTTACTGTTATTATAACAACTTGCATTATATTTCTCAGCGCGCTTGAAGCGGCGCGGCGTTCAGTTTGCCGTACATCCAGATAGACCACTCACGTTCAAGTTCGCGGTCAACTTTGCATGATGCCGCACCAGTTGAAACCATAACGCCTCTTGCTTACTGGTCCGACGAAAGTTATGCACACTTGACCGCTCAGCATACGTTCGAGTTTATACGACGCTGCAAGCTTGATTAAGTCGGAAATAAAATTTTTGCTCTAAGTAGAATTGTCATGCACACTAATAGCTGTCATGTTTACGGGACGCCGCTTCAAGCGCGCTGTATACTTGACGGTAAACTGGAACGTGTATGGCATCCATAAGACTAGCAAGCGACAGCTTTAAAGTGTCACTTAGTCGGAATTAAGCCTGTATATTTGACATCTAATGATGTAAACTTCGTCGCCTTTAATAAATTAAATACACAAAATATACGATTTAGGAATTTAATAAACTAAGGAATTTAATCAATTAAATACACAAATTGTACAATTGCGTTGTATCTCTGATATATATGTAATACTTTAAAGGTAATTTAAAGTTTTTGCATAAACATTTTAATTTACGTATTGTAGAGTTGTAAAAGTGCTCCAGCGGTCTCCACTTACAACTAACTTCCAGTTCTGTTATGTGCGCCTGGTTTACTTGAGATCATTGACTCTTTTGACCTCTATTCTGATTTTTTCTTTTTTCTTATTATTCTTTCTTCTGTCTAGGTAAATAAATTATAGTAACTGTAACAATATTGAGTCTAGTATCTTGCTTTAAAAGTTGTTTGTTTAAAAGTGTTTAAAAGTTTGCTAACTGGATGCTGTGTGTGGATGTCGTAAGAGGCGAAAGAGCTGAGGGAAATGACGCGGGATCTTTCTCATCAAATAGATTTTATTAGTCTCAGGTTGAAACTAGTCTGTTTTCAAGAGAGCAAGCAGTACCGTGAAAAATATACGAAACTCAAAGTAAGGAATTTGATAGCAAATGTCGAATTTTGCGAGGGCTGTGTATTTAGTGATAAATAGACTATCAATAAACCACGTTTTGTAATAAGAATAAATAATATATCATCATCATCATTATTACAGCCTTTCACATATCCACTGCTGAACATAGGCCTCATAAATCTTAATATATATAAATAACGTATCACGTTGTTTGTCCGCGATGGACTCCTAAACTGCTTAACTGATTTTAATCAAATTTGCGCACCGTGTGCAGTTTGGTACAACTTCAGAGATAGGATAATTTTTTTTCCCATGAGTGACACCCACATTTTTTTTTTGCAATTTGGGATTTTTAATAGGACATGACAAGGGGTTGTCGAAAAGGGCAGAACAACGTCTGCCTGGCAAGCAGTGTTGTTCTGCCCTATATGTATATAAAAGTTTAAAAATATTAAGTAGTTTTAAAGAATAGTAATATGTTCAGAACATCGCAATAAAACTTAATAGTGTAAAATAATGCAACAGAAGTTTAAAAAAAGAAAAAATAATGATGTCCCTAGAAATGTGCTCTGTACATTAAAGTACGACGCTATCTCACCTTTTCATTAAGGGTTTTAAAGCACTTAATCTACCATGTGCGTTCCGTAAATAAAAACAAATAGTGTACCCGTGCAAAGGGCACCGGTGGTGCTGGCCAATTATTTTTATCGTGCTCACAGCGTCGGATGTATCGGGCGTACGATCTCGCCCACTTCACTTAATATCCTCTTGCGGTATAATATCCTGGTACGTTTTACAAGATAACTTACAAGACCTTTCGGATTTTTGAGATTTAACAGCAAAATTAATTTTCGTTTTAATTAATAATTTCTCTACTTAGTAAGACAAAAAAAAAAAACATTGCCGTAGGATGTGGTAAACAGAACTTTTCTTGTTAATCTAGAAGAGAAACCTTAAAAGTTTGGGTGGTCATAAAATAACGTCTCCTCAGCCCAGCATTGAGACACTAGATGACGAACAGGAATTCATTCATTTCTGAGAAGGTTAGGGTTGTAGAACCATTAGTCAGCCCGCTGCGCTGGTCCAGTGCATGTTGACGGAAATTAGATGGCCAAAATGTGCCCCAAGCTGTACAAAAATGAGACTGTTGCTATTCATTTAAAATGAAAAAAAAAAAGAATTTTGAATAACTATTAACATTTCATAGCAGCTGTTGAAAAATAATCAAGTTTAAAAGTATTTAAAGTGATTATTTCCCTTCGAAGTCACTCTATAGCACCTTTATTGTGTCCATATAATACTTAAAAAGATCAGAGTAGGGAAAAAACAATAGCTAAACTCATAAAAATACTTTATTTTGATATGTTATGTATAAAAAAAAGCTTCAATTAATAAATTAATACATCAAAATATACTAAAGGATAGGATTTTATTTATTTGTTTAATACAGCAACAGCTGAAACGTGTAGCATGTAGCGTTATGCGATAGGGTTATTTTACTTTAGTACTTGCAACACTGAATCCGTCCGTCAAGTATCAAAACAGTCAAAGTGTCGATGTCAGACTTGATCTGATTCGTCTGATTCACGTTTACCTTGATCTTGATCTGATACCGTTTCTCAGTACGCTTTTCCTGCGTATTTGTGTTTTATCGTAATTTACTTTTATTTAATAAGTGCCGTAGCCCCACGCGAGTGCTCCACTAATTATAAACGGTGTAATACATGAGTTTAATTATTTTCTGTCTAATATACTTTGATCAATAATATTAATAGAATTATGTCACACAAAATAGTTACAAATAATAATTTCAAAGACTGAAAATCGTGCATATAAGTACATTAACCTGCATAACACTCATGAATTGGAACTTTGTTAATATGTACATTATGTAACAATGATAAAAACCGACTGCCAAAATGAACTTTTTTAAGTCTTCATAACTTTTGTCCCCTACTCCGTCGCTACGTGCACTTTTCTAATTCTTTATCTAGAAGATCTGTACTTTAAAATGACATAGACTTTATCTCTGTACAGTCTGGGGCACAGGTTCATACAATTTTGGCCATCTCCTTGCATATTTACAATATTATATTATTAAACATTTGTGTATTTAAAAAGAATCTAAATTAATATTTAATCGAAATATTTTTATTCTTCAGACGTCTAGATATCCTCACGATGTATTCCTTTACTACTCAGCACGTATGTAGTAAATAAGCACTGAAAATAGCATTTTACAATTTCATTGTTGCCGACGGCGCTCGAGTCACGAGTATTCTGTGACATTTACAACGAAAGCTTATAGTGCCCAGTGCCCACTGACCATACGTCCATTAATCCAAATGGAGTGGTAATCGTCCAATATTGTACCGTGAATGGTAAAAACATATTCCATTTGGATGGATTTCATCCAGCTCTGGATTTCCAAATGGATTGAAATCCAAGCTTCCAGTCCAAACGTACGTCATCCGCGGTCGTACGTCAATGTCAAAAAATGTGCGCCACGCCAAATGGAAGCAGTCAGAATTGTCAGTGAATGGATGAACCTGCATCCATTTTTTGGACGTTATTATGTCAGTTAATATTTTGGTTTTGATGGTGGTACATGTGCTCTGTTTGTCAAACATAAACTGTGTATTGGATTAAAAAATATTTTTATTATGGAAACTATGGGTAACAAACGAGCACACAGTCCACATGATGGTAAGTCTATACTGTAGCCCATAGACTGAATCTGTCATCGAATATAATATAATAAGAATTAAAATGTAAATGCATTGTCACACCTGGTTCTTTACAATCAGCATATGAAACACAGCAGATTTAAGCTGCTATTTTATGCTATTTTGTGAGATCGTGGTCCTTCTTCGTTCGAGCCGACCTATTTGTGCTACAGCTATAATATATATGCAACTTTGCTCTACCACATATAGTTATAATGAAAAATATCCACTATATGTTGATTTCTTTAATTTCTACCTCAGTCAACGATATTGCTCCACCATAACCTATACCATATCTAGAATGGCAGTGACAAACTAGCAAACAGTCCACCTGGTGGTGGGTGGCCCGTAGACATTTACACGTGTCCTCAATTAAGAATCAAAATATAGATGCGTCATCATTGAACACTACGATGGATTGCTCCGTTTAGGTTTTTTGTCTTTTTAATGAAATACACGCTGCTGCAGTCACCAGTAAAGTATTATTATCCATATTATTACTTATTTCCATTCCGTACGACTGCCAAGTTCGAAGTGACGCTATGCGTCCGAATGGAAGTATCGTCAATGGTACCGTATCAGGATAAGTTTTCATTTGGATTGCATCCATTTGGAAGTCTTCTAAATGGACATATCGTCAGTGGGACCTTTAGGACTCTAAGCTACCACGGAACACGACGTGTGTTGGCGAAAATGAATAGTACAATAAATGTGACTAAAGTAAGAATTTTGGCCCAAATTCACGACGCTGAAACGGCAGGACTGTAACGTTTTTTAATTACATACATATGTAAATCACACCTGTCACCCAGAAGGGTAGGCAGAGACTTTGGACTTTCATTTGTCACGATCGTGACATACCTATCTCACTTCTTTCATCGGTAAACGGTAGAGTGAATTTGGTCCATCTTCAACCCTATTTCGTCGATAATCTTCCATCTAGTACGTTCTTTCCCAACTCTGTAACTCATTTCTGCAGCATATATTTACTTCATCACTCTTTTCGCTTTCATTCTTTCTGTGTACAAAACAGCGAAGCATTTCATTCACATCTTGCAAATCAACAATCCCTAAAATCCTACACCTTTAAACGAGCAATTCTTGTATATATACACACATATATATATATATATATATATATATATATATATATATATATATATATATATATATATATATATAATCGGAATCTCGGAAACGGCTCCAACGATTTTTATAAAATTTAGTGTCTAGGGAGTTTCGGGGGCAATAAATCGATCTAGCTGGGATTTATTTTTAGAAAATGTGTTTTTGCCCATGATTTCGGGCAATGAAAAACTGCTATAATATAAGAAGGTAAATTTTGACATTGTGTTAATGATTGTAATAGCTCAATTGGATTTCGAGCGGTTGCGAAATCATAATTCCTTGGTTCGCGTCCTGTCTTTGGTCCGATTGTTTTTTCTTTTTTTTTCCTTCTTTTGTGAGAAAATCTATTATTTCGAGCCCTTTTTTCGTATTTTTAAAAATACGAAAATTTTAATTAAACTAATTGCACTCACGATTTTTTATTCAAATAACCAGTTTAATTTTTTCTAGTATGTCAATAAGATCAAAAAATATTATTCATCAGTATGTAATTTGTATCTAAATGTAATTTTAAAAAAACCGAGCAAAGCTCGGTCATCCGGGTACTACTTCTTTATAAGCGAATATCATTGTATTTACATTTTTTAAAAGAATAAGGCTGACAATCGAGCACACAGTCCACCCGATGCTAAGTGGATGCTGTGGCCCATAGACATCTACATTTATCCTCGATTAAGAATCAAAATGCAGATGCCTTGTCACCCCTGAGGACTAATATAGAATGCCTCGTTTCCAGTAAAAATGGTCTCCGGGTCTCTACACTCACGATACGAAACAGAGCAGTATTAAGCTGCTGTTTTATTTTTCAACCATATATGTAAATATAGTGACTAACACAGCCTTGTGAACCGTATGTGCCTTTTTTGACATATTCTGGGTTCCCACAATAGATTAAAGAGCCCTATTCACTGTGTTTTCTGTATTTACTCTTCGTTCACTACTCGATCTTTTTGAAAGAAAAGAAAGAGAAGAGAAGTAGACATGTCTGAGAATTTTATTTATTTCTCAGACATGTCTACGAAATAAAAAAATGTGATGTTGCAGTGTGGTAAATTAATAGCTAATTAAAAGGTGTCAGCGGAATCGAACTGGGTTTTGTTCGCCTTCTATGAATTTTTCTTAGAGTAAACATAAGGACATTTTAGTACCTAGGTGAACGAACTTTGCTTGTCTATATATAATGTTGTTATTTACTATTTGCTGTTATCTCGATAAACTTAGAAAGTAAAACGTTATCTTAATACAAAATATCATCAAAATCCTTTATAAATTGTAAATTCACTGATCTAAAAAAAATTGATCTTTCATTTTTGCAATAAAGTTATTTTTAGGTTATTATAGGTTTATGAGCTTATTCAATTATGTAAGAAAATAAAAAAATATTAAATCACGTTCCATTTACGCTTCATAACGTGTCATTTAAGTTCAATCTGTACAGAATTTTAATAATAATATGATAATTGCATGTTTTTTAATTTTTTTTGAAAGTTTACTAAAAATTGTTAAGAAAAATTAAAAAAATAACAATTGATTTTCCACGCAATTTTACAATTAATATGGATTTTCGAAAATGTAAATTCAAACGCCAGTGACGTCATTACATCACTTTAGTTACGCCACCGCGTGGTGGCGTAACTAAAGTGATGTAATGCCTTTTGAAAATTTAAAAAAAATGTCATTGTATAATAATAGGTTACATATCTATATGTTTCGTTATGACAAAAATTTATTTAAATATACCTTAAAAGTTTGTTCATCTTAATATATATAAATTACGTGTCACGTTGTTTGTCCTCGATGGACTCCTAAACTACTTAACTGAATTTGATGAAATATACACGCCGTGTGCAGTTTAGTCCAACTTGAGAGATAGGATAGTTTTTTTGCCCATGAGTGACACACATTTTTATTTTTTGCGAATTTAAGTATTTTTAATAGGACATGACAAAGGGTCGTTGAAAAGGGCAGAACAACGTCTGCCCGGCAAGTTAATTTATGCATAAATTTGTGGTAAAAAAATAGTGCAACTTCTCTATTCTTCGGTGGTCCAAGATTCGTTTGCATTGATGATTTTTCTGAATGCAGAGTTGCGTTTATATAAACATTTATTGTGGGTTGAACTACACACAAACATTTATTGTGAAGCGACTCTATGTCGCGTAAGTACTTGAGACACTATTTGTACGAACGTTCGTGTTTCAAGGGATGTCAATTGCGACCCGATTAAAAAAAAACAATTTTTTTTAATCAGAATCAGTTTTGAGCTTTAGGAGACTATCGGTCAGCAAATGATTTTTATATACAGGGTTATTTTGCAATAACCGGCCAAATTTGCAGAGATGGTTCAGAATAAGTATTGAAGGCAAATGATGAAAAAAAAACTAATTAAAATAAATCTCAAACATTCTATCCTTTTTTATTTTTTAAATTCAAAATGCGTGGTAATGCATTATTTTAACTGATTTTACTGCGATTTACACATTCATAAGAGTCGGTTGGGAAAATGTTGGCCCATAAATCACATTCAATTTTTGATAATTTCAAAGAAAAATAGAAGCCTTATTTACTCGTATTTTGAAAAACTGCAATAAAAGTATATCATTATTTATATATTTGAACTTATCCAATATATAAGGGAAAAGGGTCACAGCAGGACTGTAAAAACTACCGTGGTATCAGCCTTCTTAGCATTGTGGGAAAACTGTATGCTAAGGTACTAATTGAAAGAGTTATGAAAGAAACTGATGAAAAAATTTGGGATGTGCAAGCGGGATTTAGAAAGGGAATGGGGTGTACAGATCAAGTCTTTTCCATGCGCATGATCGCGGAGAAGTTTTTGGCGAAAAACCAGAGAGTTTTTTGTGCATTCATGGACTTGGAAAAGGCTTATGACAGAGTGGACAGGGATGTGTTATGGCAAACGCTGAACGCATTTAGGTTGAGCGCTGGTTTGATACAGGCATTAAAGTCTCTGTATAGGGACTCGAGTGCTTGTGTTAGAATCAACGGGGTCTACTCGGACTGGTTTGGCATCCATAAAGGTGTCAGACAGGGCTGTGTAGCTTCCCCGTGGCTGTTCAACCTATTTATGGACAGCTGTTTAGAAAATTTGAAAGTTGAAGAATGCGGGGTAAGAATGGGTGAGTTAACCATCAAATGCCTTTTGTACGCCGATGATCAAGTCATACTTGCGTCGTCGGCGGCCGAGTTGCAAATGATGGTTACATTAATGAACAGGTCATTAAAAGAAAGGGGAATGAAAGTGAACGCAAGTAAGACGAAAGTGATGGTTTTTGAAAGAGATGAAAGCAAAACGGTATGTGAAATAAGAATAGAAGGAGAGTTAATTGAGCAAGTGGATGAGTTCGTATATTTGGGATGTGTATTCAGCAGGGATGGGAGATATGATAAGGACATTGAACGACGAGTGAATGCAGGAAATAAAGTAAATGGGGCTCTACACTCTATTGTGAAAAGTCAGAATGTGTCAAAAAAGGCACGTATGGCAATTCACAGTGCTGTATTAGTCCCTACTTTAACGTATGGTAGTGAAAGTTGGGTGTGGCAGAAGAAGCACGAGAGTAGAATAAATGCGGTAGAAATGCGGTCGCTAAGGAGTATGTTAGGGCTGAATCTGAGTGACAGGGTGAGAAACTGTGTGATAAAAGAAGAGTGTGGTTTGTAAGATGATGCGGTGACCAGGATTAAGAAAGGAATGCTTCGGTGGTTTGGTCATGTAGAAAGAATGAATGCGGAAAGACTGACAAAGCAAATATACGATGCAGAAGTGAATGGAAGAGTCGGAAAGGGACGTCCTAGGCGGAAGTTTGTCGACCAAAATTGGCGATATACTAAAAATGGGCCAAATTAAGAGTACCCTTAACCGACGAGCATGTATGCGTAGGTATATGAATGTGGAAGAGGCGAGAAAGGTATGTCAGGATCGTGCTAAATGGAAGTCTGTAGTCTCTGCCTACCCCTCTGGGTGACAGGCGTGAGTGTTTATGTTTATGTTTATGTTTATTTGAACTTAAGTTTAACATTTGGCTGCTCTTGAAATAAGTATAAGAGAAAAAGACGGAAATGTTTCGTCAAAAAATGGTGAATAAATCAGATATCGTGTACTCATGATGGATGACGATGTCATTTTGGCAATTCTGAACTCTATCATGAATCTCCCACATGTATGTGCGTAATTACATAGATGACTTCATAAATTAAAAATATTTACTTATATACTTTATATATCCAATAACTTTGTTGCACGAATTAACCTAAATTTGCGTCCAGTGTGTCAGCATTCAAGCTCTCAACCAATATTTGTACGAATATGAGCTACGCAATTTTTAGTCTAACACGCCATTCATAGTTTCTACCAGTTTCTACACCGAGCGTCCTTTCTTAGGCAACAAGAGTCGTAAAGTTTGTTTGAATGGCAACCATTGCCTCTTCCGTTGCGTTAGATGTATGCAAACTTTCACATTAGCTATTTCAGTGTAAGTTTAGCTTACTATTTAGTATAGAGTTAGTTTTAAATACCTTGGCTGAAACTGTTAAAGTTAGTACCTACATAAATAGTATATTTTATTTAGTTATTTCTTGTTATACTTTTAATTGGTGATGAGGCATTTTGAGTCATAAGCAGTGGCGACGCAATGAGGTCTTATGATTTTTCCGCCCACCAGATGTCGCTGTTTGACACTGAAGTGAAGTTGTTTGTTACACAATGTTATTTAATTGAGAAATTAGTTTTAAAGTTTTAAATAAAAGTTAATCAGTTTCTAGAGTATTATATTAATCCACAAAACAATGCCTCAGTGATTTTTTTTTAATTTTGCACACTTGTAATTCTTTTTGAATTTTCTACTTTTGTAAATATCTGTGGTTTGGTTAATTTATTTTTAATCTAATTAATGTAAATTTGACTAATGGTACAGAAAGAAACATAACCCTTTACATTTTTCGAACAATAATTTTCCCGCTATAAAATCTGTCAAATATCTTATTTTAAGTGGGGGGCGCCACCCTGGCTTTTTTATATAGAATGAGGGTGACAAACGAGCACAAAGTCCACCTGATATTAAGTGAATGCTGTGGTCCATAGATATCTACATTTATTTTCGATTAAACATCAAAACGCAGATGCGTTGTCACCCCTGAGAACTAAGATGTAATGCCTCCTTTCCAGTAAAAAAGGTTTTCCGGATCTCTACACTCACCATTCGAAACACAACAGTATTAAGCTGCTATTTTACGCTGGTATTCTGTGAGAGCGTGGTCCTTCGCCGGTTGAGCCAACCCATTCGTGCTACGACCATAATGTCGCAGCAGCGTGGCTCTACCACGTATAAAATTTGGTGGCAGCAAAAGTCGTGGATCGTTGCATTTTGATTCTTAATTGAGTACAGAAGTGGGTGTGTGTTTTTGTCGCCATTACTTCTTTAGAGCAAAATATCTAATTTTGTTAAAAATCTTATAAATTTATACAATATACAGGCTTACTTCGTTGTCATTATAATCTCTATTATTTGTGTTACAAAAACGTTATCATCAAAGGATGATTCCTGATCTCCTGAGGATATCTTCATTGCGGATTCTATAAGGCAGTTACCATGCAGTGCCGTACATGGAAATTGTTTAATCACCAGTATAAGCTGATCTCGCATCGTATAGGCTTTCCGTACAATGCGGGGTTAACTTATACTAGAAATTAGCTTGAGTATGTACAATGAAAGGGGAAGTGGGGGCGAAATTAGATTTTGAGCTGAGGTAGTATGGGATCTTAAATGAATTTAAGAGAGTGTATTTCTAACAGGCGCTCGAGCACGTTTTCGTCCGGCATAGAAAATATTTCACAGTTTATTTTTATATTTACTGTGTATGATTTTCCTATACAAGAGTTAATTGTAATTTGTCATTATCACCATCATAATCATTATTACAGTCCTTCACAAGCCCGTTGCTGAGTAGATTCCGACATCTAAGGAATGCCATAAAAAGCAGTCATTATCTACCTTCATCCGACGACTTCCTGCACGTCTTACCAAGTCGTCACTATTTCTATTGGGGGGCCGCCATACACTTTGCTCACCAGTACAAAGACACCACCAGTACCATTCGAGAACTTTTTTACCCCATAGGTTCTATGGCCCATCGCCACTTCTTATTGGTTATACGCGGAATATTGAATTAATGCTCTTTTCACTTTGAATTTCGTCTGGTTTTTTTAGTTTTCAATTGTCATGCAATTTAAACTTTTACTTGTCAAATTCAATTAAGTGAAAGTATTTTTCACTAAAGGGCTTATCAAAATTTGATGGGGATACACTCGCATTTTAAATTATTTATTTTCAAGGCATGACTGGCACTTGGAGAAAAGACTTTGCATATCTTGAAACTACTTAAAATAATGCTGACGTGCTAGGAAAAACCTATGCCCAACAGTGGACTGGTGCTCTACTGACCGAGCACGCAACCCCGCAATGTTAAACACAATAACTTTTAAAAAATAATTTATGATTCATAAACATTATTATTTACGTATATATCTTTAACAATTATAAAATTCATACTACGTTAGTTCGCCAGTTTGTACACGTGTTGTCTTTTAGAAGACTCTATCATCGATTTTAATATACGATAATAATAATATATTAGTTAAGGTTATATAAAAGTAATTACTTCTTCATCTATAATTTTACTTTGAGTACAGACTACCACGTAACTAAAGCGTCCTTTAATCTTTATATTATATCTAGTTCTTTTTGTGCTTACATCAATTTGGTTCTCGTTCTCTCATGTCTTAAAATATTTTTAATTTATTCATATTGTATGTATTATAAAAGGTTAAAAAGGGTCAGAAAGATTCAGTGACACAACACTTCTACATATTGTACAGTGAAACCTAGTTAACTGGGATCTCAAGGGACCTAGAAATTTTTATCGCTTATAGAGGCTTTACATTTACCCAGTTTCCCAAATAGTCAGATTAATATGACAGTTTTCTTATCTTTAGAGGGTCCCACTATGAGAGTTCGAAATGTATTATTTATCATATAAAGAGGTGTAATTGTTGATAAAAAATGCATACTTATTTTAAACAAAGTGTATATTATATTGTAAATAAGCGTGTCATAACTTGTACACACTTATTTCGCTTATTTATTGAACTACAAAGTCTAAATTATGGAGGTAAACATCGAATTTATCTATGTATCTAATCTAATCTCAGTTAACAAGGTTTGAAAATTTCCAGTAACAGAGGTATTCAATGCAAAAGTGTCGGGACCTCATTTCTTTTTTAACACTAGTAACTTATAAACTTACATGCAAAATGCCATAGTACATTATTGACTCGTTACAGATTTTTATCCCATCTCTCTCGCACTCGCGAGAGATGTCGCATTATCTCCAATGCGTTTCTGTATGCCTGGTAGTTACCGGGCGTTGGTGCGCCGCATGCCCGCACCGCGCACACATGCGCATTATTACTTACACATTGCACGTTTACAATCCAAACCTTCATTCATCATGATGAGTGTCGATTTAAAAGGTAAAAAACAGAACAAATAACTTAAGCAGGAAAAACTAAAAACATAGTGATTACCTAGACATAATATACTCTTATTAGTTTTCTTTATTTTTGTAATCCAGAATTTTACTTTGTAAATAAATTATGCTTATGAGACATGACATATTAGTGCGCCCCGGCTTCGCACGGGTGATTTCTGGATCACAACAACAACGCCACCTGCCGGGTCCAATGGTGAATCTAAACCATCCAGGAACCCACTCAAACGCACACAAAAAAATTCATCAAAATTATGACCGCATAATTAATATATTTTTTCAACGAGTAAATTTCACAGGTCTAAAATACTCAAAGGAATTAATTTTTTAGAACATTGCACCAGATATTGCTTATCTTTGAGTAATAAATGCATGTATTTTGATATTTTAAACGCACAATAATGTCATTTTATTTATCTACAGAAAAATTAAATTGATTTAAATCAAATGCTTCTTCCGTTATTTGAGGGCCCGTTTTTGTGGTTTCGAACGAGAATTATACCCATAGCTGACCGCGTCAAAGTTAATTATGCTAAGTTACTGTTCTTAAACCACAAGATTACAACGGGAAAAATCTATCCTGTTGCATAACTTGTTTATATTTATTCCTTTAGTATCGAACGTTTGTGCTATGTTTTGTCAATATGTCAATGTCATGAAAGTCGTAAAGCAGAAATCCTATCCTATATCCTATCCTATATTTAACTATTAAACGAGCAATTCTTGTATATAAATATATATATAATCGGGATCTCGGAAACGGCTCCAACGATTTTCATAAAATTTAGTGTCCAGGGAGTTTCGGGGATAATAAATCGATCTAGCTAGGATTTATTTTTAGAAAATGTCTTTTTGTCCGTGTTTTTAGGCAATGAAAAACTGCTAGAATATCATTAGAATAAGAAGGTAAATTTTGACAAGTTGTTAGTGATTATAAATAGCTTAATTGGTATAATGGTCGGTCACAGGATCTTAAAGCCCCGTTTCGAGCCCAGACCGACCGACCGACTTTTTTTAATTTTTTTTTCATGTTCTTTTCTTTTTTGAGAAAATCTATTTTTTCGAGCCCTTTTTTAGTATTTTTTAAAAACACGAAAATTTAAATTGAAATAATTGCACTCATGATTTTTTATTCAAATAACCAGTTCCGTTTTTTCTGTTATGTCGCTAAGATCAAAAAATATTTTTTATATTTCATCAGTATGTAATTTGTATCTAAATATAATTTCCAAAACACATGAATTAAAAAAATCAAGCGAAAAATACCGAGCAAAGCTCGGTCAACCAGGTACTGTATCTTTATACGTTACGACATTTGTGTTTCCCTAGTACTTGTGGTGGCACTTACATTTTTACGTTTTTTAGGTTGTTTGCTTAATAAAAAAACCGGCCAAGAGCGTGTCGGGCCACGCTCAGTGTAGGGTTCCGTAGTTTCCCGTCCGTCACAATAAGTGTTCCCACTTATGAGTTTAAAGGTGGGTATCCATTACGTTCGCTGCGCAGCGCTCCGCGCTCCTGCAACTGCTCCCGGTAGTGGGTACTGTTGTTTCCAACCAAGTTCAAAATGATTTTCCTAGAAAATCCTTATAAAGTTCTACTTTTCAGATTTTTTTCGTATTTTCTAAACTTATGGTTCAAAAGTTAGATGGGGGGAGGGGACACATTGTTTTTTAATTTTGGAGCGATTATTTCCGAAATTATTGACATTATCAAAAAATGATTTTAGTAAACCCCTATTCATTTTTAAATACCTTTCCAACAATATATCACACGTTAGGGTTGAAATTAAAAAAAATCACTTCCCACTTTACATATAGGGGGGCTACCCTAATAAAACATTTTTTTCCAATTTTTATTTTACCACTTTGTCGGCGTGATTGATACACATATTGGTACCTAATTTCAGCTTTCTAGTGCTAACGGTCACAGAGATTAAGCGAGAACGGACAGACGGGCAGACAGACATGGCGAAACTATAAGGGTTCCTAGTTGACTACGGAACCCTAAAATTGGTAAAACTAATATTTTAAAATTACCAAGTTGGAAATTCTTTGGCATGCTTTTTAAATTATTAGTCCGATATTAAGCTCTTAAGCATTATAAAAATAACAATAAACAGGTTAAAATTTTAGATAACAATTTTATTCTTATCTCATGTGGTAGCATCTAACGAAAATTAATGTAGCATTAAAAAATTAAAACTATAAATAATGCCTATACAATAACGACAAAAATAACGAATACTAGGTATTATGTCATTAGAAACGTTGGATTTTTTTTACATCGTATAAAAATCAATATTATTTTTTAATTTACAATATATCATAAGTTTATGAGTGACATTGTTAGGGACTTACGGAAAGATAGAAGATTTTACTGGCAGCCAACAAATGCCAGTTAAAAATTTGAGACGGATGGTCAACCCAAACTTTTTTTCGCGGTTGGTTTTTCGTTTTAAATGACGCCATTGTTCTATCCTTTTATGTATTTCCGTTGGCGGTATCAAAAAATATCACAGTTAGGCTGCCGCATGTCTGTCAAAGAGTAATTAATTATTCAGAGTCCACTGGCACAGAGCTTCTACCTATTGAATATTTGCTTATATTTGTATTTTTCATAGAATCATTACCCGGTATTTTTATTATACTAAAATTATTAAGATAGTTATACAGTCGCAGTAGGTTTACAGTTTTTAATTATTCTGAGCTTTTATCAGGAAGATGCTGCTGCAGATTTCCTCTTTGAGTTTTTTTTTTAAATCATCATAAATCGGACATAGCTTTAGATTATTTTTATATCGGGTAAATTGCAATACATACAGTTTCTAATGGCAGTGTCGAGGCTAGGAAATTGGCTGTCATGGTTCTTTTAAGTCGAAATTAAAATTATTATATATTGGTCTTAAAAAGGGTGACTTTATGGTAACCCAGCAGTAATTACTATTCTACGTGCTAACTAGTAGTGTAAACTCTGCGATAAAGGAGCATAACGTGAGGAGAATGGAGAATATTGATGAATTGTGATGACCATCAAAAAGCTAAAATTAGTAAGAAAAGGTCTGCGTGGAAATTAGTTAATTAAATGCAATATGTTGAGGAAGTCTTTGAGTTTTAATTACAGTGGCTTCGGTATTTATTTTAAGGCAGTTATCAAAATTTCCAAATAGATACGTCGGTCGTCAATATCATATCGACTAGTGAGTCGTCAACATCTTGTCATTCGTGTCGGTTGTAGAAGTAAAGTAACGGCAAAAACCTTGGTAAAACAGTGTACAAAATTATCGAATTTAATTTAAAAGTCCTAGACAAAGAGACAATGTTGAACGAGATGAGTTTTTACGTGGTAGAGCCATGCTGCAGTTATATTAGTAGTATAGTTGTAGCACGAATGGGTCGGCTCGACCGGGGAAGGACCACGCTCTCACAGAATACCAGCGTGAAATAGTAGCTTAATGCTGCTGTATTTCGTATGGTGAGTGTAGAGAACCGGAGACCCTTTTTACTGGAAATGAGGCATTCCATCTCAGTCCTCACGGGTGACAACGCATCTGCATTTTGATTTGTAATGGAAGATAGATGTAGATGTCTATGGGCCGCAGCAACCACTTACCATCAGGTGGACTGTGTGCTCGTTTGTCAGCCTATTCTATATAAAAAAAAAAAACGAGATTTGCGAAATCATAATTAGGGTTCCAATTTTATACAAGAAATCCTTATAATTTAGCTATTTTCCTCTGAACTGTCAGTTTTTTAAATTGTTTACAATTTATATATATTTTATACGACGGCAAAAATATTCAGACTGACGATGAGCAGCGGCGTAGAAGCTGTGAAACGTGTGGTTACTGAAACCGCCATGCATTTACTTAGATGATAAAAAGAAGAAGACTACTCGTAGATAATCTGCACCGCGCTTTATTATTGTTTATTTATAATTAATTATATTTTTTTTTCGAAAGTAAAGTTACATTGTCCCTTTTAGGTTTGTGTGCCACTCTGTCTTCGTTTCTCAATAGGATATAACGTCGATTTATTTGGTTAGGTACTCTGGCCAAGAGAACGTGGGAGGGCACCCTTCGTAAATTACGTAAATACTTTTTAAAGTAAACTTAATAATATATGTACCTTATGCTTTTTAACACTCACTTGGGCAATATTTAGATTTCAATTTCTGGGCTCATTTCACGTTTATATAGTTCACTTTGTAATCTAAAGATGACAGCGAAAATTTAAAATTTTTACGCGTGCCTGTCAAAACATCCGAGCCCATAGCTGGCTTGTGTTACGCAATACGATATAAAAGAAGACCGATATAAAAGTAGCCGAGATACAATACACAGTGTTCACCTAAATACGGCGTTCTAAAAGGTGTAATTGTTTTTGGAAATATTAGAGAACCGGTGCGCCGCGAATTAGCGAAGTTAGTACTGTGAATGCACTTGGCTATAATTGAAGACGAAAATAGAATGTACTTTCGACAATTTTACAACACCTGGAAGTTCGACGATCGTGGGTAAGGTCAACAGATCGTGTGCGATGTTTGACAGCACGACTTCTTTGTTAGAAACTTTCTTTAAATCTCAAACTTTTTGAATATTGACAGCCGTTACTCAGTCAGATCATTGCATTGATAGGCCAGCTTATTGTATTTCAATAACAAGCTCCAATTGACAATATGGTTATTATAAACTTTTATATACTGTTAACTTTAAATAGAACTCGTTCTCCGATCACTCTTTTATAATTATATTGGGGAATGTCCGACTTAAAAATTATTTATTGTACACGGCATATCAATAAATTATAGCAATTATTCCACTTGCTACTAATTTAAGTATCACGTCATATTTGATTGTTTTATATCATAGAATACTATAATACACAATAGAATGGCTGTCAACCTTATTTTGTACGAGGAGAGGCGTCACCGGGAGCACACATACAAGAAATAACGTCGTACTCGTATTACCTCTGCTACAAACCCGATTCGCTGTGTTGACAGACAGATTTTAATACATATTTATTTGTAAATAGCGTGCAATTTGGCATTTTCTAAATAATTTGCATGCGAAATATGGAAACGATTGCGACGTCAAAAACGACGAAAAAAAAAAAAAAAAAAAAACGTCAAAACAAAAAATAAAGATTACAAAAGAGGATCTATCTTCCCTTACCTTAGATTTATTCTCGATTAAAAATCAAATCCGTGTAGTGACGTTGTAAGAATATCCACTACCACATATCATCCCGTGGGTGTCGTAGGAGACGACGGAGGAAACAAATCAGGAGATGGGCAGCAGCGGCTTCCTGATAACGACTTTAAAAAAAACTGCTGGTGCCAAACCGGTTGCCAAGCGTGATAACTTTGGTAAAACCCCCATCTATGAAGCAATCTTTGGGGGAGGCCTATGTGCAGCAGAAAACTCTAATAAGCTACAGCGATAAGAATCAATATGTACGAGGGGTGATCCAAAAGCAATGATAATCGGTTACTTCAGATCCGCATAAAAATCCAAAAAAAAAAATATTTTTTGCTTGCTTATATACTCACTACGTCAGCCTAAAAAAACATATAAATAGATCACGATTTCCGGGAGATACATTTGCGCCCTCCTTTCTGCCAAGGAGGGTCGCGTTCGTATACGGCTTAGAGATCTCTAGTTAGACCGTTAAGCAAGTCCCTAAAAGGCGGTGTTTAGTGGGTAAAAGTCTCCACATAACCACGCAACCAGCTGCGTGGTATGCTATGAGCATTCAACGCCTCCCTCCCCCGCTTTCCGGAGGGTTGCCCATATTTGCTTTGGGCGCAAAAAAAAGGGAGATACATTCATTTGAATACGAACTGTCAAAGAGATAACATCAACATGGAGAAAAACGAAATTAGAGCTGTTATCAAGTACCTCTGTTTGAAAAAAATGTCTTCAAAAGACATACACAGTGACTTAGTGGAAACATTGGGGGACTCTGCTCCTCCATATTCTACAGTTGCACGCTGGGCCAAGGAGTTTAAACTGGGCAGAACATCCACTGAAGATGAACATCGCGAAGGACGCCCATCCACGTCCCTCACTGAAGAACTCGTAGATGCGTTATAACTCTTAAAGTTTCAAAATAGAATGTTTAGGATTGTGAAGTGTCGATACGCGGTGGGAGTGGGTATTTTCAAAAATGCTATCTGTTTCACATCGCTCCCTCCATATCGCTGTCGTGCGATAGAGAGAGTTGCAAATGTTGGATGTAATTGCCTAAATTTTCTTTTTAAAATATTGTTTCGAGCATTAACGTTTTCACCCTCCTAAACCTTTAGGAAATGAGACAATTTTCTCTTTAAGTTCAGTATACCTTAATTTAGGTCTGTATGTTTTTCTTTTTTAGTAATTCATTTTAGTTTAATAAAAAATAAACTAAAAACGCTCGAGTAAGTTTTTACGTCCAAAATATAGATATTTAGATGCTAATAACTTATATCGTACGCAATATTTCCTTAAAATAAAAACGTACGAAACTAGTTTTTTATTATAATTACAACATTTCCAAAAATTGTGAAAATTAGACTACGTTTACGGGAGGGAAATCATTATCACTTTTCGTATGAAAATTAACAGCTTCACAATCCTCTTATTCAGTTGTTGTCAATAAGCTTGCTACTTTAAGAATATGCTGCTATTTAACTATGTAGAGACTTTATAATTAGAGACTCTGTATGAGCTGTATATATCTGTATATACACAGTATAGCAGGTGCAATATGTCTCTATCACAAATATGTAATTGAAAGTAAATAAATTGTGCCGAATTATAAATAATTGGTCAATCTCTTTTAATAAAAATTATGTAAAGTTAGTATTTATTCGTTCAAAGATCCGTTTCATACTCACTGATCGCATCTATGACGATTAATAGCTTTGATGAAACAATCAATATATCACAATCAATCATTAAGTGGTTTAGATTATAGTGATGAATTTCCTGCCAGAAATGTGGATTGAGATCATTAAATTTGTTTTACAGAGTTTAGGTCGATACTTAATCTAATATAATGCATATGTTACAGTCAAAAATCTTAACCGGTCAAAACTACTTTTGATCGTTAAACTCGGCAAAAGTAGTTTCGACGAAGGACGTTGGTCAATACCACTTTATAACTGAAAATATTTGCTAATACTGATTTTGACCAATTTATATCATTTAAAAGCGATTTTGACCCATAATGTTAGTCAAAACTACTTTTAACTTAGGCTTTATTATTTATTAAAATAAAAACTTCAAATCTTATCATCTTATTAGTCATATCATTATAATGTACACGGTTTTAGGGTGGTCCCAGGGCCAACCTAGCCGCACCTTAAACCTACTGTCACTGATATTGAGAGTTTTGACCGATAGTCTGAACTTTAAATCTGGCAACACAGCTTTTACTAAGGACGTTGGTCATAACCATTTTTGCCTGATTTTCGCAGTCAAAAGCGGTTTTGATTGGTTGTGAGTTTTGACTGTGACATATATAATACCGCTACACGTAAGTATCTCGTGAACTACAGGCCCTGAGTTGATAGCGTTTTGCGAAGCGTACGGAGCACGTTCGAGGCGCGTGAAAATGCCAAATTGCACGCTATTTACAAATAAATGTGTATTAAAATCTGTCTGTCAACACAGCAAATCGGGTTTGTAGTAGTGACTAACTGATAATACGACGTAATTGCTTGTATGTGTGCTCCCGGCGACGCCGAACCTCGGTACGAAATAAGGTTGACAGCCATTCTATTGTGTATTATAGTATTCTATCTTTGAGTGTTGGTTGAATACTCAAAGTATTCTATGCGTGGCATTATTTCTCTGCCTGCTCGAAAGAAACAGGCAGTGAGTTAAGTTTACGCCTAGACATCCACTTGTTAAAAGTTATTTATCTGTTTATATATTATATATCACTATTTTTCATCTTAAATTTTTAAGGGCATATTATCTTAGTATAAATAATTAAATTAAAAAAAATGTATGCGTCGCAAGTAAATACCGGTTCACTACGTGTGTAACTCGGCTCTTTCCGAGAACTTCATTAAAAAAACAAAATTTTAAAGTAAGGGTTTTTTAACATATAAAAGAGTAATGTATTATCAAATTGTAACATTTTAGTATGATGTGTAATAATTTGATCCAGTACTCAGAACTCATTTTATATATTTTAAATATACGAATAAATTATTTTTTATTTTTTTGTTTTCTTACTCTGCGGCCCAACCGTAATAACATGTCAATGAATGCAGCAAATCGATATATTATCTGTTTCAAGAATGGTACACAAATTATGATTGCAGAGTTTAGTGCGCATTTTTACTGCACTTCCCGTCAAATCATTTCGACGTGCGCCTGCGCCTTATTATTTATGCGCACGTGCGCCGATAACGAAATGTTGCGTTGGAGGAATTAATTGCTCCCGAAATATGCCTACCGTTTTCCACCATCGCGGAGCGCTAGAACTTTATGAAAAAAATTCGCGTATGTTGAGGGCATTGACATGTATTTCCGTATCAATGAATATTTAATATTGTTTTTTGATTTCATACATACATACATAAACACTCACGTCACCTAGAGGGGTAGGCAGAGACTACAGACTTCCATTTAGCATGATCCTGACAGACCTCTCTCGCCTCCTTCACATCCATATACCTACGCATACATGCTCGTCGGTTAAGGGTTTTTTCACTGCTCACATTTATCATAGTTACTTTAGACACAAACGATCAGTACTATCGTAATGAATTATTAGTCTAGGACCATGAGGTCTACATTAAACCTAAGCATATTCAACATTGCAAAAAATTGGTGCAATGCTACGTATTGAGATATATGCGATAAAACTTAAAAATTAAAAAATAGCCTAAAACAAAAACACCTCATGTGTGGCCACAGCATCTACTTACATAATATCAGACTGTGTGCTCGTTTATATCAGAATTATTAAAATAAAACGGTTGACCCTACAGGTCATCCATGCAACTTCTCGCTTATTTCAAATTCAAAGTGCTTTAATTTTCACTTATTATGACGTTACAGTTTCAGGATAGAATTGTTAAAAAAAATCGAGTTATTTTGATAATCACTTTTTCGAGATTTTAGATTTCTTTCGACAGCTATATCTCTCTTTGAGTTTTTTTCCAGAATCGGTCTAAATTCACAGGGAATCGGAGTTCAGCGAGGCTTATTCAGATGCCGCAAACCGCTTTTCAAACACATACATACAGACATCATCACCAAAATATCCAGAATATACAGAATGGGTCCCACATATATGCAATAAATGAAACCATATACTTATTATCGCCTTTGCTGACGATATACAAAAAATGAACGTAATCGGTCCAGTAATTAGGTCAAAAAGTAGAGTTTTAATTTTAAGCAAATTTGAACACTCTATAGAATTGGGTCACTAAGTCAATGATTCAATGAACTTGAATGAATCCTTGAACATTAAAAAGCGACGTTGCCACGCAGTGCAAACTATTGGTATTGCGACATATCGACAGCGGTGTCTTTTGTCGGCGTGCCACCCGCGTGCAACGTTGTCACTCTTCCAAGGGGTCAAGGTACGTTGTCTAAACAGAGTGTTCACTTTTACTGAATTTATTTTAATATTTATTTTGTTTGAAAATTTCACTTTTTTATTTTACGGGCTTTAATTTAATATTTAATTTTTCTACACTTCTACGGACTAGTATTACTTGTGGTTTCATTTATTGCATATATGTGGGACCCATTCTGTATATAATAGCTTCCTAGGACTTCGTCGGACTCGTCTAGATATTATGAAAATTCGATTTTCGAAAATTGAAGTGAAAACAATAAATTCACGATCTTTTGAAAATAATTGATTTTCATAGTGGGAAGTTAAAAACATTAACTTTTTCATATAGCGAAACATCGGTCTTACGACAGTACCGTAGGTATTTGGTCAAACAATTTTACGCGTGAAACATTCCACCTTGCTCGCGCATGTGTTACGACGCTTCCTGAAAGCTATACATAATTCTTCACAAGCTAACACGTCCAATGAATAGGGTTACCACCGAACGTAATAAAGGTACGATATCAGCAAAATGCATTGATGTGTGTCAACTCATTTGTATTTTATTACACATAACTCTCTTTGTTATATCCAATTATTAATCTGTACTTTATTCTTTGTGATTTCTTATATTTACGCGAACACTACACATGATTAAAACTACTTTTACGGATTTTATCGCGTTTATTTTTGCTTTTAATTACTTTTATTTTTATTTCCCGACGTTTCGGGCGCTTTCCAGCACCCATGGTCACGGGGGACTGAGATGACTGACGTCCCGATACCCGACTGTATTCACCTTACTTATTATAAGATTCATCTCATACACATAATTATATAAATATCACACACACACACACACACACACACACACACACACACACATACACACACTAACAAAAAGGCAGTTAGGTACACATTTACAAAAAATATAACCCTTACCTCTACTTCGGCTCTAGCGCAGTTGGTTAAAGATACAAACTATATTAATTTTGCACAATATAATCGATCCATCCAAGCATTACAGCCTATAAAAGTCCACTGCTGAGCATAGGCCTCCTCCATATATTACCTCAAAGGGGAGATTTTGCCATAGTTGACACGCTTGGCGAGCGGGTTGTCAACCGCAGTTTTTTATTCATTTTAGTTGTTACCATAAAGATACTGCTGCTGCCCATCTCCTCTCTCTGTCACCTCTTACGACTCCCACGGGACGATATGCGTAATAGATATTCTTACACCACTACTACACGGTAATATAATATAAGTACACAATATAAGCTGTTGTAGATGGAAACAAACTACTAGATATGCAGTAGCGTCTTCCAAATAACAAATAGAAAATAAAAAAACTACGTTTGCCAACCCGGCTGCCCAGAGTGTGTAATATATATATATATATATATATATATATATATATATATATATATATATATATATATATATATAGAGCCGTGGTAGCTCAGTGGTTAACGCTCGCTGTAAATATAATAGAACACGAGTAACCCGGGTTCGATCCCCGCCGGCACCAATGAAATTGTTAATTGCAATTTTAAGTGCTGATTTACCACGTGCTCGGCGGTGAAGGAAAACATCGTGAGAAAACCTGCATGTCTAAGGAATATAAAAAAAAATATTTCGAAGACATGTGAAGTTCGTCAACACGCATTTGGGCAGCGCGGCGGACACTTCCTTGCCCTAAACCCTCTCAGAAATGAGGGGAGGCCTGAGCCCAGCAGTGGGACGTATATAGGCTGTAACTTTACTTTACTTTTATATATATATATATATATATATATATATATATATATATATATATATATATATATATATATATATATATATATATATATATATATATATCCTAACAGAGTGTAGTTAGCAACCCTAGCTAGAAGTGCTAAGAATGAATCAACAGTTCCACCATTCATGCTCGTTTGTCGACAGCGGTATTTCTCAATACAATTAACGTAGAAAATTGTAAACAGTTTTGACTTTTGTTTGGTATCTTGTAGGTTCATTTTTCATACCTTGCAATATTTTCTCTCTTTTGAAATTTACATTTTTGCATTTGGCATTTTCATACTTCATTATTCAATGCGGGATTCGAACCCGAGCTCCGCACCTCAGTCTGACGCTTAACCACTGCGCTATCGACCCGTCAAATTAATATTTTACGTGGTAAATGCTGCAGTCGCGTTATGGCCGCAGCTCGAATGGGTCTACCAGATCAAAGAAGTATCGCGCTCATAGGATACTAGCCTAAAATAGCATCATAATGCTATTGTGTTTCGTACTATAATTTAAGACAGTCAGAGACTTTTTATTGGTAACGAAGCATGTATCTTCTTACTATCAGGTTCTGTGCTGTGTGCTCCTGTAATCAGTTGGTAAACTCTCATGAACCTCACTTCTGGCAGTGAATTAACTCGAAGATTGGCAAGCGATCTGGCGATCGTAGGTCGTCGCGAACCATTGGACGCTCCTCCCCGTTGTCTGCCTGTGTATTTTAAGTTTGGTAGATAAGAGACGTTTTATCAGATATTTCAGGTCATCAGATTTTTCTGACACGTTCTATAGTGTACCGAGATCCATGGGAGTATATGTGAAGTTAGTTTAAAAATTGTTGACATAGGTTTTTTGATAACAATATGTCGTTAAAAGAATACAATATAGAATATTTCAAACTGTTATTCAATGATAAAAGTAAAAAATTATCTGCGTCGCCCTAAATGTTCCACTCATAGGCACATTAAGGGAAACGAAGATTCCACCGCGCTGGCTCAATTTGTTCGACGGACTACAATGTTTACGAAATGTTTTTTTTATTTCTCAGATTTTTTTATATAGAAGAAGGCAAACGAGCATGCGGCTCACCTGATCGTAAGTGACTATGGAATATGTAGTAAATGCAGGAAAAGTAAATGCATGAAGGCAGGCCAAGGAATATGCAGGTGTTGACGGCATCGAACTTGGGTTGCTCGTGTACTATGTTTGCAGTGAGCGCTTAGCCCCTAAGCTTCTAGTTAGTCTAGTCTGGTTTTTTACATAGCCTATATACACAAGTTGAACTGCTGAGCAGAGATCCTCTTATTTTTAATATGAAAGGATTATGGAGCAATTTGTCCAGTTGGCAGACTTCAAAGGTTCCCGAAAAAATTTTGTTTTTCAGATATGCAGGTTCGCTCACAATGTTTTCCTTCGCCGCAGATCACGAATTAAATCTGCACTTAAAACTTGCAAAGTAACAATGTTATTGGTGCTGACAAGGATCGAACCCGAGTTCCTCGTTTACTGATAACCGTTTAATGTTAACCGTTTCAGAATTACCGGCTATGAGGCATTTTACCTTAGTCCTTACAATTGACAACGCAATTATGGCTTTGTTTCTCTAACAGCAAATGCCTGATGAGCTACAAAAGTCACTTATCTTCAGGTGAATATTTAGCTTGTTTGTCAAACACATTACCATTACTGTAAAAGTGTAAAAGTGACTGCCTCGTTGGTCTAGTGATTGTAGTAGTACGACTGCTGATCATGAGGTCCTGGGTTCGAATCTGGGTCGGGCCAAAAAATCAATTATTAAGTTGTTTTGTCAAGAAATTCTCAGTAGCGGCCCAGAGTCAGGAAGTTGGCGGTGTGTCACCCCCGTGTCTCGGAAAGCACGTAAAGCTGTTGGTCCTGCGCCTGATCTCTCTCCGGTCGTGTCGGTTTACCGTCCCATCGGATTATGAGAGTGAGGCAATAGAGAGTGCATCTGTGCTTGCGCGTACACGTCGGCACTATAATCCTGTCCTGGCTAGCCTTCGTCGAGGCAGGCCGCCGTGGCCGAAATGCGGTCTGGAGGACATTAATTAAATACCGTAAAAGTGCACTGCTGTACATATGCCTCGTAAGGGGGATATTTGCCATATTTGCCATTTGACTGGAGTGTTATTTTTTATTTTTTTTAGTTTTAATCGTTGTTAGAAAGAAGCTGCTGCCATCTCCTGAAATCTTTTTTAAACACTTGTTAGAAAAAATTTAATCACTCCTGCTTTTTTTAATAATCTTTATTTAAACATTGATGAATATAGACACTTTTCGAACTACAACAAATAGATATAGAATTATGCATGTATGGAAATGATTTCTCTGCGTATAGAGCACAGGTTAATGGAAAATATATCTTAAATTAAATACGGACTTCAAGATATGCACCAGAGATTAATACGGTAGGCTCTCGCAAGACTTTCACTAGACTTTAATGATTAAATAACATATTATCGATACTAGATTTAAACATTGATTAAGTGGAGGTCATGTTACAGCGATATTAATACCTTGTTGTTAATTACTTTTGTTTTCTATGACAAAGATCATCAAGCAATAGTTAAAGGTGTGTGTACACTTATTTCATTAAAGGTGTACAGGGTAAACTGCTTTTTAAAAATGCATTTGAAAGTGATACATTTCTTCTGATTTCTTATATTTACGCGAACACTACACATTTAAAAAATACTAGTTTTTACGAAACCGCGGTTAACTATGCCATCTGGACGTTGAACATCTCAGACTTACCCTACTATATAAAATAAAGGCGGATATTATATACGTGATAGAGCGAAGGCTCAACTGGGGAAAGATCGCGATAGCTTTGCTTACCAGCATTAAATATAAGCATAAATAACTGCTGTATTTCTTACGGTAGGTTCCATTTCAGTACTCAGATGTGACTACACATCTATATTTTGATTTTTAATCGAGGATAGATAAAAGTGTTTAGTGGCACTGTGGGCACGCGCGATGCTGTTTCTGATACGGCCGCACTGTCAATTCTGCGAAATTTGGGTTCAGATGATATCAGTCAGGGTGATTAACAAGTATACTGTCCACCTGATGGTAAATGAATGCTGCAGTTCATTGTCACCTACAATCAACTTCAACCAACGAATGTCTTGTTATTATACTGGCTCTCGGTACACTTCAAATGTTCCGGACATGGTAATGCAGGCACTACTGCTTGGTGGTACAAAATGTACCTAAGAGAATAGTAGATACCTAGGCGGACCGCTAAAAAGCGTCCTACCACCTATTGTATATAAATATTACCTTTATTTAAATGTGAAGTTGAATAATTAAAAAAAATATTTTATGGTATACGTAAGTGTAATAATATCTATTTAAATCGGATTGGCGTCAACTAGCACATCTTAATTCTCATCAAGTGACGTCATAGTAACATATTTCGCAGGCATCCGGGTTAGTTATTTACATTTGAACAAATTTTCAGAAGCAATGCTGGTCTAGACTAATTATTCACAGCCCAAAGTGATTTGCTATGTTATATTAATTGGGTGATGATAGCACTGTTGCACGTGTTGTCGGATTACTTCATAGTTATGTCGGCGTGTTAATATTAACATAAAATTGTTCAGAGCAGTCGATCGGCCTTGAGTCGTTGTTTAAGTATTTGCAAAATGAAGAATATAAAATCTATGGAGTCGCTTTATAACGTAAAAAGTAAAAACGGTCTGCCTTTACTGTCATACTATTTGATTAATGAGAGGAAACTTAATCGAATATACATTATGCAATTAGGCTTCAAATATTTGGAGACGTCATTATTTTTTTCCGGGATATGTAAGGTTTACCATGGGGAGAGCTCCAAGAAATTTTTCGGATTGATTGCGGCCACCAAATTTCACGTACGCATATCACGATAAAACTCACGATACCATGCACAACATCTGGATACTTGGCGGTCCACTATTGTATTGTTTTACTAGTAGTTTTCTTCCTCGCACAACCTCTTTGTGGAATAGCTTACCATCGGCGATTTTTCGGAGCGATACGACTTAGTGACCTTCATTAAAAGAACATACTCATTTCTAAAAAGCCGGCAACGCACCTTCAATTCCGCTGGTGTTGCAGTTGTTCATGGGCGGCGGTAGTCACTTACCATCAGGTGAGCCGCATGCTCGTTTGCCCTGTTTCCTATTAAAAAAAACTAACATAACACAATAACAGTAGAATTGGGTTCAATGGGCCTATAATATGAAATTTGTTGTAGTTTTGCAGAATAGTGATGACACTTCACCACCTGATGGTAAGTGGATGTTGAGGCCCACGGACATCTACATCCATCCTCGATTAAGAATTAAAATGCAAATGCGTTGTAACCCCTGGGGACTAAGATGGAATTTCCTTTCCGGTACAACAGTTCTTCGGTTCTCTACATTAAACATGCGAAACACAGCAGCATTAAACTGCAATTTTACGCTGTTATTCTGTAAGAACGGGGTTTATTCTAAGGGTAGCCGACCCATTCGGTGTCAGCATGTCTACCACATAATTTTCTTCTTATTTAGCTATAAGAATTTACTAATGTAGTTCATAGAATATATCATATTATATTATGTAGATCACACGACTAAATATGTCAGAACTTAATCATAGTATATTTTGCTAAAAAAATCAGCATCACATCGCTCAGATATGAACATGAACATGTGGTTGCATGCGGCTGAGGAGCGGACGCCTCAGATCTGTTTATTTTGCTTTGTTATGTTTGATTAAAACGGGCCACTCTAATGCATAACGACTGAACTTAGTAAAAGTTTCTTCCATTTTATTAGGTTACGAACGGCTGTAGGCGCCGTTTTACGACAGGCTTGTTTATTTTAAAAATATCTAGTTTTGTCAAAACATTGATTTCCTTTATGATGTTTATTCGGACATTAAAAGAAAATATTATTTAATAATAATAATAACCCGGGTTCGATCCCCGCCGGCACCAATGAAACTATTAATTGCGATTTTAAGTGCTGATTTACCACCTGGTCAGCGGTGAAGGAAAGCATTGTGAGGAAACTTGCATATCTGAGAAATAAGAAAAAAAATATCGAATACATGTGAAGTTTGCCAACACGCATTGGAGCAGCGTGGCGGACACTTCGTTGCCCTAAAACCGTCTCAAAAATAAGAGGAGGCCTGTGCCCAGCAGTGGGACGTATATAGACTGTAACTTTAACTTTTATTATTTGATAACTATATCGGTCGTGCTTTTTATTTCTTTATCGTTATAAAGTATTCTAATTTTTTAACGTTTTGTTGTTATACAAGAAACTCTCTTGATTTTGTTCTGTTTGTCCCAAAGTGACAGTATAACTTTTGTATTTTTTTGATCGAGATCGATAAATATTAATTGGATGTCGTATCAATCAATCAGGAGACGTCCAAAATATATACACGGTGCGAGGATACTCTACACGGATTTTTTTTATTTAACTTATTAATTCTTTATTGCAAAATGCAAACCTTATCAAAATAAAGGTTATAAACTGCGTGCTTAATTCCTATTGACTTTCTTTATCAGTCAACCCTGGGCGTATTAAGAATTTTTGGTAGGTTCTATAAATTATGTAAAATAAGATTCTCTTCTAGGATCTTCTTGTTTTGATACGCAAGTTTTATTTTATTTGGAAAATCACAAAATATAAATGGTTTTGTAATTATATCGTAAAAGAGTTTTTATACCAGTAAGTGTGATAAACGAGCGCGGTCTACCTCATATCAAGTTGATGGTGTGTATGGTGATAAAAATCAAATTGCAGATTCGTTGTCATTATAAACCATACGAAACATCAGCATAAAGATGATATTTCTCGCTGGTGTTCAGTTTGCTGCCTTTCATCAGACTGTTGTGGGACTCGGGCTTCCTCTAAAAACTGCCAGGAAACACTGTCCCAATTCTAGTATCGTCCTTCTATCCAGTGGTTTACACTCCCTCAACGTAAAAAATCGGTTTAGTGTGTTTTTTTTTTGTCGGTATATACGATATTGTTTCAGCAACATTATTGTCTCGAAATGCACATTGTATATTAATTAGTTTTGTGTTTGTCTGAGGAGGCTTTGATATCTGATCTAGGGAATTTTTTTTAGTGTTATAAATAATAGTTGAAGACCTTTACCTGGATTACCAATCGCATGGAATCTCGGCAACGGTGGTCCGGTCTTGGTGTAACAGTCGGAATTTGATATTTTATGCAAACTGGTGGATTCCTAATACGTGTACCAGTGGCAAATAAACTAGAAAATGAATTAGCTTTAAAGTTTAGATCATCACGTTTCTTTTTTCAATGCATAAACAACGGATTATTGACTACTATACTGTGATGAAGTAGTTAACGGAAGATTAAAGAACCAACGCACAAAACTTTTTTTAAGATGCAGATCTTATTTCCAATTCTAATATTACGACGAGCGAATAAACTCGTATGAACTATATTAAACAGGAACTTCATTAATAAATAAGATTTTAACAAATTTAACGAACAAAGGAATTGAAATACAAATAATATTTTGTATTGCTTATATTTTGTATTGTAAATACAAAACAAATTGCTAATATTGGCTGCGATTTGAGCATTATAAACATTTTATTTAAATAATGGAATTACAACATAAACATTCCGCTTGTTTAATACGTGGGAGTCCAATCTCAAATTACGAATATGTGCATAGAGGCCTTTTATATATAAAGGTGGCTGATAGAGGTAAAAAGGACTTTGACTTTCTACATTTCGACAAAAGCTAACTGCTAGGGATGTCAGTATTCGTGGTAGCCGTGTCTGGTTAAGAATCAAACATTTTCTACTCTTAATCTTGTATGTCCTTTAGCTCTATCGATTTCGAGATATACAAGACCGGAATAAGTTAGCATCAAACACCATTTTTATTACATAAATGATATTCCTATAATAGGAATATCTCCTGCGTCGAGGAGGACATTTCAACTACATACATCATGGATTTTTAATACATAAAAATATCCATTTCGGGTGCGGGATCGAATACTCTGCCTACAGTACCAAGTCAACTATCCGTTGATTCTGTATATTTTCTAATAGTTTTAGGCAATGCAGTTTTTTTTCCAAAGCTTTCGATATGTTATTGAGAGGAAACTTTTAATTCACCCTGATAGCACGAACTAGTGACTAAAGAATGGCTGTTTAGGGTGCGGTACGAGTATATACTGTTACCAATAAATAAATAAAATAAAAAGTACAACCGGTTCTCCACATTGATTATATGAAATACTGCAGGTCCGGGATGCTATTGCATGCTGGTATTCTGTGTGAGCGTGTTTCCTCTCCAGCCGAGCTGATTCATTGGTTCTGAAGCCGTATTACCCTGAGGCGTTGTTCGACCACATAAAATTACGATGAATACATAACAAAGTTTTTAATAGAGAAGCTGCATTTTTTTGCCACAAATTTATAAATGAATCTGTGAGTATCAAAGATATAAATGAAAGAATAATTCATTTAAAGTATATTTAAATATTTATCATAACAATTTCATTTTTAGTAATTAATAATAAAAAGTAGTAAAATGTTTGAATGAAAAAGAAATACGACTTGTAGTTGGCTGTGAGGTCATTATATCCGCTGAGTCACATTCACAATCATGCCATACTTTTGTATTTTGTATATTCAGATCACCAAGTATTAACAAAACATATTATATAATTTGTATTATGCAATGACAATTTTTTAATGTTGACGAGGTAAATATGAGTGGTTTATTATTTCACCATGCGGTGGCGTAACTAAAGTGATATAATGACGTCACGGGCGTTTGAATTTATATTTTTTAAGAACCAATTTTAATTTTAAAATTACATAAAAAATCAATTGTTAATTCCTTAATAATATTAGCTAAATTTTCAAAAAAATTATTAAAAAACATACAACTGCTTTACTAAAACAAGGTGGTTCATGCAAGAGACGTTCACAGCCTTCAGAACAACAAAGGAAAATAGACTCAGCGCTGCTTTCAATGCCAGTGATGCCGAAATGATCAACCCCATGACATGGACTCACGCACACGACTTTCTTCCTTCTTTCCTTAAACCCAAAAAAGTTGTAAAAAATAATTTAATCTTACAATAATTTCTAAACAAAACGAAATTTCTAAAAATACAAAAAAATCAAGCGCCTCTTCCCTGAGCTACCACAGCCCCTCTTTGAATACCGGTGTTGTTAATGATCCCTCAATCCCGTAATGACGTTGAATTCCCGACGCTTTATATAATCACTACTTTTTCTAGAAACTACTTTATACGTAGTAGATGCTCAATTGCAATAATTGAACGAGTTTTTTTAACGTTATAAGAATAATAACGATCTATATTTTTATGTTTCCTTTATTTAAAAAGTCATGATACTCTGTCTCTTTAGCGTACCAGTCAATGTTATAATTTGTAGTGGCTGTAATTCAGACCAATAAAAATGATAGTCGGAGTGTTCTGAACATTTTAAGTGACGTGGAAACCAAGCCAAAACCATGCTAGACTTATTGTAAGAACACGTACCTTCGTACACATGTATCTAAAATCATTTGCAATCAATGGTTTTAGGTAGTATGAGTCCAGGAGTAAATTTTTATGCGCTGTTAACATTGATATACAAAACACCCTGTTAACTCATATCGTCCCATGGCTGTCATATGACGCGCTAGAGGGTAACTCAAACGAGTGAGCAACAGCAACTTCCTGACAACAGCTTACATTTATAAAAAAAAACCGTTGTCTTCAACCCGCCAGCTACATTTCAACTATGGTGGAATCCTATAAGGTAACCTATAGGTGAGGCTTATAACTTTTATGCAGTAGTAATTTTGTATTAAACTATCAAACATAAACAACAACTCACCGTAACGAATGTGATAACCGTTAATATCTCAACGATTACACAATCGATAAAACCGTAACTAAAACTATTTTCGTTACGTTAATTTCGTTGCGACAGCCCTGCACTAATGCGCGCTACAATTAGGTGCAGTCGATGCACCGCCATTACTCAGTTTAAAATAAAAGTAATGGAAACCGTTTTGATTACTTCAGCGGTGTTGCATGTGGGATGCAAATTCGACAGCCACATGATAAATGTTTATAGACATGTATGAAATTGATTATCATAGACTGTATAATTACGAATTATATAAGAAAAAAATCTTAACTCTGTAGCTTATGATTTGCTAAAATTACGAGTATTTTGCGTATGGAATATTTTCTTTTTTTTCTATAGGATAGGGTGACAAACGAGCACACAGTCCACCTGATGGTAAGTAGTTGCTGTGGACCATAGACATCTACATCTATCCTCGATTGCGAATCAAAATGCAGATGCGTTGTCACCCGTGAGGACTAAGATGGAATGTCTCGTTTACAGTAAAAAGGGTCTCCGGTTCTCTACACGCACCATACGAAACACAGCAGCATTAAGCTTCTATTTCACGCTGGTATTCTGTGAGAGCGTGGTCCTTCCCCGGTCGAGCCGATTCATTCGTGCTACAATTATTCTACTAATATAACTGCAGGATGACTCTACTACATATAATAAATAAGATTATCAAAACTGTTTCGTACTATTTCTATGTACTTACTAAAATAAACTCTAAAACACGATGTCAAGAAGATCATTTTGGATTTTTTTTATTACCGTGATATGTTTATAAATTTTGAAAGTATGCATTTCCTTCGTAAAAAAACAAAATTAAGAAAGAAAAATATGACGCGTTTATATAATATCTTATGAGCAAGAGAAGAAAAAACAGTATTTCTCGCTTAGAATTTTGTATAATATAATAACGTCTTCTAACGAGTATACTTGTTAGAGACACGCTGTTGCTATATGGTATTAGCGCGAATGGGTCAGCTCAAGTGGGAAAGGACCAGCTACCAGGTACCGGCTACCAGGACCAGGTAAAATAGCGGCTTAATACTGCTGTGTTTTGTATGGTGAGTATAAAGAACCAGATACCCTTTTTCTGAATTCGAGGCGTTCCATCTTATTCCTCAGGAGCTCACTTACCATCAGGTGGACTGTGTGCTCGTTTGTTACCCCTATTCTATAAAATATATATATCTGGTGGCTATATAATAGTACACTTATGTGTACATACATATAATGTATACGTATAATATGTGGATGAGTGACACAAGTGTATTTATGTTACGGTCAAAACTTATAACTAGTCAAAATCACTTTCGACTGCAAAAATCAGGCAAAAGAAGTTTAGACTAAGAACTTTTGTCAATACAATACTTTTAACTGCTAAAATACTAGTTAGTAGTTTTGATCAAATTATATCGGTTAAAAGTGGTTTTGACCCAGAATGTCAGTCAAAACTACTTTTTACTTATATTTTTTTAATTAATGTACGCAGCTTTAGGGTGACCTAAGGGTCGCTCCAACCGCACTTAAACCTACTATCACTGATATTGCGAGTTTTGACAGAAAGTCTGAAGTTTTATTAGGCAAAACGATTTTTGGCTAAAACTTTAGTCAAAACTGTTTATGACTAAGGGCCTCGGTCAAAACCATTTTCGCTTGATTTTCGCAGTCAACAGTGGTTTTGACCGGTTATGAGTTTTGACTGTGACATATACATCAAGACATAGATATATTAATTTCTTTTAATACCAATATGTCTAAGACGTAACCCTACCCCATATCGTCACGTAAAGTAAAGTAAAAGTAAAGTTACAGCCTATATACGTCCCACTGCTGGGCACAGGCCTCCTCTCATTTCTGAGAGGGTTTTAGGGCAAGGAATAGTCCGCCGCGCTGCCCCAATGCGTGTTGGCGAACTTCACACGTCTTCGAAATATTTTTTTTTCTTATTTCTCAGACATGCAGGTCTCCTCACGATGTTTTCCTTCACCGACGAGCACGTGGTAAATCAGCACTTAAAATTGCAATTAACAATTTCATTGGTGCCGGCGGGGATCGAACCCGGTTTGCTCGCGTATTGCGAAATTTACAGCGAGCGCTAACCATCTGAGCTACCACGGCTCGTCCCGTAGTAGGATTTAATGAATAATTTCTTCATAATATACATATTAGGATATTATCCTTGTTTTCCGATATCGAGCCTTGAGGGAGTCCAGATGGGACATCCACGAAATCAAAACGATGTTCAGCTATTACAACAGAATTCCTAGATCCTGGAGTTTATGCAAAAGAATAGTCTGATCCACGTGATCAAATGCCTTCTCGAGTTCTGTATAAATAGCATCGATCTGTAAACAAACAATCTACCTCGAAGAACATCATTAGAAAAATGGATAAATCAGTCCTGGTTGAGCGACCACGAACGAATCCATGCTATAAGGAAATTATTCATTAACAAAACGATACATCGTTCCGTGGATGTTGATGGTTAATTTCTAAGCATTCCTAGGCAGTAACTTAAAATTTATTACAGCCTATAAAAGTCCACTGCTAAATATAAATTTCCTACCATAAATTGCCTCACTTTTCCATAGTTGACAGGCTTGTCAGACGGATTGGCAACAACAGTAATTTTAAATTATTTTGAGAAGTTCCTCCTTCAAAGTCCCTCTGTCATGTCTTATCGTATAGAGGCGGTGTAAGAATATCCACTATCCCATATTATTCAGTGGCAACCGTGCTTCTATAAATAGAATTAAATCCCTAAACAAAAATTCAACTATCTTTTTTTCTTTATCTTAATGATCTATGTCGCCGCACACGCTTTCAGTGACGAGGCAACGTTGATGTGCTTTTAAATGCGCCCGCGCATCACAAGCTAATGACTGCTCCCACGGTGCCGTACGCCATTGCCACTAATCGTAAATAAAAGTAGTGCCTTATGTGAAATACTTCCCGTTCTCTAACGGGACCGTTTGTGCATTATGGTGTACTGGCACAAACTAAGAAGAACAGTAGTTAGAATGTGGTACTGGTATACGAATTTGTTGCATTTCATTTGAAAAACTAACGTTTGAAATTTCATCGATTAATGTCGATAAATCGAGATCATTATGCGGTGTCGATATCAGTAAAATCCCGACAAGACGGATTTTCTATTGCCGTCTTACCGATCAATCAAGAAACGACCTTAGCCTTAGACGAAACAAAATTCTGTCTGAGAATCGATTACTCATTTAAGTTGACGTATTTTTACACTATTATCTACCTCACAATTGCTACGGGTCGAAGACTTTTTTTTAATAACAAGGACGTTTTTGTCACATAACAATCATCGGAGGACAAAACAATACCCGCGCAGGAATCGAATCCACCACCTAAGCGTCAAAGTTAAGTGTTACAGTAGCAAATCCAGCGACAACTAACCCAAATTTTAGAAAGGATAGTAGGTAATAAAAGATAGCTAATGTAAAAAGATAGTATCGTGATAGCTCAGATGGTCAGCGCTCGCTGTAAATTTCATAGTACGCGAGCAATCCAGGTACGATCACCTCCGACACCAATGAAATTGTTAATTTCAATTTTAAGTGCTGATTTATCTCGTGATCAGCATTAAAGTAAAACATCGTGAGGAAACCTGCATCTCTAAGAAATAAGAAATTTTTTTTTCAAACACGTGTGAAGTTCGCCAACATGCATTCGGGCAGCGTGGCGGACACTTACTTGCCCCGAAACCCTCTCAGAAATGAAGGAAGGCCTGTGCCCAGCTGTGGGACCTATATAAGCTGTAGCTTTAACTTTTTTTTATTTAATGTTAAAAGATCTATTACAAACTACATTAATATAACGGCACTTTATATAAAATATTTTAGTAATATTTTAGTTCTATATTATTAACAGTCATTACCAAAACACAAAGGTATAAAATATTTTATCTTTGAAATTAAAAGAATTAATGTAATGGCGGAGAAGAGCATGCGCTTTTTCTTGTTATTAACCTGTATAAGGCCTTTTTCAAGCTACAAAACGAGTACCAAAACAATTTATGGTTAAATCCATTAGGTTCAAGTGTCGAGTAATAAGAAGCAACTTGTTTTAGTATCATAATAAAATACTGATATCAAATTTGATTAGTGCTATGTGGCACAGATTACATATTTTCATTATAATGGCAACTGTTTCGTTAAATCCTGAGCCATTATTAATCAGATCATGTTACAAAGTAAATATAAACAAAAGAAAGATTAATAACTTTTTATGCAAATTGTAAACGGTATGCGTATAACTTTTTATGCAAATTGTAAACGGTATGCGTATAAAACTGTGAAAATAATAAAATTTACTTGCAGTGTGTACCAATAAAAGTGAATTTATATCACTTTTACTAACTTTCTATGTTATATATATCTAAACTTTATATTTTACAACAGATTTCATGATAAAATAACTCCATGTAGGTGGATGAAAAGGAAACAAGTCACACATCTTTAAAAACGTTGCGTTTAGAAACCAAAACTTTTGACCTCTTACACATGATCGTTTTATTTTTCTTTTGGACTCATGGAACATGTTTGTTGTTATCACTTTATGACTTGACTAACAGAAGAAAAATTATATCTTAACCATTTATAAAGAAAATAATGAAAGTTAGACTGAAAAAAAAATAGTACAAATATCTATATAACATTAATATTTTAGATCTTTAGATTAACAATCCAGAATAATATAAAACTAGTCAAAGGGATACCAATGGATCTTTTGAGCACAGTCATGTCTACATATCATACTCAACTAATGTCGTTTCATTACTACAATTGATTTTTATAACAATATATAATTGAGCAGACTTTGCGCACAATAAGTATTTTTTAAAGGAATGAATAAACCAAATACATACTCAGGAGCACAAAATAATTTTTATGATGATATTTACGTGAATTTTACTATTTTATAGTTTTTAAATTTTCAGATATATATATATATATATATATATATATATATATATATATATATATATATATATATATATATATATATATATATATATATATATATATATATATATATATATATATTATGTTGTTACTTAATATCTTCTGTCAATATTATGTATGAATATAATAGCAATATGTATAAGGAATTGTGCTTTATATATGTAACTCTTATAGTATGTATACGTGTACAGTTGGTGTACCTTTTTAAATAAATAAAATATGTCGTATTATTGTAAAAGGAGCAGCCCGCATATGTTCCTCAGGTGGGAGGAACATATGCGGGCTGCTCTGCTCTTCTTATTTTGAGAGGGTTTTGAAGCAAGAAAGCATCGCCAGCTTGAGTGCTTGATGGCAGGTTTAATAGAATCGAGTTTATATGTTATATTTTTTTTCTATATTTTAGAAACAGTGTACATGCTGGCTTACAGTACGCCCATAACGTCAGCATGCTAATTTACAAATTACACTTTTAAATAATATTAATAATACAAGATACATGTCAAAAGGTAAAATAAAGATCAAATGGGTATAATGTAATATAAGTAACATCACAATATAATAATGATTTCTTAAATTTACGCGAACACTACACATTGAATAAAACTAAATTAACGTATTCTATCGCGTTTATTTAACTGATTTTACTTATTTTTAATCCCCGACGTTTCGGGTGCTTTACAGCACCCATGGTGACTTGGCTTGGGTTTGGGTTTAATTTTGTTTAACAAACCCAAACATACCACTGCAAGACTTCAAGATACTGTAAGTTCGTTTTGCGTAAATCGGACCATAAATTAATATTCAAATACTGAAGGTAGCCGGGCTAACAATGACATTGGGACGTCAAACATCTCATTTCCCTCCGTGACCATGGGTGATGTAAAGCACCCGAAACGTCGGGAATTAAAATAAGTAAAATCAGTTAAATAAACGCGATAGAATCCGTAAATTTAGTTTTATTCAATCACAATATAATATTCAGACACACAAGTTTGTAAAGCCATGACTTTCATATCTTGCACCATCGCACTTTCCTGAGCGTTTAGGACCGACGCTAATCAACTTTACAACCTAGACCTTTGATGTGGCCCTAACACTTTCCTCCATACTCAAACTGTTATTATTGGCATCGAAAAATTTATTACTGCTAAATCTTGTTGCTCGTTGAACGTTTTAACGCCTTTTATGTGTTGATATCTTATTCACTTGTGTTATCTATATTCCATGACTTTGAAATTATTAAAAAAGTTAGGGACTTGTCAATCCTATCATAACAATATGTATATATATATATATATATATATATATATATATATATATATATATATATTAGAACTAAGTTGCGCTCAAGTATTCTCTGAGAGGTGACTACATATTTGTGCCATTTGCTGTAGAGCCTATCAGTCCGTGAGGTCCACGTGCAGTGAAGTTCCTAAAGGAACTCTATCTGCGACTGGTGGTTACTGCTGATGGTAAGAGGGCTGGTTCTTTTATCGCTCAAAGGATAACTGTAGCCATACAGCGATGAAACGCGAAACAGCGTTCTTGGCACGATACCACGGGGTGTAGGTCTGTTTAAAAATTGAGTTATTAGTTTTAGTTTATTTTTTTATAGTATATTTCAATGTTATGTTATGTTATGTTAATTTCATAGTATTAAAGACTTTAAATATGTATATTATTTATATTTCAATGGTTAGTATTTATTTATATTTTAAAATGATGTAAATTGTATTTTTCAAAATTAAACTACTAAATGTAAAGCAATGAGATGGAGAAAAAAAGTGTTTATAATATAAAATTAGAGGAATGAATTCTGCTGCCATTTTCAGTTCTTAGATATTCGGTAATAATGACTTTACTAGACATGTAGGTAACTAAATAACGTCAAGACATACACCGTTTTTAAATCCAGTTTTGTAAAACTGGTGGTGTTCTTTATAATAGTTTCAAGAGTGTCTGCAGGAAGTAACATGACTTAATTTCTTTCGCCCTCTTCTATTGTAATAAATACAGTTAAGTAAAACACTTACAAGATTACTTTAATTATCCAATTTCTTTGTTCTAGGTTCTCTAGACAGAAAGTTATTACTATTTTATATCGAGGAGATTTCTGATGAACAAAATACTTTCTCAAAACAAACAAAAAACCTGTTCAACATAATAGATGTTATAGGTATAGTCAAATAATGTTTTTTTTTCGTATGTAGGATAATAAGATACATTCAAAAGCACAAAGACATACGCCTGATGTTTAGCACTATTTTTCTATTATTTACACCTTTCTTTTTACAATCGTGACTTGATAGAGGCATATAAAAAATTTCCAAGCCAGACGAAGTTCTTAGAATATTTCCCTAATTAAATTAGTAAGCAAATATCCTCGGGGATAACGAGCAGGGTTCTTTCGGCATACGCCTCTCTAATTAGTGCGGTGCACTTTATTATCGATAAACATTTGTTGGATCACAATCGCTTTCTTATGTGTGATATTCGCTGTTGTTTGGTTAAATTCAATTACGGACAATTAAAAATTTATAATTGAGGGGACAATATTGTGGAGTTTTTATGTAATGTTCTTTTGAGTGAAATCATCAATGTAAATGTAAAATATAAAACTAAAGACAGTAAAATTTTTATCTACTAATATGACATTGTTGTTTAAATCAAGATCGAATTAAGCTCGTGTAGAGTTAAAAGAAAATTATTAAACCAACCTACCTATCGAGGATTCAGAATCGGATTGCCATAAAAATGAATCCGGTATAATAATCGTAAATGTTTATCGTGTTTTCGCGGTGCTGAGTCTAAGAATGAGCAGCAAAACCATGTCATGGTATAAAATATAATCAAATTGAAGCTGGTTTTAACTATTAGACCTGCATCAGCATTATTTGTTATAACTCCTTGAAATCTTGTACAACAAATGTCTGTAATTATTCCCCTGGTTGATATAGCTTGTTGCTCCGGTTTCCTTCTTATTTTCGGAATTTGAATACACATGGGTAACCGTAAAACGGTAATTATTTAAATTTCACCGCTTTACGTCTCAAGAAACTTACCTATATAATAAAATTTATTATTTTTTATCTCTAGGATTTCTTTAGCAGCGATATCATGTACAGCCACGAAAATGCATCCGCATAACGGCTGTTATGAAGATTAATTAAAAACATAATTTTCCTACAAAAAATTGAGTTATTCGGTATAAAATGGTGATTATATAAGAACCATAAATGACCTTTCTTAATTTATTAAAAAAAATTAATTAATACGAACGCACTACAAAGCATCTTGTGTGTTATTTTATTCTTGGTAAATTTTTGAGTGTCAATTCTTTATAATGTAATTACATATACATAACATTACTTTATCGACATAAACAGTTTTGCGTACATCACTGCAGTTCTTTTGATCGGTCTAGAGCATTTTTTGTACTTCGTCTCATCAAAAGAAATGTCCCGGAATTTCAGGTTTCGTTAGAATATAAACCTTCTGTCAAAACATTAAAATTACTTTTAGTGTATACAAACAGTAGAACACATAGAAATTATTATTGAGAAAACATAAGATGAGACGACTTTTTGTGGGACTGAATGAGATTTTAATATTCTACAAAACGTAATACAAATCCATGTATTATACTGATTATTCTAAGGTTATACTGTCGGGAGGCTTAAATATTTGTTTAATAACAAACGTATTTAGAAGAATAAATATTGTTATTAAATCAAAGTCAACAGCTACAGCTATATACTACAAAATACAAGATACTTGTGTTGAAAAGTATGTTCTCTTATTTAATTATTAATTACACTCATGCAAAAGTTAAGAGAAAATCAGAGCCATCCATCAATATTACATGCATCATATTACCTAATTGTATTAGCATATTTTTTGCAATGCTTGCAATTTTATGTTTTGGATTGACGAACTATTAAGCAATTATTTCGTATGTCTGTTTTACAGCACTCTGTGGATTAGTATCACGAAGGTTGAGCCTGACCTAAATACCCACGGAGTCCTGTTTTTTATATTCTCTGGGTCATTACATTGGCTAGGAATTAACTGTATAGAGTTAGAGTAATGAGAACATTGTTATTAATAGCTCTTTAAACTGTAGGTATTGCTGGGAATAGGTCATAGGATAGGCGTAATGGTAGGAGAAGTGGTTTTATTACCACTATCAATAAAAAACGGATGACCTTTCCTCTTCTGGACAGAGCTTTTGTCATTACTGTGATGGTTGTGGGACAAGAAATAGCACTACCAGCGCTGTAGCGTGCATGAAGGACTTTTTCCCACAAAATTTTGCTATTAATTCCTTAGACGTGCATCTCTCGATCTTTTCCCTCATCACGTAATGTCTCGTAAACCGGTACTTAAAATTTCAATAAGCGATTTCATTGGAATCGGTGCGACGGGGATCGAACTCGGTTCACTTCATCATTATCATCATTACAGCCTTTCACAAGTCCACTGCTGAACATAGGCCTCCCCCAAGTAATGCCACAAAGCACGGTCCTGAGCCACCTGCATCCATCGACTTCACTTCGACTTTTTTTCGGTTCACTTGCATACTAAGAAATATTAATACGAAAGCTTATCCCCCAAGCTATCAAGGCATTATTACAAAGGAATGCTCGTGGCTGTAAAGACTGCATCACGAAATGGATAACTTTAAAATATAGTCTTTAAAGTTGTCGTGGTCGGCATCGTACGTATTAAATTTTTATCGATAACTAATTGACCAATTTGAGCGTTTTATGTTTTACCTAATAGGCTTTAACCATTACTCACTATATACATCGATATAAATGATGAACGGTACGGTCTCTGCACTATTGCGCAACTTTAGATACACGTGAGGTCAGCAGTGCAGCGTCTTTTGACATGTACTAAGATGCAACATTTCGATAAATAAAAAGGAAAAATGAATACTGTTTCGTAGCCACATAAACTGGTTTTATTTTAATTTTATAGCACTAATCTAAGCTTTATTGTGACCGAATAAAGCATACGTGAGTGACAGGTAAGTAAGTTTAACTTGAAGAAAGAATGCATTTATCTTATTAGATTTGTTACATGCTAGTTAGAGATAAATTTCAAAGTGCTGCTGATATATGAAGGTATTGTTTTGTTTTAAGTCTCCCACATAATTACCCTTAGTATTGTACTATTTTTATAAAACTTAGGTGATAAATAAACTTATAGTCCATTTACATTTTTTAAGTGTAGAGCCATGCTGCAGCAATGTTATGATTGTTGCACGAATGAGACCGAGGAACGATCAAGCTCTCAGAATACCAGTGTAAAATAGGCAATTAATACTGTTGTGTTTCCTACGGTGATATGGAGAATCGAAGACCTTTTTGATTGATAACGAAACATTCCATATTAGTGCTCAGGGGTGAAGCAACGCATCCACATTTTGATTCATAAAACTGATGATATATGTGGATGTGTCGTATACGTGGTGGAGCCACGCTGCTGCTGTATTATGTTTGTAGTTCGAATGGGAGTAGTTACGTTGTACCAGTTCTGGCGCACTTGTAGAAAGGTTGTACCAGTTCTGGCGCACTGAGTCACAAGTACGACGTTCGTCGACTCACGATCCTAAAAAAAAAAAAGAAAAAAAAAAGTTTTGGCATGCTCTGATCACGAATCTGCGGTCCATTTTTGCGTAGGATGCACGGTTCCGGAGATGTGCAGATCAATTAACTCTTATCTAATTGATATCCGCTACGGGCCTCAACCGTCATTAGCGCTCCATTGTCCTTATCTACTTATCTATTGTTGATTGACTACCGTCATTATCTACTATTCGTCAGCGTGTGGGTCGGCTTATGCTATTGTATTATACTCCTTATTTCCTATCTACAACACTAATCTGAATCATCAATAAAACACATTACCTAATTTTGTTAAAATTTTTATTTATAAAATACAAAATCTTATTACTTATTATCTATAAAATAGGAGCGAAACATCTCATCCACTAACATATCGTTATACAATGTGTTCTCTGTAAATATACTTGTAAAACTATGCATTGAACATCCCTGAAACTTATATAGCAAATACATTAAGCAATATTCGCCACAAACTGAAGTCCTATCAACATTCCAGTTCCATCTTTTACAATTTCGTACAGGTGCCCGTCCATATGAATCAAAATATTCACCGACGTCATTCGAATCGATATATAAAGCTACCCAATGTGACCCTGGTATATCATCTGTACCCAAATTGCATATTACCTAGTCAGGTCATAAATTCTATCACATGTTTAATATAAAATAATTGAAACAAGTTTATTCATTATGTAACCATTTATATACCAAAATGAACTTAACAAAACATAGATTCTTATGACACTATAGTTTATTCAAAATGACCTCCGTAATTTTGAATACAGGCCTTCAATCTGCGCGGCCAGTCGTCTATCTCACCACGAACGAGGTCCATGTCATATCGGCGGCTGCCTTAATTAAAGATGTCTTGAGTGACTCGAAATTGGGATGAGGCTTTGAGCACGCCTTTTCCTCCAAGTGTTGCCATATCTTGTAATCTAACGGATTCAAATCTGGATTGGTCTTTGTGTCGGATGAAGTCGATTTCACGCGCCGCCAGCCAGTCTTTTTTCTTTTGTTTTTAAAGAACGTTACCTCCACACTAGGTTTTTCTCCTGTATCGTGGGGGCAGTTTACAAACACAAATTTCACAAGGACAAACATCCAAACTCGGAACAATTACTTGTAGGTCGTACAAATACTTGTTCCGTGCGGGATTCGAACCCGCGACCCCCAAGCACAGCCACTCATTGCTAAGCCACTACGCCACGGAGCTGGCAAAAGTCCTGTGTGCTCTTCGCTCTATGAGCTGACGCCGAATCTTGTTGGAATACCCAGTGCCTGTTATTGAACATGGTATGACAAACAGGTTACACAAGGTTCGTCAGGACTGTATTTTGATACACAACGGCATTCGTTTTTAACCTTTCTCACAAAAATGTACCTCTGTTAAGCCCCAATAAGAAACTCCCAACCACACCATGAGCGAGGATGGAAAATGACCCCGTTGGACACGCGGAATACGGTTGCTCGCTTCTTCACTACTGCGTGCGTACACCTTATCATTTTGTTTGTTGTAGCTCTCTTCTACGGTAAAAATTTTTTTATCCGAAAAAAGAATTTCCCGATATTTTTTTCCCGCGTACCGCTTCAACAAAGCGCGGCATCTCTTCAGTCTCAGATCCATTAGACGAGCATTCAAACGATGTCCTGTTTTTCTTCGATATGCCCAAAGCCCTAAGTCTTCATTTAACGCCGTGGTTCTGCTTAACCCCATCTGAAGGGCCAACAGTTTCTGCTTACGTTTGGGATTTCTTTGAATTCGCACCTCTAAAAACTTCTAAAAGCTGTAACTTTTATCACTGCGGGAGTCCTAACAAATCGAGGGCGACCACTTCTTGACCTGTCATCTACACTAGAGTCTTCATTGTATCGTTTGATGGTACGATAAACGAATCTTTTGGTTATATTCAAATTTTTCAGTATATCAAAAAATTTAATTGGCGCGTAATCGCAACTGCAACACGGTCTTTTTTAAGCGTCCACTCCGTATGTAAAACTCATATGTAAAAATGAGTAAAATTCTAAAAAGTATACAGTTTTATTTTCATGAATAATTCGAATTCAATAAACTTTTTTGTGGCCAGCATTCTAAAAGAAAAGTTTTTACTGTGTGACAATACTTATGACCTGACTAGGTATATACGTTGGTACGTGGGTGTACATGGACAGTCTGTTAGCAGCATAAACATTATTTTCTAGACTGGGGTGAATCTTTTTCAGATGTTGTTGTACATCTAGTGTATCCATGATATTACTGCTATTAGTAGATTACTACAGTACAATCTACTCAATGACTAACATAGGAATGATCAATAATGTGATTTCTAAATATTAAATTGCATTTTTTCTGTTATACAAAACCTATTTGAGTCATCAATACACTGAATAAGACGCAACACGAAGAATGTGAGATAAGGTTGTTGACGCATAAAGTTATTATCAATTCTACTGTAGAAATTCTTTAGATTAGAATTATTACTTACTGGTACTATATAAGACCAAGCAACTGCAGTCATGGAGTTAGTGTATGTTCGTTTGACCGCAGTGTATCTATCAATAATACATTTGTGTTACTTCAACGCATCAAAGGCCATAGATGTAAGTGTTTAATCTATTGACAAACTTACTTTTCTTTCTGTTATTTTTTTACGTGTGTATGATTTTGAACGACAGGCCTGTTGGTCTAGTGGTTAGTGACCCTGACTGTTATGCCGGAGGTCGTGGGTTCGATTCCCACCCAGGACAAATGTTTGTGTGATGAGCACGATCATTTGTTCTGTGTCTGGGTGTAATTTATCTATAATATTTATGTATTTAGAAATATATAGGTATGTTTATCAGTTGTCTAGTACCCATAACACAAGCTCTGCTTAGCTTGGGACTAGATGGCGTTGTGTGATAGTTGTGGAATATTATTATTATTATTATTATTATTATTTAGTGTTAACAAATTATATTTAAATATTTTGTGTGTGTATATGATTAAGCCGTGGTAGCTCAGATGGTTAGCGCAAGCTGTAAATTTTACAGTACGTAACGCGGGTTCGATCCCCGCCGACACCAATTAAATTGTTAATTGCAATTTTAAGTGTTTATTCTATTGACACACTTACTTTTCTTTCTGTTATTTTCTTACGTGTGTATGATTTAGTGTTAACAAATTATATTTAAATACTGTGTGTGTGTATATGATTAAGCCGTGGTAGCTCAGATGGTTAGCGTAAGCTGTAAATTTTACAGTACGTAACGCGGGTTCGATCCCCGCCGACACCAATTAAATTGTTAATTGCAATTTTAAGTGTTTATTCTATTGACACACTTACTTTTCTTTCTGTTATTTTCTTACGTGTGTATGATTTAGTGTTAACAAATTATATTTAAATATTGTGTGTGTATATGATTAAGCCGTGGTAGCTCAGATGGTTAGCGCAAGCTGTAAATTTTACAGTACGTAACGCGGGTTCGATCCCCGCCGACACCAATTAAATTGTTAATTGCAATTTTAAGTGTTTATTCTATTGACACACTTACTTTTCTTTCTGTTATTTTCTTACGTGTGTATGATTTAGTGTTAACAAATTATATTTAAATATTGTGTGTGTATATGATTAAGCCGTGGTAGCTCAGATGGTTAGCGCAAGCTGTAAATTTCACAGTACCCAGGTTCGAACCCCGCCGACACCACTTAAATTGTTAATTGCAATTTTAAGTGCTGATTTACCACGTGCTCGGCGGTGAAGGAAAACATCGTGAGGAAACCTGCATGTCTGAGAAAATTTCGAAGGCATGTGAAGTTCGCCAACACGCATTGAGACCGCGCCGCGGACATTTCCTAGCCATAAATACAAAGACAATAGCAGAAAGTAAAAAGTTAAAAAATACTTTTTTAACAATGAGAGTCATTAGTTGATCATTAGTGAATGTGATTCTGTTTTCTTAAATTACAGGAAGAAAAGAGCAGAAGGAAGAAATGGGATGATGGGAAGTAATGAAGAATGAATTGTTATGTGAAGTTTGTTGGAACAAACATATTTTAGTCACGTGTAAATACTTTTAACATTTTGGTTCAAAATGACACAAAATCTAAAAAATATTAGATACATCATCGACATGGACGGATTTTACATTACATATCCTCATAAACATTTTCAATGTAGAGAAATGGCTATTCTAGACGTAAAACTATCTAATAAAAATGATTCGTTTATCGATCATTATTTGTTTCGGCCAAGTTATCCTTTCAACAAAAAAAAACTGTTCGTTATTGTGAAATACACGTGCACGGCATTCCATATTTTGATGTAACCGAAGAATTAAAATGTGCCTACAAACAAGAGAACATCATTCCCATACTAAATTGGTATATTAGAAATTTGTGCAAAGACGAAGTGATCGCATACAACGGTGGTTCAACAGAAAAACAATTTTTAAAAATGTTGACGACGAATGATAGAATTTTTAATATTGAAGAATACAAATGTCCAAAATACAATGATTTGGTAAATGTCATAAATTTAAACAAACGTTATGTGTGTAATAATCATATATTTGCAAAAAATAAACACAAAATTTTACATTGTTCTTGTGACGAAGTGTGGGTTTTTACAAGTGGTTATTACTTGAAAATAAAATTTTAAATTAATCATAATTTTGTTTGATTTCCCAAAAACATTAGTTATAGTATACTATATAATACAAAATTGGTTCAACAGAAAAACAATTTTTAAAAATGTTGACGACGAATGATAGAATTTTTAATATTGAAGAATACAAATGTCCAAAATACAATGATTTTATATTTATGACATACATGTTACGTATGTTGAACGCGAAATACAGACTACTAAGGTACTACTAAAATACGTACCATATAAAACTGTAATTACACAATATCAATGTTGACGACGAATGATAGAATTTTTAATATTGAAGAATACAAATGTCCAAAATACAATGATTTGGTAAATGTCATAAATTTAAACAAACGTTATGTGTGTAATAATCATATATTTGCAAAAAATAATCACAAAATTTTACATTGTTCTTGTGACGAAGTGTGGGTTTCTTTACAAGTGTTTATTGCTTGAAAATAAAATTTTAAATTAATCATAAATTTTCTTTGATTTCCCAAAAACATTAGTTATAGTATACTATATAATACAAAATTGGTTCAACAGAAAAACAATTTTTAAAAATGTTGACGAATGATAGAATTTTTAATATTGAAGAATACAAATGTCCAAAATACAATGATTTGGTAAATGTCATAAATTTAAACAAACGTTATGTGTGTAATAATCATATATTTGCAAAAAATAATCACAAAATTTTACATTGTTCTTGTGACGAAGTGTGGGTTTTTTACAAGTGGTTATTACTTGAAAATAAAATTTTAAATTAATCATAAATTTTCTTTGATTTCCCAAAAACATTAGTTATAGTATACTATATAATACAAAATTGGTTCAACAGAAAAACAATTTTTAAAATTGTTGACGACGAATGATAGTTTTTATGAAATTTGTTACAAAATTTGACTTCCCACATACACTTGGTCCTGCCACAATAGCAGTACACGGATGTATAAAGTGAAACATTACACGTCTAAAGTTCTAAGGTGAAAAATAAAAAATGAAAGTGTTGGTGTAAACAATTCAAACAAAATTTATGATTAATTTAAAATTTTATTTTCAAGTAATAACCACTTGTAAAAAACCCACACTACGTCACAAGAACAATGTAAAATTTTGTGTTTATTTTTTGCAAATATATGATTATTACACACATAACGTTTGTTTAAATTTATGACATTTACCAAATCATTGTATCTTGGACATTTGTATTCTTCAATATTAAAAATTCTATCATTCGTCGTCAACATTTTTAAAAATTGTTTTTCTGTTGAACCAATTTTGTATTATATAGTATACTATAACTAATGTTTTTGGGAAATCAAAGAAAATTTATGATTAATTTAAAATTTTATTTTCAAGTAATAACCACTTGTAAAAAACCCACACTTCGTCACAAGAACAATGTAAAATTTTGTGATTATTTTTTGCAAATATATGATTATTACACACATAACGTTTGTTTAAATTTATGACATTTACCAAATCATTGTATTTTGGACATTTGTATTCTTCAATATTAAAAATTCTATCATTCGTCAACATTTTTAAAAATTGTTTTTCTGTTGAACCAATTTTGTATTATATAGTATACTATAACTAATGTTTTTGGGAAATCAAAGAAAATTTATGATTAATTTAAAATTTTATTTTCAAGCAATAAACACTTGTAAAGAAACCCACACTTCGTCACAAGAACAATGTAAAATTTTGTGATTATTTTTTGCAAATATATGATTATTACACACATAACGTTTGTTTAAATTTATGACATTTACCAAATCATTGTATTTTGGACATTTGTATTCTTCAATATTAAAAATTCTATCATTCGTCGTCAACATTGATATTGTGTAATTACAGTTTTATATGGTACGTATTTTAGTAGTACCTTAGTAGTCTGTATTTCGCGTTCAACATACGTAACATGTATGTCATAAATATAAAATCATTGTATTTTGGACATTTGTATTCTTCAATATTAAAAATTCTATCATTCGTCGTCAACATTTTTAAAAATTGTTTTTCTGTTGAACCAATTTTGTATTATATAGTATACTATAACTAATGTTTTTGGGAAATCAAACAAAATTATGATTAATTTAAAATTTTATTTTCAAGTAATAACCACTTGTAAAAACCCACACTTCGTCACAAGAACAATGTAAAATTTTGTGTTTATTTTTTGCAAATATATGATTATTACACACATAACGTTTGTTTAAATTTATGACATTTACCAAATCATTGTATTTTGGACATTTGTATTCTTCAATATTAAAAATTCTATCATTCGTCGTCAACATTTTTAAAAATTGTTTTTCTGTTGAACCACCTTTGTATGCGATCACTTCGTCTTTGCACAAATTTCTAATATACCAATTTAGTATGGGAATGATGTTCTCTTGTTTGTAGGCACATTTTAATTCTTCGGTCACATCAAAATATGGAATGCCGTGCACGTGTATTTCACAATAACGAACAGTTTTTTTTGTCTTTTGGCGACAAATAATTGAAAGGATAACTTGGCCGAAACAAATAATGATCGATAAACGAATCATTTTTATTAGATAGTTTTACGTCTAGAATAGCCATTTCTCTACATTGAAAATGTTTATGAGGATTTGTAATGTAAAATCCGTCCATGTCGATGATGTATCTAATATTTTTTAGATTTTGTGTCATTTTGAACCAAAATGTTAAAAGTATTTACACGTGACTAAAATATGTTTGTTCCAACAAACTTCACATAACAATTCATTCTTCATTACTTCCCATCATCCCATTTCTTCCTTCTGCTCTTTTCTTCCTGTAATTTAAGAAAACAGAATCACATTCACTAATGATCAACTAATGACTGTCATTGTCAAAAAAGTATTTTTTAACTTTTTACTTTCTGCTATTGTCTTTGTATTTATGGCTAGGAAATGTCCGCGGCGCGGTCTCAATGCGTGTTGGCGAACTTCACATGCCTTCGAAATTTTCTCAGACATGCAGGTTTCCTCATAATGTTTTCCTTCACCGCCGAGTACGTGGTAAATCAGCACTTAAAATTGCAATTAACAATTTAAGTGGTGTCGGCGGGGTTCGAACCTGGGTCGCGTACTGTGAAATTTACAGCTTGCGCTAACCATCTGAGCTACCACGGCTTAATCATATACACACACAATATTTAAATATAATTTTATAACACTAAATCATACACACGTAAGAAAATAACAGAAAGAAAAATAAGTGTGTCAATAGAATAAACACTTAAAATTGCAATTAACAATTTAATTGGTGTCGGCGGGGATCGAACCCGCGTTACGTACTGTAAAATTTACAGCTTGCGCTAATCATCTGAGCTACCACGGCTTAATCATATACACACACAAAATATTTAAATATAATTTGTTAACACTAAATAATAATAATAATAATAATATTCCACTACTATCACACAACGCCATCTAGTCCCAAGCTAAGCAGAGCTTGTGATATGGGTACTAGACAACTGATAAACATACTTATATATTTCTAAATACATAAATATTATAGATAAATTACACCCAGACACAGAACAAATGATCGTGCTCATCACACAAGCATTTGTCCTGGGTGGGAATCGAACCCACGACCTCCGGCATAACAGTCAGGGTCACTAACCACTAGACCAACAGGCCTGTCGTTCAAAATCATACACACGTAAAAAAATAACAGAAAGAAAGGTAAGTTTGTCAATAGATTAAACACTTACATCTATGGCCTTTGATGCGTTGAAGTAACACAAATGTATTATTGATAGATACACTGCGGTCAAACGACCATACACTAACTCCATGACTGCAGTTGCTTGGTCTTATATAGTACCAGTAAGTAATAATTCTAATCTAAAGAATTTCTACAGTAGAATTGATAATAACTTTATGCGTCAACAACCTTATCTCACATTCTTCGTGTTGCGTCTTATTCAGTGTATTGATGACTCAAATAGGTTTTGTATAACGGAAAAAATGCAATTTAATATTTAGAAATCACATAATTGATCATTCCTATGTTAGTCATTGAGTAGATTGTACTGTAGTAATCTACTAATAGCAGTAATATCATGGATACACTAGATGTACAACAACATGTGAAAAAGATTCACCCCAGTCTAGAAAATAATGTTTATGCTGCTAACAGACTGTCCATGTACACCCACGTACCAACGTACATACCTAGTCAGGTCATAAGTATTGTCACACAGTAAAAACTTTTCTTTGGGTGCGTTTGGCAGAAAAAAGCGCTAGCAAGCGCTTGTAAGCAAAATGGCGATCGTAAGCGGTAAGCGCTGTCAAATCGTAAGTAGCTATTTTCCTCCAGGACACGATGTTAGTTTTAACGGGGGAACCTAACCTAATTTAAATACATGTTTGTAAAGTATTCATATTAAAAACTTACCAATCATGAATTTTTAATAACATGTATATGTTTATTCATGTCATTATATTACTTAAAACGAATATTGCACAAAACAACTTATCAACTCTACTTCAAAACAAACAAATTAAATAAGCAAAATGGCGGATTGTGTCAGCGCTACTGAAGTAGCAATCGCGGCCTGGCCGAAAACTATTTCAGCGCTTATAAGCGCTTGCTAGCGCTTTTTTCTGCCAAACGCACCCTTTTAGAATGCTGGCCACAAAAAAGTTTATTGAATTCGAATTATTCATGAAAATAAAACTGTATACTTTTTAGAATTTTACTCATTTTTACATATGAGTTTTACATACGGAGTGGACGCTTAAAAAAGACCGTGTTGCAGTTGCGATTACGCGCCAATTAAATTTTTTGATATACTGAAAAATTTGAATATAACCAAAAGATTCGTTTATCGTACCATCAAACGATACAATGAAGACTCTAGTGTAGATGACAGGTCAAGAAGTGGTCGCCCTCGATTTGTTAGGACTCCAGCAGTGATAAAAGTTACAGCTTTTAGAAGTTTTTAGAGGTGCGAATTCAAAGAAATCCCAAACGTAAGCAGAAACTGTTGGCCCTTCAGATGGGGTTAAGCAGAACCACGGCGTTAAATGAAGACTTAGGGCTTCGGGCATATCGAAGAAAAACAGGACATCGTTTGAATGCTCGTCTAATGGATCTGAGACTGAAGAGATGCCGCGCTTTGTTGAAGCGGTACGCGGGAAAAAAATATCGGGAAATTCTTTTTTCGGATGAAAAAATTTTTACCGTAGAAGAGAGCTACAACAAACAAAATGATAAGGTGTACGCACGCAGTAGTGAAGAAGCGAGCAACCGTATTCCGCGTGTCCAACGGGGTCATTTTCCATCCTCGCTCATGGTGTGGTTGGGAGTTTCTTATTGGGGCTTAACAGAGGTACATTTTTGTGAGAAAGGTTAAAAACGAATGCAGTTGTGTATCAAAATACAGTCCTGACGAACCTTGTGTAACCTGTTTCTCATACCATGTTCAATAACAGGCACTGGGTATTCCAACAAGATTCGGCGTCAGCTCATAGAGCGAAGAGCACACAGGACTTTTGCCGGCTCCGTGGCGTAGTGGCTTAGCAATGAGTGGCTGTGCTTGGGGGTCGCGGGTTCGAATCCCGCACGGAACAAGTATTTGTACGACCTACAAGTAATTGTTCCGAGTTTGGATGTTTGTCCTTGTGAAATTTGTGTTTGTAAACTGCCCCCACGATACAGGAGAAAAACCTAGTGTGGAGGTAACGTTCTTTAAAAACAAAAGAAAAAAGACTGGCTGGCGGCGCGTGAAATCGACTTCATCCGACACAAAGACCAATCCAGATTTGAATCCGTTAGATTACAAGATATGGCAACACTTGAAGGAAAAGGCGTGCTCAAAGCCTCATCCCAATTTCGAGTCACTCAAGACATCTTTAATTAAGGCAGCCGCCGATATGACATGGACCTCGTTCGTGGTGAGATAGACGACTGGCCGCGCAGATTGAAGGCCTGTATTCAAAATTACGGAAGTCATTTTGAATAAACTATAGTGTCATAAGAATCTATGTTTTGTTAAGTTCATTTTGGTATATAAATGGTTACATAATGAATAAACTTGTTTCAATTACTTTATATTAAACATGTGATAGAATTTATGACCTGACTAGGTAATATGCAATTTGGGTACAGATGATAAACCAGGGTCACATTGGGTAGCTTTATATATCGATACGAATGACGTCGGTCAATATTTTGATTCATTCGGACGGGCACCTGTACGATATCATCTAGAGTTTTTTAAAAGAAATTGTAAAAGATGGAACTGGAATGTTGATAGGATTCAGAATGAGTGGACTTCAGTTTGTGGCGAATATTGCTTAATGTATTTGCTATATAAGTTTCAGGGATGTTCAATGCATAGTTTTACGAGTATATTTACAGGGAACACATTGTACAACGATATTTTAGTGGATGAGATGTTTCGATGTTTTTTTTTTTTTTTTTAGGATCGTGAGTCGACGAACGTCGTACTTGTGACTCAGTGCGCCAGAACTGGTACAACCTTTCTACAAGTGCGCCAGAACTGGTACAACGTAACTACTAATGGGTCGGCTAGCCATGGGAAGGCCCACGCTATCACAGATTATGAGCGTAAAATAGCCGTTTAATACTGCTGTGTTTCGTATGATGAGTGTAGAGAACCGGAGACCCTTTTTTACAGGAAACGAGGCATTCCATCTTAGTCCTTAGGGCGACGACGCATCTGAATTTTGATACTTAATCGAGGATAAATGTAGATTTCTATGGGCCACAGCATCCATTTACAATCAGATGGACTGTGTGCTCGTTTGTCACCCTTATTCTATAAAAAATATATGGGCCACAGCATCCATTTATCATCAGGTGTACTGTTGTACAAGCATTCTGTGCAAACCCAAAAGCAACTTTACTAGAAAGAAAATGCGATATCAACTGGAATGCCTCATAGCTTTTATTTATTCTGGCTCTCTATAACCTCCAGACTGGAACACTTAAAATCACAAATCAAGTTTGAATTTTTTTTAAATAATAAATATTAACCGAAACCATAAGCCAGATTCCTACGACTTTAATAAAATCAAAGTAAAATATTTTTATTTAAATTGGCTTTTACATAGCGTTTTTGTTACGTGGTGGAACCACGCTGCAGCTCTGTTATGGTTGTAGCATGAATGGGTCACCCAGGGTAGGACCACGCTTTACAGAATACCAGCGTATAATCCTATAGCTTAGTGCTACTGTGTTTCTACTTCTACTGTGTACTCTATATGGTGAGTGTAGAGAACTGGAGACCCTTTTTGCATTCCATTTCAGTCTTCAGGGGTGACAACGCATTTCTATTTTATTTGTGAATTGAGGATAAATGTAAATGTCTATGGGCCATAGCATCCACTTACCATCAGATGGACTGTGTGCTCGTTTGTAACCCATTTTATTTTAAAAATTCAAATGCTACTGACGCTATCGCTTCGACAAGTCTCTACTGCGGGGACACTTTGTGAGAAGAAGCGGCAAGAAACCCACAAGTAGATTATTTTCTTTAAACAATTACAGTCTAGCCTTATCAAATATTTATCTAAGAAAAAAACCTAAGGAAACCTATTATGATGTAGCATTGTTTTCTTTTAAATAGTCATCTAGTTTATAATACCATTTCTTCATACGAATGCTTCATACATGTGTTTTGAATTTATGGATAACGTAGGTGAATCTAGTTAATATATTACACAGGTGTTATTATAATGTTTATCTTTTTAGATTCAGAAGAGATCGTTAACGTTTCCTCGCGCTTACGTAATGTAGGGTGATGTTGCATGACCATGAATAAAGATAGCTTGTTGAAAAACCGAGCACGTGTTAACTTTTGTTAAAACAGATATATTTTAGGGCTATAATTTATTTACAATTGGATTGTTCTTACACTTGCTGAGTATCTAATAAGAAACTGCGGCTGTCACTTGACATGCCTAGTGAGGCAACTGTGGCTAACATCCTGGAGATGTTCATAATATGAAATTGAAATTATATCATTAAAGCCGTGAAATCTTAGAAGCTAAGCACTCGTGGTAAGTTTCTCAGTATGCAAGCAGCAGAGGTGCGATCCTCCAGCAATGATGAAATTGTTAGTTGCAAATTGTAAGTGAGCCGTGGTAGCTCAGATTTTTTTTTTATAGGATAGGGTGACAAACGAGCACACAGTCCACCTGATGGTAAGTGGTTACTGTGGCCCATAGACATCTACATCTATCCTCGATTACGAATCAAAATGCAGATACGTTGTCACCCGTGAGGACTAAGATGGAATGCCTCGTTTCCAGTAAAAAGGGTCTCCGGTTCTCTACACTCACCATACGAAATACAGCAGCATTAAGCTACTATTTCACGCTGGTATTCTGTGAGAGCGTGGTCCTTCTCCGGTCGAGCCGACCCATTCGTGCTACAACTATACTACTAATATAACTGTAGCATGGCTCTACCACGTATAAAATTGATGAGTTGGTTGTTACAGATGGTTAGCACTCGCTGTAAATTTCACAACACGCGAGAAAACCCGGTTCAATCCCCGGTGGGGATTGAACCTGGAAATCTAGGTGCCGGACCTATGAAATTATTAATTGCAATTTTAAGTGCTGATTTGCCACTAGCTCGTCGAGGAAAACATCGTGGGGAAACCTGCATATCTGAGAAATAAGAAAAAAAATATTTGGAAGACATGTGAAATTCGCCAACACTTATTGGGGCAGCGGCGGACTACTCCTTGCCCTAAAACCTGGGGAGGCCTGTGCCCGGGAGTGGGACGTATATAGGCTGTAACTTTAAATTTTAAATTGCAAGTGTCGATAAGTTTTAAGCTTTGATGTTGATCTGGGAATATTAGGCCCAATATTTACATCAGACTAAAAAAATGTTTGCTGTGTTACTTGCCTTTTTTTATATAGAAGAGGGGGCAAACGAGCATGCGGCTCACCTGATGTTAAGTGACTACCGCCGCCCATGATCAACCGCAACACCAGGGGAATTGCGGGTGCGTTGCCGGCCCTTTAGAAAGGAGTAAGCTCTTTTCTTGAAGGTCCCCAGGTCGTATCGGTCCGGAAAAATCGCCGGTGGTAAACTATTCCACAGAGAGGTTGTACGTGGAAGAAAACTCCTTGTGAAACGTACAGTGGTGGACCGCCAAGCATCCAGATGGTGTGGATGGTATCGGGACGTTTGCCGTGTAGTGCGTTCCCGAAATTTGGCGGCTGGGATTAATCCGAACTATTCCTCAGAGCACTCCCCGTGATAGATGCGATAAAATACGCAAAGAGATGCAACATCTCTTCGCAGCGCCAGTGAATCGAGCCGATCGGAAAGCACTCGGTCGTCGACGATTCGAGCCGCTCTGCGCTGGATGCGGTCAAGTGGAAGGAGCTGGTACTGGGGAGCCCCAGCCCAGAGATGGGAACAGTATTCCATGTGCGACCGAACCTGCGCCTTGTAAAGTTGCAGGCGGTGTATTGCCTGACATGTCGTAAAAAGTTACTACTGGGATATTGCGTTTGTGATTAAGCAGTTCTTGAGCTAGCAAGATATCACTTTTTTCTATCTATTACCATATCTTATATTTATCCTCATTAATAAACGATAGAGGACTAAGATGGAATGCCTAGTATCCAGATAAAAAATGGTTCTCTACATTCACAATTCGAAACACAGCATCATTAAGCAGTTGTTTGTTGACGCTAGTATTTTGTAAGAGCGTGGTTTTTATAAAAAAATAATGCCCTTTACCATAGCAAATTTTAAATTTTACGTACATGCATTTTCTTTTCCTTCGATTGCATTTGCTTCGATCAAAGTGGGTACCCGGGTCTGACAAAGAAATAGTACCCGGGTAGATTATATTACTCACAGAAATAAACAAATGTAAGTTCATTGATAAAAATGTAGTCACCACAGATTTTTCTTTTCAAAGATTGTCTCCACAAATAAAATAACAATCCTATTTATTTAATACGAAATTATTCTATAATTCTTTTAAAATAGACAAACAGTACTTAGATCCGCGTTGTTGGTTAACAGTGCCCTGTTTCCAGAGGCTCGCGGAATTCCTACGGATGTTAAGAGTTTTTTATAGAGATAGAACAAATAAACGCACCTCGGTATAACGTAAACCTGCCTCGACATAAGTAGGTCACTAGGCGTGCTTTGCGACTCTGGAAGTACTCTACGTGCTACCATGTACGTAGCATATCACATCAATGGCTACAATGGAGTAATTTGCTTTTGGTTTTGTCTCAAATTTTAATTCTGGAGATTTGTTAATTGTCTAATGCAATGAATCAAAATATAATAAAACCTACACCGAACAACTCTATCTCTTTTATTATGATGATGCTCTTTTAATATGAAATAAGTATGACGAAAAAACACACTGTCCACCTGATGGTAAGTGGATGCTACGGCCTAGGTATTCTAGATTAAGAATCAAAATGTAGATGCGTTGTCACCCCTGAGGACTATGATGGAATGCCTTGTTTACAGTAAAAAGGTTCTTCGGATCTTTATGCTCAAAAAACACAGCAACATTAAGCTACTATATTACTCTAGCCTTCTGTAAGAGCGTGGCCCGACCCTGGTCGAGACGATCTATTTGTGCTATACCATAACATAGCTGCAGCGTGGATCTACTAATAATGTCCTGCAGACCGAATTTCGGTCACGGCGGCCTGCCTCAACGGAGACTAGTTATCGACGCAGGACAAGATTATTGTGCCCAAGTGTATGCGCAAGCACAGGTGCACTCTCTATTCCCTTACTCTTATAATCTAATGGGACGGTAAACCAACACGAACGGAGAGAGATCAGGCGCAGGACCAACGACTTTACGTGCTTTCCGAGGCATGGGGGTGAGACACCGTCAACTTTCTGACTCCGGGCAGCTACCGAAAATTTCTTGATGGAAAATCTCAATAATTGATTTTTTGGCCCAACCCGGGATTCAAACCCAGGACCTCATTATCAGCAGTCGCACTACTACACTCACTAGACCAACGAGGCAGGCTAGTGGCTCTAGTACGTAAAGTACATACCACTTCTGTCTATCGAATATGGTACTACCGTCACTAACCCGCAAAACACACTTATTATTGTCGTGTACGTATATTGATGGTTACGAATCCGAGGTACGAATACTGACATAGCCAACTAGCCAATGTGGTTATCGAACAAACAAACAATTTAAAACAAAATATTTAAAAGCTACAGTACTGGATGAGCGTAAATATGAAAATATGTACTCTCTAAAGATAATAAAGCTTTCTGATCTTTCCTCTATTATCATGTATTTTAACAGATCTCCCTCATACTTTAGTAACCTAGAACCGTCCAGTTTAAAGTATAACAGGCTCAGTTCACTCCCACATAGTCTATGAATCTTTAACGCTAACAGTAACTTATTTGATCTAGATGTTGCTTCGCCTACTGTTTAACTACATCTGAATTTAGATCGGAAGTACTGTTTATTTATAAAACACATATGTGTAAAATGAAGTAGGTATTTTACCATGAAATGCGTAACTTTCTTAGAGTTTAAATTATTTTGAGCGTGCACATTTTCATTCCTTATATGTTGTTCTTTACGAGGTGTCTTTCAAATAATGTACACACAGAAAGAAACCTCAAAAATCACACAACGAACGATTTAGAAAATAGAGGTATGACGTAATATTTTCTCCACAAGTACCAGGCAAACATAAATTATGAAGAGGTCTTGCCCTCAGAAACCAGGGGGGGAAAACAATTACATTAATAAACACGAAACAATGTTGTTCCTTCAAACGTTAATTACGTAAATTCTATCCTGGGATAGAACATAACAGTCATAAATCAAAAGTTAACCAGCTTAGAATAACCAAGCGTTAGAAAACCATCACTAATTAGAAAGAGATGGAGAAACATTCCTGCAGGATTCGACCGCCCGGGCATTCCTGACGAAAGGAAAGGAAATTTTTATTTTTATTTTTTAAACCATCTTATTAAAATCTCTAAATGGGGTGTAACTTTATACCGGTTTTTATCGATTGTGATAAATTGGTAGTGTGTTATCGATAGTGTGAGGAACTTGATTTATTTTTACCGTTTTTACTATTAATCTTAGAGTGTTAAGGGTTTAACTTTTTTCTAATACTACTTTTGTAAGTAAATAATATTTAAATTAAGGAGGACGTGCCGAAAACCAAATTAAAGGCAACATTTTATGTAACATAATATAACGTTGATATTGGAGGCAATTTACGTACATATCCATAGGTATCCGGACAAGAAAAAATTATTTGCAGTTCATTCATTTCTTTTTCTTGTGGGATTCGAATCCACGGTGCGCAATGAAGAGGCAACTGCTTAGCCACTGCGCTTCAGAGCCGCTTATAAAAGGGTACTGGAATCTAGGCTTGTTTGTTTCACTAATGCATTACTATAGTAAACGGAGTTAGCTTTGTTTAAGCCCTATGAATACTGCACGTGCAGATCTGTGAAGCGCATGTTTTATTAAATCATTAGAGTATAATAAAAATATTATATCACATAATATAATATATTACATCGCTATATTACTACAGTGTAAACGAAATACGCTAAAAGCGTAAACAGCACTTAAATTTGCAAAATAATTTTTTAACAAACCTGCAACTAAACACTACAGAGTGAATACTTGGGTAGCTCTGCATGATTTTGAATTGAATATAAGACGAGGGCATTGAAATATATTGCGCTACGTACACAGTACATAATAACTCAATAGGCGTACACCTAACCCAAGCTACCACGGTCTTCCTTTTGATTTAAAACAGATCATACCATGATGTGAACTTAGTTATAAACAGAAATATTATTATTTTATGATCATCATCATCATTGCTGAACACAGGTTTCCATAGATTGCCTTATGTGAGGAAAGGGGGGGGGGGAATAATTGGCAGTGCCCATTCAATCTTGTCTTAAACACATTCCGATTTCTCTTAGAAGGAAAAGCCGTGCGCACTACGATACTACGATACTAGCACAATGTATCACTACCGAGGTAGGTCCACGCCCTCACAGGATACCAGCGTTAAATAGCAGGTTAATGCTGATGTCCTTCGTATGGTGAGCGAGAAGAACCGAAGACCCTTTTTACTGGAAACGGGGCATTTCGTCCTTGTACTCATGGGGACAACGCATCTGCATTTTGATTCTTAATCGAGGATAAGTGTAGATGTCTATGGGCTAAATACAACATACACTTGCCATGGAGTGTGCTCGTTTGTCACTGAGGTGGCCAACCGGCCCGCCAAGTGTGCCAACTATAGTAAAATTCCCCCTACGAATCAATCTACGGGGGAGGCCTATGTTTAGTTGCGGACTTTTGAGTCTGAAACGGTAATGATGAAAGAGTCTGAAACTGCCTCGTTGGTCTAGTGGTTGTAGTAGTGCGACTGCTTATCATTCGATTTCCCCGACCCGGGATTCGGTTCGAATCCCGGGTCGGGCCAAAAAAGTGATTATTGAGTTTTTCCGTTAAGAAATTCTCAATAGTTGACCGGAGTCAGGAAGTTGGCGGTGTCTCATCCCCGTGCCTCGGAAAGCACGTAAAGCCGTTGGTCCTGCGCCTGATCTCTCTCCGGTCGTGTCGGTTTACCGTCCCATCGGATTATAAGAGTGAGGGAATAGAGAGTGCACCTGTGTTTGCGCATACACTTAGGCACTATAATCCTGTCCTGCGCCGATGGCTAGCCTCCGATGAGGCAGGCCGCCGTGGCGAAATTCGGTCTGGAGGAGATTATTATTATTAATGATGAATAAGATAAATTCATGTATTTAAAAAGTATTTTATTCTTTGTATTAGATACATTTGTTTTATCACGTCTTTGTCGAGTCACTTTCTTGTTTATCTGTCGTTCCGAGTGTAATTTAGTAACTGATTTTAAACTAACTTTCCGATGAGCTGGAAACTTGAATTTTTAATATTGTTCAAATTCGTATGACAATGCAAGAATATGATAAAAGACGTGGTAAAAATTACATATATATAAAAAAATTATTAAAAAAATTCACTTGTGTAAAAGGTTTCGTCATCCATAATTATAGAGGATTTCTTTGGCGAAAGCTACAAGAAAATAGATTTGATAGCACTTTAGACTATATTTTTGCTTCCATTTTTGTAATCGATTTCTTGAAAAGTACTTTAAAGGTTTCTTTAAAATTTATCTATAATAATTTTTTTGACTTAAGAACACTATGAATCATAACCTCCGCGTGTGTAAGTGGTTTGAGCTTGCTATGTTTACATATTCGTTCAATAAATTGATTTTAATCAATATAGTTCAGGGCAAAAATCGATTAAGCTCGGATTTGTTATGAAATCGCGTTCATCATAATTATGTCAAATTTGATGATCGGTCATCGCTCAGTGATGATTCAAAACGCGTTTTGATTAGTTTCAATTGTCTTATAATGTTTCTAACGATGTCACCGACACCTAATGATTAGATTCAACGGCTGAGTGGACAGGGTTGAACAAATTAGACAGTTTTAATATATTTAGTATATAAGTTTTTTTATTAAACCAACTTCGTTATAACTGTTTATGTGTATAACTGTTTAAATACTAGGATAATATAATTGTGATTACTTATTAAATTCTCTACATGTATAAAAAGTTGACAGGTCGTTGAACTGCAATTGAGTAAGATAATGAAAGTTCAAAGGAAAACTTCCGTTTACAAGTAAATTATTATTTTAAATTAAGAACTTTGATCGTAGTAATTTACCATTAACTAATAAAGTAAAATCTGAAGTTGTAGCGTGACAATAATACATGGGGGAGGCCTAATGTTTTGCGGACTTTTGTCAGGACGTAACGATGATGAAAGTAAAATAACACATATAGCAATGCAGTCAGAATATTTTTTTTACTTTGTATAGTAGTTATTAAGATGAAATGTAACCTTTGACACTACGGTGATGAGTGCTATTATTTAATGGTATTCGTACTTTGTACCCCACAAGGAGGAAGTATGATGTAGGGGATGTAAAAACCAATCTTGTAAGAACACATGTGTATCTAAAGTATTTTGCAATCAACAACACGGTTTGCAAAATACACTAAGCATTCGTGTGCGTTCTGCAGTGAAAGTTTACACTCTGACGAAGAAATAAAGAAGAAATATATATACTCACTCATATGCGTGAGTGTGCCAAGAAGCTGGGTATGGTTTCGATATCACTAGCTAATAGTTTAACCGGTACCGTATTATATTTAAGTTATAATAACCTCTTTTATTCTTTGTACTCTGTCCGTAAAGAACAAATGAAGTAACTTCATTCCCAATAATTTAAATGGAACACTAATTTGCAAGTCATCACTGGCCGTATGAGGACGATCAAGGTCGCTCAGCGAGCTATGGAGAGGGCTATGCTCTGAGTTTCCCTGCGTGATAGACTCAGAAATGAGTATATCCGCAGTAGAACCAGATTAGTAAGCTGAAGTGTTGCCACTTCACCTTACTAATCTTTTACTTAATAATGGCCGGCCATAAAGCTCTAAGAACCGATAACCGATGGGGAAGAAAGGTTCTCGAGTGACAGCCTCGTATCGGTAGGCGTAGTGTAGTGCAACCTCCCACTAGATGGAGTGACGACCTGGTAAGACATGCAGGAAGTCGATGGAGGCAGGTGGCTCAGGACCGTGCTTTGTGGCATTACTTGGGGGAGGCCTATGTTTAGCAGTGGACTTGTGAAGGGCTGTAACGATGATGATGATGAACTTATTTTCAACGCAGTACCGTTTCGCATCTTGTAACTATGGGAAAAATCCAGTGGTCACTTGTTTTCATGTTGCACACTTGAATAACTTCGAAGTTTTATACCTAGTCAGTGCTTGACTTATCCCACCTGATGGTAAGTGGTGATGTAGTTGAAGGTGGGAAATAAAATGTACGTAAACAAAATATACGTAGCGCTCCATCGGCCTTTGTTTGTTGGTATGAGGTCCATACAAATACAAAAATACACACATAAACTAATAATAATAATAAATACTACAGATAAAAATATATTTAATGCTATAAAACATTTATTTTCTTTAAATTTATTTGTTAATCATCTTAATATCGTAACTGAATTTTAAGTTGTTTAAAAATTGTCACTTAGAGTGCCGTAAGTATTGTGGTATAATTAAAATGTCAGAAAGATATCAAACTCAGGTTATTCCCATACGAAATTATGTAAACGGCAATCGCGGTAGTTCAAATATTATGGCTTTTGAAAAACATATAAGATGGTCTCTATTTATTTATTACCATCAAACTTATATTAATTATTCTCATAATTTTTAGTTGCATATACGATAGCCTTACAAGCCTTCGACAGTTAAACAAATACGACGGGTCGCGGGCGTGTCTCCATTCACGCAGCAGTTTAACAAGTAAATAATGAAGCGTTGAATTTCTACGCAACGCACTCGTAGTAATGGACAACGGAAGCTAGAGAAAAGTGATAATAAAGTACCGTTACAGACTGAATTAATATATTACAGTCTATAAAATTCCACTGCTGAAGAAAGCCATCACCCCCGCCATAGATTGCATACGCAATCGCAGGCGGGTTGGTCTCCGCAGTTTTTCCATCCACCTCCAGTTTCAGCTTCCCTCTGCCGCTTCTTCTCCACCCACGGGATGATATGGGATAGTGATTCTTACATCGCTACTACGCGGTTAATTGTAATATAAGTGTATGGTATTGTATAAATAAATAAATATCCATTAAAACGTTCTAAAGTTCTTAATAAATTAATCTAGTTTATTAATACAACACGCTAGTCTTCTCATAAAAAAGAGGGAATATTTTGTGCCCACCGAAAAACAGCTCGGTTATATGATATCATAAAGACTGACACCGGGTGTTGGATTGCTCCTACCTATACCCGAGTCGGGTCTATTAAATTTATTACTTTTTATACGTGGTAGAGCCACGCTGCAGTTATATTCGTAGTATAGTTGTAGCACGAATGGGTCGGCTCGACCAAGGAAGTATCTCGCTCTCACAGAATACCAGCGTAAAATAGTAGCTTAATGCTGCTGTGTTTTGTATGGTGAGTGAAGAGAACCGGAGACCCTTTTTAGTGGAAACGAGGCATTCCATCTTAGTTCTCACGGGTTGTCACCCGTCACGCATCTGCACTTTGATTCGTAATCGAGAATAGATGTAGATGTCTATGGGCCGCAACAACCACTTACCATCAGATGGACTGTGTGCTCGTTTGTCACCCTATTCTATAAAAAAAAAACATAGAAACCAATTATATAATTAAACATTTAACATAATATATACAAAGTGCAATGGTCTTTTAACAACAAGTTGACATTTTAATGAAAGTTTTAAAGGCAATAACGACGGGCGCGCCTTTCGTGTTCATTCAGCAATGGGGTAATGGGAGCAGTTTAGGCAGCCGACCGCGAAATTCGCCCATTATCCCGTCCATTTGAAACGTATACGTGCAAATTTTCAATAGCGCTATTTGAATTTTGCGACATCGCTTATGATAAACGGTTCTTAATATGTAAGACATTGGGTGCGTTTGGCAGAAAAAAGCGCTAGCAAGCGCTTGTAAACAAAATGGCGATCGTAAGCGGTAAGCGCTGTCAAATCGTAAGTAGCTATTTTCCTCTAGGACACGATGTTAGTTTTAACCGGGGAACCTAACCTAACTTAAATATATTTTTGTGAAGTATTCATATTAAAAACTTACCAATCATGAATTTTTAATAACACGTATATGTCTATTCATGACACTATATTACTTAAAACTAATATACCAAAAAACAACTTATAAACTCTACTTCAAAACAAACAAATTAAATAAGCAAAATGGCGGATTGTGTCAGCGCTACTGAAGTAGCAATCGTGTCCTGGCCGAAAACTATTTTAGCGCTAGTAAGCGCTTGCTAGCGCTTTTTTCTGCCAAACGCACCCAATCATAATGTAATTTCTATACAGTTTTAGATTGATTTAAGATTCTTTAGAATACAGATAGAACATTTTTATTTTCAATGTTGAATTATTTACGAATACCATCGAAAATACCTAATGAAGTTTCTGAAGTATTAAATGATTTTTGAAGGGAAAGTTTTTCATAAAATTAGACATAAGGTTTATTAACGCAAGATCCTGCAAGCGAGAGCTGAGTCTAGAGTCTAGAGAATGCTCCGCCATGAATTCCTATGCCAATCATCCAATTACGATCACACTTTTGTGAGTGTTGTGCGCGCGCCTGCTAATATTTCTGATTAAACCGCATGCCGGTACTGCTATGGAATTGTATCTTTATTTACGGTTTGTATAATTGGTTTTTGAAGAGTACCTGATAATATCTGTGCACTATTTAGCACTCGCCGGCATTATTTCATACCGCTACTAGTTTTATATTATCGATCCATAGTAATGTGAAATTTTGCTAAATAAGTAATGCATGCTTGTAGGCTCATTCTTGTAAAGTCCTAAATCTAGTAATGGATTCATCATAATTATCACTACAGCTCTTTACAAGTCCATTGTTGAACATAGGCCTTCACCAAAGTGGAGTATCTGTATCATACAAAGCACGGTCCTGAGCCACCTGCATCCATCATAGTGGATAAAGATCCAGTAAAGTTCGATAAAGGGGATGAAGAGAGGTGGAAATATCGCAAGGCTTACAACAAGGCATATTTCCTTTTTAGAGAAACCGTAACTATATATTCTTTGTCAGTAGTTAGCACCGCCGTCATCTATTTCAAATATCAAGAAATAAAGCAGGTACTTGTTTAGGTAGTTCTTTAGTAAATTAAAAACGATAATGTTGTTTTTCTTATTGTTGTATTAAAAGTATTATTAAAAAGAAAAATGCTACAAACTCTAGCCTTACGAGTAAAATAAAATTGGCAATATTACTCCAATAATGCTTCTTATTGGTGGGTATAGGTCTCTTCATTTCTGAGAGGGTTATGGAAAAATTACATTGCCGTGCTGCTCTGTGAGTTTTGGCGGGCTTCACATGTCCTCGAAATATTTAATTACTTAGAGAAAAATGATTTCGTATTTTTGTAATATAGTATTTCCACTGTAGTTTTTTTTTACATCTTTCTTAAATGCATGACATTGGTTGTAAACAAACGGCCGTTAGTTACACCATAATTTTTCACAAGTCATCGTAAGAGGCAATTTACGGAAAGGCTTATCTTATAGATACAGATGAGATAGTGGTCTCGCTTATACAACCAGCTCCAAAATCTGGTACTTTGATTGCAAATCTACTTGCCTAGCGTGGCGATTAAAGCGAAACCATCATCTTTATAGGATACCTTTTGGTAGAGGTAAATTTGACTAATTTTTGTTCTCGAATAAATCTCTTTAAAAAAATACTAAAGACGTTTCATTGTGTCGCATTAACGCTTTGTGTGAATTCTACTTGAGTACGCCGCTACGCACACATACAGAACACGCATCTACGCAACGTTCAGTATTTTCTACATTCAAACCTACGCACCCTTCAACCCCCTTAGGCGCGATTAGCTAACCTTACCCCCCTATGAACTTCATTTAATTAACTTACTCAAGCGCCCTTTTTTACCGAGTTTTGTCCTAAAATGGAAAACAAGTACCAGGTGATCAGACTTTGCGAGCAGTGAGTGGACATCCACCCTTAGAACTGCTTCAAGATGCGCAGACTCGAACTTTTCTTAATACGGAATCCATTTTAGATATCTAACTCTTTCTAACGCCTCGTGGGTTATATGGCATGAGGTCTCTTTTCAACTTGCTTAGATAGGGTTGCGGGTCGTGTGTGTGGATGTGTGAATTTAGGTTAGAGATCACCTATATGCAACAGCCCCTTTGAATTAGCGTTGCGTGTGGTAGCGTGTGTTATGTATACGGACCACACGGAGGCATATGTGAGTTGACTTCCTTCTAAATGCTGATATCCTAGTATATGAGTATGTGTAGAGATTAGAATTTGCTAAGCAAACGCTATTCTTTTCTAACGACAATGCGGTACACCTTACATATGTGGGATGACTGAAGGAAATTTTAGCAAGTAAATTAATTGTTTCAGTTTAGTCTAAGCATTTTTATTAATGCATAAATCATGCGAGTGTGGCCGATTAGAAGAAAGGGATAAAGGTTGTTTGTCCCTTTCCCACTTATCTGTAGATACATAATATACACATACACCCTCGTTTGACGTTAACCACATATATGTGCACGTACGTGTGCAAAAATCCACAAGTGTATGAATGAGCACAGGTGAATAGAGGAAACTTGCGCATATGAATGAATAGTTTTTTAACACATTAAATTGCTTAATTCGCATAGTCTCACACTCACGCATTGACGTAGGGTCTATCATAGAATTTTTATTATGAAAACAACACTATCCACGTGTTTTTATTTTATATAGCTTTTAAAATAGAATCGTTCCTTTTAATCATATTACACAAAAATAATGAATGTCAGTAAATGATGTGACATAACATAAACTTTCATGCCTGTCACCCAGAGGGGTAGGCAGAGACTACGGACTTCCATTTGTCACGATCCTGACATACCTCTCTCGCCTCCTTTACATCAATTTATCTACGCATACACGCTCATCGGTGAAGGGTACTTCTAATGTGGCCCATTTTCAAAATATCGCATATTTGGTCGAAAAACTTTCTTCTAGTGCGTCCTTTTCCGACTCTGCCGTTCCCATCTGCCATATAAATTTGCTTTGTTACTCTTTCCTCTTTTATTCTTTCTACTTGACCAAACCACCGACGCATTCCTTTCTTAATCCTGGTCACAACATCATCTTGCATACACATTTTTCTCTTATCATACAATTTCTCACCCTGTCATTCAGATTCAACCCTAGCAGACTCCTTAAAGACCGCATTTCTACAGCATTTATTCTACTTTCGTGCTTCTTCTGCCAGATCCAACTTTCACAACCATACATTAAAGTAGGGATTAACACAGCATTATGAATTACCATACGTACTTTTTTTGACACATTCTGATTCTTCATAAAAGAGTGTGAGCCCCATTCACTTTATTTACTGCATTCACTTGTCGTTCTATATCCCTATCATATATACCATCCCTGCTAAATACACATCCCAAATACACGAACTCATTCATATCCTCAATCAACCCCTTCTATTTTTATTTGAAATAACGTTTTACTTTCTTCTCTTTCAAAAACCGTCACTTTCGTCTTACTTGCGTTCACTTTCATTCCCCTTTCTTTTAATGCCCAGTTCGTTAATGTAACCATCATTTGCAACTCAGCCGCCGACGACGCAAATATGACTTGATCATCAGCGTACAAAAGGCATTTGACGGTTAACTCGCTCATTCTTCATCTTTCAAAGTTTGCAAACAACTATCTATAAATAGATTGAACAGCCAAAGGGAAGCTGCTGGGAAACCAGTCAGAGTAGACCCCGTTGATCTTGACACAAGCACTAGAGTCCCTATAAAGAGACCTCAATGCCTGTATCAAACCAGCGCTCCACTCAAATGAGTTCAATGTTTGCGATAACACAGTCCTGTCTACTCTGTCATAAGCCTTTTCCATGTCCATGAATACACAAAAAACTTTCTGGTTTTGGCCAAAAACCTTTTTTGACATACGGTGACTTATATGAATAAAGTAACATAAATATATCCAAATTAAAAAGCAAAAAAAAAAACTTCTTTAAATTAATGTTTGACAGTGCTTTTTTAATTTATCTTTAAATTTTGAAAACTATTTATCATGAAATACCTCGTTCGGTAGGCAGGTATAGAACAGTAGCGCCCCCTCAAACTGAATAGTTTTAAAAGTATTTTACGGGCTGATATTTATGATAATGAATCGTTAGAGAAATTTTCACAAATTAAGGGGATAGAGTAAGTCAGCTCAAATTCTAATTTCGTCCCCACTTGCCCGCCCGTCGTAAATTTAAGAATAGTTACATTTTAGTCTACTTAGAGCTAGGTGTTGAGACGGCATAGCATAAACCCATAAATATGTGATGTTTGTCGGCAATTATTAAGGGTAATTTAAATATTTTTTACGAACTGTTTGAAAACAAATGTTTTAATAGAAATTGTAAGAAAATATAGTTCAGTGATGTCGTACTTTTTAACAGTTAAATTATTATCTTATTTGTTATATTTTAAAATACTAAAAATATGAATTTAGCTTAAGGGGATATAGTAAGTCAGCTCAAATTCTAATTTCGTCATTTTTATTTTGTTCGTTATTTTTACTGTAAAAAGAAATTACCTAAACTATTGGCCTTTTGAAGCGTGATTTCTGCAGCACGGTCACTTCGCCAGCTTCGCCTCCGCCTTTGAACGGGGAGGTTGTGTCGCTTACGATCAGAATATACATTACGCAACAGGACGACGTAAAATTAAAATGGGAAATAACCGTAATAAAAATAAGAAGCGACTGACTTAGCGTTAAGAAACAGGCATAAATATGATAAACCTAATGAAATAAGTGTCTAACGACCTTTCTACTTTCAGTATTAGTGATTACAAACATGTCGGTACATAGCATACGACGCGCGGGCAAGTGGGGACGAAATTAAAATTTGAGCTGACTTACTATATCCCCTTAATGGTTAAAACTCATGCACAGAAAAGCATTACGTGGTAGAGCCAGGCTGCAGCTATATTACGGTTGTAGCATGAATGGGTCGGCCCGACCGGGGAAGGACCGCGCTCTCACAGCACATCAGCGTAAAATAGCAGCTTAATACTGCTGTGTTTCGTATGGTGAGTTTAGGGAACCGGAGACCCTTTTTTACTGGAAACGAGGCATTCCATCTTAGTACTCAGAGGTAACAACTCATCTGCATTTTGATTCTTAATCGAGGATAAATGCAGATGTCTATGGGCCACAGTATCTTATTCTATAAAAAAATATAAAATAAATTGTTTTACTATGCACTGCAAATTTCTCTTTACAAAAGAAAATTAAATAACATGTTATTAACAAAAGCTTCTAGAACTTTACCTTCATAAATAAATGTAAAAAATTAATGACAGGGAGAGTGTATTCTAATTTTACTTCATTTTTTCTATCCTTTTGTAGAAAGAACGTAATTAAGTGACACTGTTGTCAGCGGGGAATCCTTTAAAAGATATACCCAGAAATTTCTAGGGTTTCCGGAGGAAGTGATCTCTATGAAGGATGCAGTTATTGTAAGAATTATTTTTATGCCAAGTGCATGAGAGAGAAAATATTAAAGAATAATTTTGAGTATATAACTGTAATACGTTGATAATATACTTAGTTGAAAGCAAAGTAGTTATAATTTTTTAATAAGTTTCCTATTTGTATAAACTTAGAAATTATTTTTTATTTATTTATTTAAACAGTAAGCAACAGGTTCTCAATTCGATTGTATGTTTTAGTGTGTATGTTACGATATCTTCATCAACGATAAACCGATTGCGGTAATTTTTTTTTAAATTAAATATCTGTAACATAGCTGTAGTGTGTCTCTATCATGTTTTACTTTATCCTATTTAATCAACTTTAGAAGTTATACCGGCGTAAATTTAATAATTTTGTACAACTTAATAATTTCGTCTAAAGCGATTTTTTCTTTTTAAATACATCAATGTATGTATTTGCTTAAAAAGTTGATGTAAAAATAAATCAATTGCTTAGACTCCCTTTTGATGAAATATAATATACGAGTACTATGAGTATGCCCCTAAGAAGTTCTCTAATAATTCAATATAATATTATGTAATAAAACTAGCCTCGACCCGCAGTTCTGTCGGTGTGAAAAAAGACCGCGTGATAACTTTTTCCAGATGGTCAAATATACTACATCCTCGAAATATTTTTTCTCAAACTTCAGATTTCATCACGGTGATTTCCTTCCCCACTACGCACGTGCTAAATCAAAAAAATTTATTACATTAGATAATTTTATTCGTGTTGGTTGGGAATGAATATACATTTAATTGGGTTATACTATTGACACATATTGGATGAGGGTAAAGAACTGATTCTGAAAAGATTCCTAATTTAAGGCATGACCACGCAAATTAAAACTTATAACAATTTGTTTTCTGTTTCAGGTAAATTAAACTGTGCGAGTATTATCGTATTGTTGGGTAAGGACTACCAAATCGAAAGACAAGGAGTTATGACCTGTGTGTCAGTTTTACCCGAGCATGCAGCTGGGCGCGGTGAATGGTGTGCATAAAAACATGCTAATGCTTAGCACCGTAAAAGCTCTCTATTACGGCCTTAAACACTTTTTTTGTAAAATGTTAAATCCACACCATTGAGTTATATGTACTACGTACTAGAGAAGCTATTTCAAAGAAAAAAATGAGCACTACCTACTCTGTATCCGCACATGCGCGGGAAACAGTAGAGTCGCGCATGCGCACTTCATTTAAACGCGCGAAAATTGTCATAATAAATAATTGTTTATTTAGATTCTATTGTTAATCGAGTACATTTTTTTTAAATTTTTGGTTATTTTTCATATGTGCTAATTTACTATAAAAATATTATTAGCGCCGCTCCGCACTGCATGAATATCGAAGCCACAATAACAGGTGTACGGATTGCAGTACAGTTCAGTTGAACATAGTGAGTGTTCGGAATGCCATATCTAGTGCGTAGTACATATATATCGATGATCCACACTAGGATTTTATCCTGTATCGTGGATAAATTTATTTGCATAAATTGCACAAGGGCAAACATCCAGACCTGGAACAATTATTTGTAGGTCATACAAATACTTGTTGAACTTGAACTCGAACCTGCGGCCCTTAGTGCCGTAACTCAATGTTTAGTTACTGCGCCAGGGAGCAGTTAACAGACGAGCCAAACTATTAGAGCGTTATTTCGTTGGCCGATATCGATAACTATATAATGACGTAACCGTCATACATCATTGACAACTATATTATGTAAAAGCTTTTCCATTCAACGACAGGATATCTTGGTGATAATAACTTTCATGCTTAAACTAGTATTTATTCAATACGACAAAAACAATTTATATTTATTCTTCTTTAAGTCCAATATTAAAGTGAGACACGTTGAAGGCGCTTATTATACATTATACGAGAAGATATAAGGTCTGGCAATTTTTTTTTAAATCACATATTGATAATATTTTTATTTAACTGGCTTTATGGTTCTGGGTTCTAGTCCTTCTGAGCCTATAATTTCTTTTGTAATCCTTGTTTCTATATATTTATTTTTCACAATATGCTGATGTGATTTTGACGACAGCTCAACCCAGCGGACAGTTGACGACGACAGGCACTCAAGGTCATAATCCGCCCAAGCGATCAAAATAATTTGAGGTTTATATCAACATCAAAGCACTTGTTTCACAAAATCGCAATGTCGCAGACACTTAATTCACAAAATCGCATCACTTTTACGAATCGAAATCCACTTCAAACCATTATTACAAAACAGTAGCGACAATCCGTCGACGGCAAAGTTCCCGTCAAAACCTTTAATAATAAAAACATAAGCAATCACTATAGATTAATTATACATTTTTTTATAGAATACGGGTGACAAACGAGCACACAGTCCACCTGATGGTAAGTGGTTGCTGCGGCCCATAGACATCTACATCTATCCTCTATTAAGAATCAAAATTGAAATGCGTTGCCACTCCTGAGGACTAAGATGGAATGCCTCGTTTCCAGCAAAAAGGGTCTTTACACTCACGATACGAAACACATCAGCATTGAGCTGCTTATTTACGCGCGTATTCTGTCAGATCGTGGTTCCTACCTCAGTGGATCTGACCCATTCCGTGCTACTCGTACAACCAAATTGTAGCTGCTGGATGGCTCTACCACGCAATTTAATTACAAAGTTTAAAACAAAAAGCACTCATGATCACACACGTTAATGTCACGCACATATTTAACGTAGCAAAACTTATCTAAATTTTACATTAAAAAATATAGAGTAACAAAATATATCTTCTCGCCCAATAACTAGATTTGGCCATCCAACTAGGAAATACAGCCAGATTTCTTGCCATTACTCGTATATCGCTGAAAGTAGCACTATTTATTTTATTTTTTATTGTAAATATATATTTTTGAAAACATAAATGTTTTGATTGTATCTATTAGTATAATTACAGACTGTGACGTATTTCATCTTACTAGTTCAGGGGGTACCAACCTTGTAGCGCTTCCATATTCGAATCGGCGGGTCTTCATGGGCTGTAACCATAGGGATGCAGCCATGCATTGTGATGTTTTAGCATGTTTAGCTTACAATATATTGTTTTAAAATATACGTGGAGTGTAATAATTAGTGACGCGTACCGTCAGTCAACCGACCCGATATTTATTCGCCTTGCCCTCAATTTTTAATCTGTGTATAATAAATTAATCACCATCATATTTCACAGACTTAAAATAAATTTATCAAATTTATATCAAACGATTCCTTTATGCTTTTTTTATATTTTTTTTACAGAAAACTTAAATTCAAAAATGTAGCAACAAACTGACCGAAAGGTCGCAGAATATTGTCAAAAAAGAGTTTCTTTTTTCTTCTTTTCTCTCATAAAACTTTATGTTTACAGTGTTTTGATAAATTTTAACAACGTGCGTGAGGAGTGATCCTTGAATCCCTTAAGGACTTGCTTGCCTTGAGAGGCGTATTGGCTCAGTTTTACCAGGATATCATAAACTTCGTTTGTATTGGGAACCGGAGTGAGAACAAGTCAAGTGACATTTTTCTTAGCGATGATAATGCATCTATAGATAATGTCTTAATCGAGAATAAGTTTTTTTTTCAAGTATTGTTATAATATATCACATGCTGTTGAGCACGGGCAACTCTAATTATTAAGAAGATAATAAGAACCAAGAGAGAGCTTGAAGATCCTAGGTCAAGACAAACTTATTGGCGGACTACGTATATTTTTTGAAGTAGATAATTTTTTTATTATTTACTAAACCACCAGGCACGTAGTTAAGTAACGAAAATATAAAAATCAGTATTGTCAGCGCCGGGGGTCAAACCCCCGTTTGAAAAATAAGGTTAGCGTGTTGTTACTAAGATACCATAGCTTTCCTTCTCATATTTACTCACATAAACATGCAAACCTAAAGTAATTTCTCTTTGTAGTAGTGTAAGATAGAACAAAATGCGCGTAATTGGCGACTAAAGGCGATATGGAGCGGACTTCCAGCAGCGCCGTGCCGATAGCCCTTCCGCCGCCCACGAGTGTCCGCCGCGACCAGGGACACACCGCGCCTATTACTTTTTTATCTGCACGTGGCATTGAGTTTCTGATTAAAAAAAATCTTGCTTATTGCCCATTTACTCATATGTGTCGAATGCGCGGAAGTAACTAAAAAGATCGCGGGTATACATGCATCATGTCTGAATTAACGATTGGAGCAGCTTCGCCCAGGGAAAAGATATAACCAACAAGAAAAACTTCATATAAACAATACGATAAATTATACCTTAATTATTTCTTTAAACGAGATTAGAAGTGTCACTAATTTAAATATGATCAGTTTATTGCTGATCTAAGACTAAGATAGATCTAGGAGAAACATATTTATCGATTTTAAAAAATAATTAGTAAATAATAGTTAGTAAGTAATACGGGAGGGTAATATGATTATTTAATAACCCAAAAATTGCAGCCTTTTTTGCATAGGCTCTGTGACATAATAGTCGACATAGTAAATACGAGTATACCCTATTTGAAATAGATTATAGTGAATATTATAGTCATTAACTGATTTTTAACTTCCCGCTAAGAAAATTGAAAATTTTCAAAAATAGGGAAGTTATTGGTTTCACCCCGATTTCCGTAAAATCGATTTTTCCTCAGATCTCAACGTTTTGAGATCCCAGGAAGCTATTCTGACTAATTTCACGTGGACGTCCGTATGGATGTATATATGTACGTATGTGTGTGTGTGTGTAACTGTGTAAGTACGTAAACCTTTCATAACTTGAACGTCGTGATTGATTGAGATGCGGTTTGCGGCGTTCTAAATATCTCAATGTGTAAATAGATATGGTGATAATATAAACTGATTCGGAAGAGTAGACTTTGAGAAATCTCAATATAAAAAATTTGAAAAACTGTTTTTTCTTTTGGAATAACCTTTAAACGGCTTTACCGATCGATTTCAAAAACTAATCAGCTCTTAACCTCAAAAAATGATTTCGAATACCGAAATCATTTTTTGAGGTAAATGCCGATATAATTCTTTGAAATTTGGAGCGCTCTCTTTCCAGGGATCCATTTCCATTTCCAGGGAAGTTCCAGGGATGGCCTGCAGGGTCAACCAATTTTTTTTAAGGTGATTTTTCGAAATGTTTCTAATTATTTCCAAAGATTGTTTGCCATTTTTTTTTCTTAATACCTTAGTGCTTTTGTCCGTGTCCTTCTCCAAATTTTAGTGCGAATATATAAAAAAATTAAGGAATTAAGTTAATAAACACCGAAACCATTATTCCATGATTCCATGTTTTGTAAGCCACAAATCATTTCAAGTATAATCCTCGAGGTAGATGGAACACGTAATATGCATTAACTTTTAAAAAGCTGTCTATTTTTGTGGCGTTGAAAAAAGCGTCATTGTATGACACGGTCGATTTCAAGTTCTTTGTAGAGGATGCGATGGTATAAGTAACATTTCCTTCTTAGAACACCCTCGAGATCAAAAGGACTTAAAAAAGAAGTTTTTTTATACTTCACACTTGCTGTCAAATCTGATTAGAAATGAACTTAACTGTTCCCGCTAAATAGTTCAGTTTGGTATTAAAGGATAAGCTATTTGTATTATACAACGATGTTATAAAACACCTTTTTACTTATAATATCGTTGGTATTATATCATACATTTCCTTATATAATTTCAAAACTATCTTAATATATATAAATTACGTGTCACGTTGTTTGTCGGCGATGGACTCCTAAACTACTTAACCGATTTTAATCTAATTTGCACACCGTGTGCGGTTTGGTCAAACTTGAGCGATAGGATAGTTTTTTTTTGCCCATAAGTGACCCACAATTTTTTTTGAGAATTTAAGGATTTTTAATAGGTCATAACAAGTGGTCGTCGAAAAGGGCAGAACAACGTCTGCCTGGCAAAGCTAGTAATATATAAAATATTTTTATATAATAATTACAACATAACGTTTTGTAGTGCAATGTCTAATAATTAATAATCTTATTTACTTATATAAAACTAATAATTAATTTTATATAATTTTACGTTGCAGAGCCACGCTGTAGCTGTTCTAGCTATATTTGGCTGCAACATGAATGGTTCGGCTCGAGTGGAGCCTGACCACGTTCTCACAGAGAGAGCGTGACAAAGTAGAATAATACTTCTGTATTTCGTATGATAAGTGTAGAGAACGTACTGCCTTTGCAAATACAAAAAAATGTGCTTTTTGAGACCCACTTTTACTGGAAACGAGGTATTCCGTTTTAGTCCTCAGGGGTGGCAACGTATCTGCATTTTGATTCATAATCGAGGATAAATATGGATGTCTATGGGCCACAGTAATCCCCTTACTATCAGGTTGACTATGTGCTCATTTGTCACCCTTATTCTACAAAAAAAGTTTCTGTAGGTTTCAGTTTTATTAAATGAAGAAATTACGAATTTATTACGAAAAAACTTACACGGTCCTGAGCTAGCAGTATCCATCGAGTCCCCGCGTGGATTTAACTACTTATAGTGTTTCACGTTACTCTGTGGGATGCTTTTCCTCTTTTTTAAATAAATATTCCTTTAATTCGCATTTCAAAGAAGAGAGAGAAGAGCCGCGAGGAAGACATCTTCACCATAAATTTGATATTAGACAAAACCCCCGAGTTCTATCTCCGCTGGTACAGCTGATATTATTAATAGCAAATTGATAATATCAGTACCACAGCAACAAACGTATCCCAAGAATACGTGTGTCTTTTATTTAACAAAATTGAGGATATGTTTAAAAATTATGCAGTTGAAGACTGTTATATTACTTTACTTTTATATTTTCTTGGAAACACATTCCAAACAAACAAACAAACACAACGGCGAATTCACTGAGCGCTTATTAATATTTGTCCACACCCGACGTTAATTGCTTAACCCTGTTCCTTGGATAGTCACCAATTCCACCTAATTACCTTTGCGTGTATATTGAGCACTAACCCGTGTCGAACAAACGTTGGCAAACATTTGTCTTTAACCAATTTGCGAATTTGTTCCGGATTGCCATATATGGGGAAGATTTTAGGTATTTAAACATGATAATATTACTCGTAGTATTATTTAGGTACAAGGAGAAAAATTTCTAAGGATATTATTAATTACTCATTAGCGACTGAGTTAAATGAAAAACTTTATATGTGGTAGAGTCATGCTGCAGCTACATTATGGTTGTAGGATTGTAGCTCCTACAGAATATCAACGTCAAATAGCAGCGTAATGCTTCCTTGATTCGTATGGTGAGTGTAGATAACCGAGATCTCTTTTACTGAAATGTCTGCTTTTTCGTTGTCAATCGAGCACAGATGTAGATGTCTATATGCCAAAGCAGCCACTTGCCATCAGGTGGACTGTGTGATAGCTTGTTACCATTATTCTATAAAAAAATATATAAATTGACTTAGGGATCTTTAAGAAAAGAGCTTACTCCTTTCTAAAAGGCCGGCAACGTACCTGCAATTCCCCTGGTGTTGCGGTTGTTCATGGACGGCGGTAGTCACTTATCATCAGGAGAGCCGCATGCTCGTTTACCCCTCTTCTATAATAAAATTTGGATCAAAGTCCGGACCCGTTATAGTTACTTGTCATGCGCCTGTGCCACCATAAGTTTTCAGTAATAAATAACTCTATCCTGCTATCAGCTCTAAGCGTGAATTATGGAAATGTGTTTCTATTTCAATTTGAGCTTCCATTCACGTATACGAGCCGCAAGACGACTCTAACCACCGAGGGTTGGATTAAAATAACTTTTTTTTTGTTATTTTTGTACACCTAATTGATGTTTTTAAGTATACTTTTATCACAGAAAATACCTTAAGGGGATAGAGTAAGTCAGCTCAAATTCTAATTTCGTCGCCACTTGCCCGCGCGTCGTATGCTATGTACCGACATGTTTGTAATCACTAATACTGTGAGTAGATAGGTCGTTAGATACTTATTTCATTAGGTTTATCATATTTATGCCTGTTTCTTAAAGCCAACCCAGTCGCTTCTTATTTTCATAACGGTTATTTCCCATTTTAATTTTACGTCGTCCTGTTGCGTAATGTGTATTCTGATCGTAAGCGACACATCTTCTCCCTTCAAAAGCCGGAGCGATACTAACGGGGCGACAGGAATCAAGCTTACGCGCCGATAGTTTAGGTAATTTATTTTTACAGTGAAAATAATGGTATTTTAAAAAAGTAAATAACATAACCACTGCTTTATAGTTAGTTCAGTTAGTATGCAAAGTTTCACGATCTTATTTAAAGTATTTTATGAATAACAGCGGTTTATTGTTTATTTTGGAGGCAACTTTGGATTTTTTTTCTATCGAGAAAATTTTACTAACATAATCCTTAACATTAATGCTCAACTTTACCACATATTTATTTCAAAATTAATGCTGCAATATTTTCGGCATAACGAAGGATCTTGCTAAGCTATTTGAGATTATATTTCCCCTTAAGCCTTTTATTTTCGGTGTGTGGTGGTATACTATATTTTAAAATAGTAATTTTAACCACTACATTAATATTTTCTGACTGATTTGGCGTTATAAGAAAATGTATACCATCTTATCCCTCAGTAGCTTAGTAGGGAGATATATATATAGGGGTAAAAGGACAACGTTTTTAATATTGAGCATATAATACCGCGGCCGTCCCCTCCTTTCCCCTCCCCCGATGCGACGGGTTCAGAATTAATCTATTTACGGCAAAGACTTCTACGCATAAGGTTAAATACTGATTTTAATTACATACTACAGGAATACTGAAACATAAGTGTGACAGAAAAAGTATGACAGTAATATTAATACTTTAACAGGCCTGTTGGTCTAGTGGTTAGTGACCCTGACTGCTATACCGGAGGTCGTGGGTTCGATTCCCACCCAGGACAAATGTTTGTGTGATGAGCATGATCATTTGTTCTGTGTTTGGGTGTAATTTATCTATAATATTTATGTATTTAGAAATATATAAGTTTGTTTATCAGTTGTCTAGTACCCATAACACAAGCTCTGCTTAGCTTGGGACTAGATGGCGTTGTGTGATAGTTGTGGAATATTATATTATTATTATTATTAATACTGTAGAAATGCGGTCATAAGAAGTATGTTAGAAGTGATGTGAGGAATTGTGTGATATGAGAATAGTGTGCTCAGTAAGGTGTTTTAACCGGAATTTAAATAAAGTAACTCTTCGATGGTTTGGAAATCGGAAGAATGGATGCAGAAAGACTGACAAATCAAATTTATGCTGCTGAAATGAGTTGTAGAGTCGAAAAGAGACAATAGACTAAGAGTAGTAAGTAGAGATGTGAATAAAGCGTGAAGTGTGTCAGGATAGTACCAAATGGAAGTCCATAGTTTTTTACCTCGTTAGATGATACGCATAACAGTTCAAGTTGTATGCAGTATACACTCGTTTGTACGATAGGGTCATTTTACCGCTTTGAAAACGATAACGATATCTTCCAGACAATATTTTTACACAAAAAAACTATTGTTCACAACGAATAATGAATCTCAGGTTATTATAAAAGAGATTGACAGCATCATTACATTTGACAGGCCTGTTGGTCTAGTGGTTAGTGACCCTGACTGCTATGCCGGAGGTCGTGGGTTCGATTCCCACCCAGGACAAATGTTTGTGTGATGAGCACGGTCATTTGTTCTGTGTCTGGGTGTAATTTATCTATAATATGTATGTATTTAGAAATATATAAGTATGTTTATCAGTTGTCTAGTACCCATAACACAAGCTCTGCTTAGCTTGGGACTAGATGGCGTTGTGTGATTGTTGTGGAATATTATTATTATATTATTACACTTTTACACCTTAAAAAAATTGTCATCTTAGTTAGGGTTGTCTGTTTCCTTTGTTTTTCTTTCAAAAATCATACTTCTTCATCCTTTCGTTGAACTAAAAATAGTTAAAGTTAATATATAAAATATCTTTAATTAATTATAGGTAATTGCTTGAAGTATATGATGTGGTCAAGTAGAAGGAGCTGACACATGGGCGCCCAGGCCAAAAGTTGTATGGTCTGTAAAGTTATATTATTTATAGTATTGTTGTAGCACGACTCGGCTCGACCGGGGAGGACGGGGACCACGCTCTGAAAATACCAGCGTAAAATAGTAGTTTAATGCTGCTGTGTTTCGTATAGTGAGTGTAGAGAACCGGAGACCCTTTTTACTGGAAACGAGGCATTCCATCTTAGACCTCACGGGTGACAACGCATCTGCATTTTGATTTATAATTGAGGATAGATGTAAATGTCTATGGGTCACAGCAACCACTTACCATTAGGTGGACTGTGTGCTCGTTTGTCACCCTATTCTATAAAAAAAACTTCGCCTGTTATTTTTTGAAAGAAAACAGAGCACTTATGACAAACATCTCCGTATAACAGAGTAGAAGATCAGATAGAACAGAGTTGACGGGACTTTCACTGGCAAATAGCTCATGTTATAAGGAGTAACTTAGGTTTATTTTATTTTAGAAAAACAATTAGGGTTCCAAGTAAAATAATCAAAACCCATGAAATCAAATCGTAATAAATTTCACGCAGACGAAGTTGCGGGGAACAGCATTTAATAAAAACTAACAATAAATGTTGAGTTATAGTGAATTTAGATATTACAACATTTTTAATAAGAACCACTTTGAAGGTAAGTAACCCTTAAGTACTATATAAGGTTAATTTAAATATAAAGCAGAAATGAAGGTATTTTGATTAATGGCGTACTCGATATTATCACACAAAGAACAATCGATCCAAGCTCTAGTAGACAGGAAGACACCCCAATCTACTACTGTTTTGATCGTATGTAGAATTTATTTTCCAGTCAAGGTACGAACGTAATAATATGTTTAATTTTAATATAATTAAAACTTTTAATTTCTATTTTCTATCATATTTGTTTCTTTTAATTTTAAAATAAACCAATATTTATACAAAAATTAAATAAAATTTAGGTGTCTTTTTGTAATGTCAAAATAACAGTTTTTTTTACTAAATGCACAATGAAAGTATATACGGTACTTAAAATAAAAACAATTTAAAAATTTTTTGTCTGTCTGTCTGTTTGTTCCGGCTAATCTCAGAAACGGCTGGACCGATTTTGACGTGGCTTTCATTTGCAGATAGCTGATAACATGTTGTATGCCATATTTTTGGGTTTCTTGTGAAGTTTTGACTATTTTATTACATATTCAAATCTTCTGAGTTCTCAGTGATAATCTTTCGATGAATACTCATCATTACACTATGATTGATTTGTCGTAGGCAGCTAAAGGATCGTTCCACTCTAGAGTACACGATGTTCATGGTCACTCGTTTCGTAAGATAAGGCTTTCGAGTTTTTTTTTTTTGGACATCAATAACGGCCAACTCAGTTACACTGAGTGTGTTCTGTCACAATTGTTGCTTGGGTTGCTTACACACACGCCTAGGTATGCGTTTACGATAGCATCGCGTTGAATTTATAAATCGACTTAGTATTTGATTTAAAAAAAAATTGAGTCTAAGGAGCGAAGTAAGGAGGTGAGTACTTTCTTCCTTACTGACGCCCTTGAACGGCTGCATTATCTTTTTAACTTACCAGTAATAAACTGTTTTTTTATTTACGAGACACTTAAATGCTAACATAAATAACTATAACCTTTAACAGAAGTCACGTGCTTCTGAATAATTGTTAATGTTTAAGGAAATAAGAGTAAAACACGCATGCGTATGACTAGCCTTTCTCCGCCTCTCCCACCCCACATATTTAACATAGCTCCCGGGGATGATATGGCAATTTACGGAGGTCTTTAGTAACTGGTCGCTAACGACAGGTAGTTGCCAGGTGGGTTGTAGAACGCATGCGTCAGGTAACTTGACAACTCCTATTAGATTTTGCGCTCCTGGTACGAGGCTGGCATCTTGCCACAGGTACGCTCCCAAATGACAGGTGTTAAGGCTCTCACGATATACCGATGACCCTGATCTTGATAAACAAATAGGTAGGTCATACTATCACAGGACATTCAAAATCTTGTTGGAGTTACCTTTGTGCTTGACAGTTTTAAACCATAATTCAACGTGATAAAGTTTAAAACTGTTTGCCTTTAATTTTTGTTTCTGTTTGCTTTTTTATAAGTAACATTCCAATTCTGGGCACAGGCCTCTCCTTTTCTGATTGTTCTTCGGGAAAGGATGAGTACGCCATGCTACGCGTACGTGTACGCGTGCATATTTTCTTTAACAGCTAAGCACGTGGTAAATGAGCATATAAAATTACAATATAACAATTTTATTCCCTGTCCATGACTTACGTGTATACTAAAATATTGTCTATAATAAATTCCTATTTTAACACGTTTTTATGAGCTCCGAGTAACGGAATGTTTTATCTTGTAGACGGTCAATTAACTTGAAAATTTACATTTGTATCAAAGAACAATATAATAATTATCAAGATCATTACAGCTTATGATCAAAGCGTGTTGTTGAAGTTAAACTCTTATATTATTATATTATAACTGATATTATATTAATATAACTGTTGTCTGTCAATGTGAGACATGTGGTATACTAACGAAGGTTTATTTGCGGTAGGTTATTCCGCATGCAAATTAAAATCAAAGATTCAGTTTCGAGCGGACCGAACATCGACAGGTTTATTCGCTATTAAGCTATTAAAGTGGTTTTATTTAAACGCAACCTGTCAACTCACCGTTGGTTTCGTTGGTCAGGTCATTTTGTGTACAAGGTTTCGACCGCACACAACAGTGTAACATAAAATTGACTTACAATGCATACAATATCCTATCGATCATTTTTGACAGCTCGTTTTGTGATTCTTAACCTTTCAACAGTAAACGCCATTGCAACTATCTAATACTGCCAGGGCTAAAAAAAGAAAGCGAAGTAATAAACTCGTTTAAATATGAGGGTACCCAATTTTCGTAAAAAATAAAAAACACATTAATTTCGCAACAAAAGTGAATGAAAACATACAAAACTACGTGCAAATATTAAATATAATTTATATTTCTCGATAATTTGTTGTTTTCAGAAATAATAAATAAGAAAACACTAAGTAAAAGATAAAATAAATAAGCACTGAATTGGTGCGATCTTATTGACGATTTTCGACTGGCAAATCGTCAAATTCGTCAACGAATTACAGATTAAAAATTATTTGTTACCTAGCTTTGTCTATCAAGAAGCCTTTCCATAAATATGAACAGGTTACGAAACCATCAACACAGTGAATTAATAGACAGTCGCAGCGGCTGTTTGGACTTATTTTCTTCTTTTTTTTTTAAATGTTACCCCTACACTAGGATTTTCTCCTGTATCATGGGGGCAGTTTACAAATATAAATTGGTCATATAAATACTTGTTCCGTGCGGGATTCGAACCCGCGACCCCCAGCGCAGCCACTCATTGCTAAGCCACAGCGCCACGGACTGTCTGGTGCGCGCCATCCCGGCGTTTTTACTTTAGACTGACTTACTTATGTATTACTTGTACCTTTCATTAAAATGACGTTTTAATTATGATCCAGACTACTGTCGAACGTTAAATTATTTATGACATTCATATCATCTTTCTAAAAATTCATACTAACTGGAAGTAGTTACACTGCTGGTTACATTACTTAAGTTTTATCAAACATCAGTTATAATCTATCCTTCTCATAAATAAGATGAGGCTTGATCTAAAAATAAGAAGGTTATAAGGCAGTTTACTTTTATACTTACTTGTACTTATCTTACACCGCCTTATAAAACAACAACAAAAAAGAAGGTAGATGCAGCACGGTTAAACTTCTTCACACGCATTTACACACATCATTTTTATTTCTTTAGCAGCCTGTAAAAAACCACTGTTGGACACACATGTGCAACTAAAATGATAATGCTTGCAAATGATTTTTCTGCGTATGTGTGCGTGAATGCGTGTTCTTACAATAATTTGAGCAAGGTATGGTGTCACTTAAAATTAAAAAAAAAATAACTGAAGAGCTGCAATAACACTCTGTAGTTTATATATAGAATAAAGCAAATATAAGACAAACTTTATTAAAATATTAATTTAGGTCAAAAAGTAATAAAATAGCTATCATCAAGCTGACAATTATAGGCCATAAAATACAAAAAATAATGGGTAACTTAATATTAATACAGATTTAATGTTTGTTTTCCTAGAGCCCGTTGATGTAGGTCCCCGCCCCTGAGGTCGTTAAAACTTAACTGAGTGAGCCCTACCGACCTCCGATGGCGAAGGCCATTCTTAAGCTCCTATTTAAAGTCTTTAGAATGCCTTTGTATGATTTTTATAAACATAAACAAGATAAATTTAGGGTTGTAATTTGGGAACACTGGGAATCCGTTTTTTTTTTTAAAGTTATTATATATATTTATAAATCAGTGCTAGACTATAATCCTACCTGATGGTAAGTGGTAATGGAAACCTAAATGACACTGTTATAGCGTAAACATAGCCTATTCACTGGCCTTGAAGACACTTAGAGTGTGATTGGACGTTTAAGTTGGTTCATTGAAATTAAACCCACATTGCAATTTATCACACTCAACTTACGTTCTTATAGAATACCATATACCATCGTGAAATAGTAGCGTATTGCCTGTTTGTTTCGAATGATGAGAGATGAGAACTGGTGATACTTTTTATTGTTAATGAGGCGATCCATCTTAGTGCTCAGCGATGATAACGATAAAATTTTGATTCTTAATCGATTAAAATTACATAATAATTAATATTATACTAACTAAGAGTAATATTTTGTCAGCAAGGTAATGCAATGTAAGGCAATAGGATTTTGTTAAATTTATTCAATAAGCTACCATCGTTACCATCTTCGGCTGCTTAACAGTTCAGCTTCTGGTGGAACAGTTGATAAGCACTGGAGAATAATAGTTTTAAAACAGTTAATAATTGAATATAAAAATCAACATTTGGCCGCGGTGTAAGAATATCAACTAACCCATATCGTCCTGAGGGTGTCGTTAAAGGCGACTTAAGAAAATGAAGCAGGAGATGGGCAGCAGCATCTTGCTGATAACAACTCGAAATAATTGCCAAGCGTGGCAACTGTGGCAAAATCCTCCATAAGGTAATCTATGAGGGAGGCCTATGTTCAGCAGTCGACTTTTGTTAGTTGTAATGGATGGATGGATAAAAATAATTTTTTATAGCATTGGGTGGCAAACGAGCACACAGTCCATTTGATGGTAAGTGGATACTGTGGTAATGAAGAATCAAAATGCAAATGCGTTGACACCCGTGAGGACTAAGATCGAATGCCTCGATTCCAGTAATAAAGGTCTCCGTTTCTCTACACTCACCATACGAAACACAACAGCACGCTAGTGTATTCTGTGAGTTATGAAATTTTGGACAAAGTTCCGCGTGAAAAAACAAAAGAGCTCGTTAGTTCGCGAGTAACTGCGTGTGATCATATAAGATGTACGAATACTAACTGACAATTTTCTGTAATTTTTTTAAAGTAAGATTTAGCCGCTAGCATAGACTCAAAAGTGCTATAAATAAATTTAATCATCGCCCTCACGAATAAAGTTTCAGACTGTGATGACGAAAATTTTAAATATATCAAATTGATTAAACTGTACAATGACATTGTTTAACAGACTTCTCATCATGAATGCAGTTGATTTATAAACAATATTGTTTTTTTTTAATTTGTTTTAAAGCATCACTAAGGTTATGGGACATTTTTTTAAGATGTTATTGGAGTGGATATCTGCTTCTAAAATGAAAGACCTGGATGAAATTTTTACGTATATTAGGTGTTAATGGACACTTGTTTCAATGGATAAGTTAGTTAATAATTTCCTTACATGATGTGTTTTATGACTCTTTAATATGCCTTGTATGGACAAAAATTAGTTTTAATATTATGCATTTTATGTTATGCATATCTGGATTAATACAAAATGGCTCTTATTGAATACTTCTGATTAAAATGAATTTAAACTGTTGAAAACATGAGACACAATTTTCACTACAATTCAAAAAATATACAAAAATCTTTGAGTAACACTAACCATTCAACTTAATTATTTTATCCCCTTTACTCTTTATCTTGTGATAGTGATAAAGATTTACAAAATATATAAAAAAAAAACCTCAAAAATACAAAGCCTCTTTTCTCCTAGATACCTACAAAATATCCTCGATAAATACGTAATAGGTACATGCAGAGTAACTATTAAATAATTGCTAGAAATAAATATAGGGTTCATTAAGTCGACGGGTACAGAATACAGATGATTGTAAATCGTGCTTTGTGGAAATCTTCCAAATAAGTCCACATTCTGCGATGAACCTGTGAAGAGCTTCAGCGACGATAATAGAAGAAACTAGAATAGTGACTGAAGTGAAGTGAAGAGTTCTAGTACCGTGGTGTCCGTTACCTGGCTGTCAAGCGTAGTGACCAACCCCATAATTCGCAACATGCAAAAATCCCTACTGATGGACTGCTGAAGACGATGATCATGCATGTAAACTCCTATCCTATATGAACTCAATACATGAGAACTTTCTTGTATGAGACCTTGGTTTAGATCTGGAAGATTAAGTCCAAAGACATAAATCGAAAATGCGCCGGAGACACGCCAATTTAACTAACAAAATCCTAAGTCATTGAACTTATGGGGATTATAAAGTTCACAATCCTAACGTATCCACTCCCGGGTTCGATGCCCGAATCAGTCATGTAAGACGGCGCGATACAAATTGATCAGTGCCATTCCATTTGTCTAGACCGTACCACCCGTGACCTATCTAGATCCTTGGCAATTAGGAACACTATTTTTTAGAACGATAAATTAGAAAATGTAATTGTCGTCAACTGGCAACCCAACCACCCACATAGACACCACAGAGAACATTAAAGTTTCATTCTTTGATGGCTTCGTGGCGCAGTAGCTAGCATTTGTAGTAGCATTGAGTTATGGCGCTAAGGCTTCGAATCCCGCACAGAACAAGTATTTGTATAGATTACAACAAATTGTTACAAGTATACTTCACGATAACGATACAGGATGAAATCTATATGAAGGTTGTAGCACGTTTAAACGCAACTATTTAAAAATATTCTTCTTGAAGGCAGTAGATTTTTCCTTTTTATCTTTGGAACAGTCATTCATCTCTTAGTGTACACAGTCATGATTTAAATGTATTTCAGTTGTGACGCCATACATAGGCGTACTTTGCTCACTAGCTACAGAGATGTCAACGATACAATAATGTTGACGACAACTGGCCACTTCTTCCTTTTTCGGTAACGCTGAATTCGTCAAAAACATGGCGATCCTCGTCGTATAATTTATGTAGTGTTATTTCTGTTAACGTTTTAGCTTTTACAGCTTCATGGACTCAGGTCTCGCAGCCTTATTGGCACCTGCAGTAGTTGTCTTTGCCGTTCGTTTTCACCAGTCTGTAAGAGTACTTACAATCGAATGTTGGTCCATTTGATGGTTATAAGTAGAGATAGGCCGAATATTCGTTTCATATTCGGTATTCGGCATATTCGGCAGCTTTACCGAATATTTGAAAATACTTACTTATCTTCACGCACAATCCCTAACGGGGTAGCCAGAGAGAACAGATCGCCAGGTGTCACGATCCTTACATACCTCTTTCGCTTCTTTCAGGTTCATTAACTTCTTCATACATGCACGTCTAGGTATCCGAGTACTCTTGACCCTCCCCTCTTCGAGCAATTTGCTCACATGGTCTTTGAAAGTTAGTCTCGGTCCACCTCGACACCTTTTAATATTTACTTTCGCTCTATATATTTTCTTCACCATTTGGTCTTCACTCATTCGCTCAACGTGCCCAAACCATTGGAGTACGCCCCTATCAATTTTTGTGATAAGGTCATCTTTCAATCCTGCCATGTTGCGAATCTCTTCGTTTCGCTTTCGGTCGGCTATGGTAACGCCACACATTTTACGAAGAGATCGCATCTCCACTGCATTCAACTTGCTTTTATGCTTCTTCTGGCATACCCAGATTTCGCTGCCATATAACAAAGTCGGTACCAACACTGCGTTATGTATTGTAAGGTGTGCACTCTTCACCACGCCTTGCCTTTTGACTAATGCATTCAGGACACCATTGACTTTGTTTCCGGCAGCGACACGCCTATCCACATCTAAATCACATCTTCCATCCCGGCTGAAAGCACTCCCCAAGTATACAATTTAATTTACCTGTTCTAGACAGTTTCGTTGTGTTATTCACTAAGAATAACATAACGAAATATTTTTTTTCTCACCAAAATAGTCAAAACATAAGCGTGTGCCGGCAATTTGGTCAGTACTAGATGATGCAATAATATGTCAGGTGTGGCGGGTAGCGAGCGGCTGGTCCTGCGCTAATCCCGCGCGCTTTACGTAAACAAGTTTCGACATAAATTGGTCAGGTATCGAGGTATCCTGCTGAATAATGTTCGGCCGTATATTCGGTTCCGTAAAAGTTTTACTGAACTTTCGGCCGAATATTCGTATTCGGTGAAATCGATATTCGGCCCATCTCTAGTTATAAATGGTGGGATCCTTTTTGCCAAGGAATCCGTCATCGTAGGTACCACACTACTACACCACTTACTACTGCTCTGTTCCTATCTGAAGACTATAGAAAGCCAGTACGATTACGAACAGCGCCTATGATGCAGGTAGCCGTTTTTTGTTTTAAGTTAGCTCCAATAGTCACTTACCGTTAGGCGGACTATAAATTCATTTGTCACGAAATTTTAGTCAATATTAAATACTACTTAGTATCTGTATTCATCAAATTTCTAAGCTACTTGCTGACTTAGTCACTAATGTGAACTGAAGCCCTAACTGGAGCACCAATTAATTCAAACAACATATAACAGGCCGCGTGCAGTTCTGCGAAGCACAAATAAAGCAATTTGTTCAGCTTTTTGTGCTTTTAAGAGCTTGCGACTCTTTGGATATCGGTTTTCACATATTAGGTTGTATACACACTTGTGGTGTTTTAAGATATTTTGGCACCATTTGCAGTAATCAGAACAGAAATAACAAGATAAATCAGTGCAAGCTCAATAGGCGATCTTCTTCTCCTTCTTTATTGGCCTTTGAAAGGCCACAGCTAGAAGTGGACCTCTCCTCTGGTAGAGGAGATCTTAATTGCAACGGCCACCTTTGACGTTACTGCCCGTCACCGGTCTGTGTATTTTATGCCGTAAGTCGTAACGGGATGGCTATACCGCCATCTATCGGAAGCCATATAATTTATTAAAATTTTAAGCCGCCTTTTACGAATTTAAAGTAAAGTTTGGACTTGACCGCGTATTGGTTACATTTGCTAAGCAATTCAGCTAAGAACTTGTATTTATATCATCGTCATCATCATCAGCCCATAAAAATCCACTACAGGAAATGGACCATTTATTTGTATTTTTATATGGTCAAACCGTATTAATTGAAAATTGTTTAATTTCGACGTAATAAAATAAAATTGTGTTCTTTAAAATTGTCAACATATCTTTTAAATCTGCATCCGTAATTAGGTGCCTTTGCCTGGAGGAGAAACTCCTCAGGTCTAGTATTTTTCGTTGTTGATACGCCATTAAAAATGCAAAGGTTCGGTACATATCACAAAATAAATAATAGTTATACCAAATTAGAGTCGTTTCAGTTATTAATTAGTCATCTTGGAGGCATTTTACATACATAAATTGCACATTATTAAACTTCCTGTCCTTATAATAAATAAATTAACCAGGCCACGTAAACATTTGTTCTATCCAGAATTCGAATCCGCGACCCGCAGCGCCACAGTCGAAAAATGTTTAGCCACTGCGCTACGGAGGCGTCAAATTAACATTTGCGAAAACAAAACACATATAACTGCCAAATAGAGTGCATGCACGACTTTACGAGCCCAGTTCTCAGGCAGTAATTAGGTCTCATAAGTTGAGACAATAACGTGGCCATAAAGTTCCGCATATCGCTTAACTCTAACTGGATCAGGGACGCGTGAATGTACAGCAAATTTTGTGGCACTAATTTGGACAATCTGGGAATATAGCCTATGAAACCTAACTCGGGATGGTTGTAGACTCGTTAAAAGACAGTAAAATATAGTTATATCTCAATTATAACTACTCGGGTATTCATTTACGTATGACTGTGTATCTGTGTTTAGACAAAGAATACTTAAGGGGAAATATAATCTCAAATGGCTTAGCAAGATCCTTCGTTATGCCAAAAATATTGCAGCATTAATTTTGAAATAAATATATGGTAAAGTTGAGGATTAATGTTAATGATTATGTTAGACGAAAACACGATTTCGTAAAATTTTCTCGATAGAAAAAAAATCCAAAGTTACCTCCAAAATAAACAATAAACCGCTGTTATTCATAAAATACTTTAAATAAGATCATGAAACTTTGCATACTAACTGAAATAACTATAAAGCAGTGCTTATGTTATTTACTTTTTGTAAAATACCATTATTTTCACTATAAAAGGTAATTACCTAAACTATCGACCTCTTGTACCGTAATTCCTGCCGTGCGGTCACTTCGCTTCGGCCTTTGAAGAGGGAGGTTGTGTCGCTTACGATCAGAATATACATTACGCAACAGGACGATGTAAAATTAAAATGGGAGATAACCGTAATAAAAATAAGAAGCGACTGGCTTAGCGTTAAGAAACAGGCATAAATATGATAAACCTAATGAAATCAGTGTCTAACGACCTTTCTACTTACAGCATTAGTGATTACAAACATGTCGGTACATAGCATACGACGGGCGGACAAGTGGGGACGAAATTAGAATTTGAGCTGACTTACTCTATCCCCTTAATAGTATAATGGTTTAAGTTTGAAAAGGTGATAGTCGCAACTGTATATCAAGTTAGCAATGGTCAAATCATGTATGCTAGAAAGCATAATTAATAAATTTTTCTTTAGGAACACATTTCTTAATGAAAATGTTTTCATTAATTTATAAAAGTTTTTATAAATGATTTTAAGATGAGCTATTAGAAGCGCTTGCTATACAATTTGTAACTGCAAATTTAAGCGTCTATATTGTCTTTATTTGAAGTAACTATAATTTGTCATAGTTTGTTAGAGTCATTAATCCCTTTACAAGTTTACCCTAATTAATTTTAAAATTATTTTATGGTATTACCTATTTATGACTTGATCACAAAATGCGCGCCATACACAAAACCTTTCCCCAGCAAATCCTTCATATGATTTGACGATGATCAAAATATACTAGGGAAATTTATAGTTTGTGCAAATATACAGAAATCTTTTTAGTCCAAAACCGGCTTGAAGGACCAATACGTATAGTTATTGTGATTATTTTTAACAATTTATTCGATGTACGGAACTGATGTATAAAATTAAAAACGTAGCGAAAGGGATCCTTTCAGGGATCTACTGGTAGAAATTAGAAAATTAAGTTATTCAAGTTATTGCTCTCTGTATTCGAACCCAGAATACAAAAGTATGTATGTAGGTACGTTGATCATGCAGCTACGCGCATCGCCTGAAAATATTGGTTCATTGCACCCATTTACGAACTTTACGGTCCACGTCATCCGTATGACACACCGTCGTATTTTGGTTGGTTAGAATCTAGTAAGCCATTTACATCGTAACTGAGGAGCCGTTAAAATGTTATTGCGCCTAGAACTAGCGACGTATTTGCATCGGAAATTAACAGATTCTATGTTTAACTTTTTTAATTGAAATTTGATAATTCTCTACATTTGTATTTAAACAGATAGTTAATTAAATTTTACGCTTAAGTTCAGGGTCGGTTTAAAAAAAAATAGAATAAGAGTCACAACAATCACAGGGCACACAATAAATCTGATGGTATATATATATGTATACACATATATATATACCATATATATCTGCATTTATCCTTGATTAACAATCAAAATGCAAATGCGTTGTCACCCCTGAGGATTCTATCTACCATCTATCTATATCTATCTATATATCTACGAGCACTTAACCCTAGGGTTTAGTGCTCGTAGATATTTTATCTATAATTATTTCTTATATTTACGCGAAGACTACAAAAATAGAATAAGACTATTTTTACGGATTTTATCAAGTTTAATTTTACTTATTTAAAATTCACGAAGTAACACGTGCTTTGCATCATCCATGGTTACTGGAGTAAAATAGTTTTTTTTAATGATGATTATTATGATGATTCATATGCTTAGTTATGAAGATTATATTCATTGCTATTTAAGTTTTCCTCCGTATAAATAAATACATGGCACAGAATACCACAATCTTTCGATCTGTTGAATGTCTTTATTACTTTAAAGCAGTTTTGAATTAAAAATTAGATAAACCCCGAAAAATAATTTTTGGGCAGTCACAGCTACATTTAATTCTACCTATTTGATTCTATTTAGTCTAACTAAATATCTTTGCCACATTCGCTTTTAGAATTGATATGGGCGACAATAGACACGATCTCCGTAGATAACCGTCATTTTGACATGTCTCCATTGTTTAGTATTATTTATGGTTCTTTAAAATCTTAGTTTAGCTAGCGCGGCGCTTTTACGGAACGTAAAACCGAAATGAAATCCGTGGGTTTTGATACCAAATCTTAAAAGTTATCTTGATTTTTATGCTTGTACGAAATCCTCACTACGCGTCTGCATTATTTTTACACATTTTTTCCGGGAGATTCGACTTTATGGCAATCTATATATCATTATTTCAATGCCACCATTTACAAGAAATGCGATAAAAAGACAACGATGGAGTGTTTGTTTTCGCGGCCTAAATGTCAATCATTTGGAGCTTTGTATAAGTTTTACAGCAATAGTCGTAGATCTTTTATGTTTGCTTTAATTATCATTTTTCCCTCTTATTAATATCAATACCACAAGATTTAAAAACTGCTATTTCAAGATAACCGTATGCTAATAAAACAGTAGGCAATAATTGTTTTTGGCTAAAAATATCACATAGCCGTAGGTGCTATAATTAATGCACTACATAAAAATCGCCCATCGCTTAGCATATTTTGTATGAAGAAGATTTTCATTAAAAGGTACTCGGAGAAAAGGTAATATTATACATATAGTTGCTTATGACGCTAATCTAATAAAAAATCTTCTGGATGAAAGAGATTTATCATAATCCTCCTCAACAGAAGATAAACTAAACATGGTTTTCTCTTGCAGTTATTGCGTTCGTAGGCATTTATAAAAATAATAATAGTTTGAACATTTTAGTTCAGATTACGTGACATGGTTAGATTGTCATCTGTCGAAGTGCATGAAATTTTTATAGCGTTATTTTAATCCCAAATTTTTTAAAGAATAATTCTTTAAAAAATTTAGGAATAATTTTAATTTCTTTAAAGTGATTATCATACGTTGAATAAAATTTAGGAAATCATAACGTTATAATTCTTGGCTACTAAATCTAAAATCACACGCAACATATCATTTTTCATTTTTACAAATAGAGGATTAAGTAACTGTACATGTTTGTATAGGTACAATTATAGTAGGTCATAGTTAGTATACGAAACAAAGGTATGACGTTAGTGCAATAAACATATTATATACATTTTTATATTGTGTGTAATGAATATTAATTGTTAAAATACACATTACAGTCATATAAATGGGTATCATTTCGGCGTTAGTGCCGTCCTTGATTGTGCTGTCGCCACTAATTCAAATCACTTGACTTATCCATTTTGTTCTGACTATAACCATTTTAACTTTTAGACTAAATACAGGGTCAGCGTTGAAGGTGTGGGCATTAGGATAAGGCTTCAGTGAAGAGCAATCGTCAGAAAAACTTTGACGCTCATGAAAAATACACGCTGGGTTGTTTTATTCATAGAATACTATAATACACAATAGAATGGCTGTCAACCTTATTTTGTACGAGATTCGGCGTCGCCGGGAGCACACATACAAGTAATTACGTCGTATTTTCAGTTAATCACTACTACAAACCCGATTCGCTGTGTTGACAGACGGATTTTAATACATATTTATTTGTAAATAATTTGGAAACGATTGTTCTTGGAAACTTCAAAATACACCTCGTGTTGACATTTATACGCGTGAATTGACGTGTTAGTGACATTTTAGTGGCTACACGGGCTGCGCCCACTCCCCGTTCTATTATGTATGTATTACAGTGTTCTATGGTTTTATTCGTGTGTTTATCATACTCGCCAAACGCCACGCTGCGCTGCACGCTATAACCAGAGTAAACAAGAATATGGAAGCTTCATACAGGTGTGGTGTTCACCTACAGTAGCTGACGACAAATAACGCGATCCCCGCGTCTACAGTACTAAGTATCGCGTAATTTTTCCCCTTTTTGCTTAAGGAAATCCCTGCGCTTGTAAACGTACTATACTAGAAGCTTGTATGAAGCTTCCACACTATGCTCTAACGAAGCAAGCACTGAGTTTCTACATTGAGGTTTATATAGTGTAATTGTTATTCCGAAAATCACGAAAACAACAGCGGTTAGTGTAAAGTAAAATAAAGTTACTGCAAATATACGTCCCACAGCTGGGCACAGACGTCCACTCATATCTGAGAGAGTGGTTTTAGGAAAAGAAAATGTCCGCCGCGCTGTCCCAATGCGTGTTGTCTGTGGTAATGTCTTCTAAATATTTTTTTTTCATTTTCATTTATATAGACTTTCTCACGACGTTTTCCTTCACCGCCAAGCAAGTTGTAAAATCAATTTAACTGCTGATTTTTCATATGCTTGGTATCGACGGAAAACATCGTGAAAAATCATATTTTAAAAATTAAAAAAAAACGATAAAATATAAAGTCCAGCAACATGCAAATGTAATCAGTCTCAAAAATGAGAAGAGACCTGTGCCTAGCAGTGGGACATATAAAAGCTGTTACATTACCTTTTTATTTCTTTACTATCGTTGTTTTTAGCGGATGCTCGTTTTCGCCCCTCTTCTATAAAAACAATGCGGGTAAGTGACGAAAGAAAACATGTGTCCAGCAGCGGAACGTAATTATGCAAATACTTGTTTTTCTACTTCTGTCACTCTTACATTTATATAATTTCTGAAGTAACAGGCACATCACTAGCACGTAGGTGCGTGAACCCGCTGACTCATTATGCAAATGACAAAGTTGCTCAGGCGGCACTAACGCCTCGTGAGCAGTTAACGCGATATGCCTTGGCGTTTTTTTTTTTTTTACTACTTCTGATTTATTCACCAAATGTAATTATGAGATTTATATATCATAAATTAGCGAAGCGTCCCGAACAGGATAGGATCAATTAGTGTAGCGTTATTTGTATAGATTTGAAATAGTCAAAGGCCATTTATGTTATGAAATTTTATTTTTCTTTTTAAAAACTTTAAGGTTTTCGGATAAAATATAGTGTAGCGGCGCTGTCGTCGCGCCACCAGCACACCGAAACACACCGAAGCCTAAATCGCGCTATTAACATTCCGAATCATAGACAGTATATATAGAACTTCTCCGAACTATCACTAGGAGTGTCGGCCGCTCGCCGGGCAGAACACCTTGCCCGGCGGGAGATCTGACCCTTTCCTTCCACGGCCACAATAGCCTAGATGCCGTCCGGGATTAATGTCTATCTGTAAGTATAGTTTTATCACAATCGGCAACCATCCCGAAAATTAGCCCGGGCAGGCGGACAGAGAGACAAACATTTTTTTAAATGGTTATTTTTTTGATACCTGATGGTGAGTGGATGCTGTGGCCCATAGACATTTACATTTATCTTCGATTAAGAATCAAAATGCAGATATGCGTTGTCAACCCTGAGCACTACGATGGAATGCCTCGTTTACCGTAAAAAGGGTCTTCGGTTCTCTACACTCACTCTATGAAACACAGCAGCATTAAGCTGCTATTTTACAGTGGTATTTTGTGAGAGCGTGATCTTTCTCCTGTCGAGCATTCGTTGAAATTGAATGATATATAACTTTCAAATAAATTTGTCGGTACGTGCATAACCTACTGTAAGTTAATTGTGCTATGTCTGTAACCTTCGCGCAAGTGCAAGCAATACGTTGATAAAATTTTATTGCAATCTGATGAACGGTATAACAGTGCGTAAAATAAAATACGTACAAGCAAATATTAATTTTTATATATTAAAAGTTGTAAAGTAGATATTTATATATACTAAAACCCTAACCAAATAATCCCGCTCATGTCATAATTTAAAGTTTCATTTTGATACCCGCGGGACGATATGGGGTATTGGCTACGTATAGTAGCGGTATAGTTTCAAGTTCACAATTCAGTTTAAGGCAAGGAAGTCTCCACCGCGTTGCCCCAATGTGGTTGCTGACTTCACATGTCTTTAAAATACTTTTTAATTACTCAGGCGCAGGTTTCCTCACGATGTATTCCCTCGCCACCGAGCTAGTGATAAATCAGCACTTAAAATTGTATTTAACTATTTCATTGCTGCCGGCGGGAATCGAACCCGGGTGCTCAGCTCCGTAAAATCTACATATATTCTAAAATTTTGGGACATAAATGTTACTACTACTATCAATAACAAATAAATCTAGGTATATATACCTATTATTTAATATTAACCGTGTATCATATATCTTTTATCATTTATGTATATATAAGTTATGTTATTTAAATCATTCTTCAGAATTCACTAGATATGTGTTATATAAGTCACGAAAACTGAGTGACAAACGAGCACACAGTCCACCTGATGGTAAGTGGTTGCTGTGGCCCATAGACATCTATATCTGTCCTCGATTACGAATCAAAATGCAGTTGCGTTGTCACCCGTGATGACTTAGATGGAATATTTCCTTTCCAATAAAAAGGGTCTCCGGTTCTCTACACTCACCATACGAAACACAGCAGCGTTAAGCTGCTATTTTATGCTGGTATTCTGTGAGTGCGTAATTCTTCCCTGGTCGAGCCGACCCATTCTTGCTATACTACTAATAAAGTTACAGCAAGGTCTAACACGTACAAAAATATTAAAAACTCTATATTTTTTGATGGTCGTAATGTTTATAACTATTTTTAAGTAGATGTCAACATCTAGTAAACGTCTGAAAAATATCACCGTCTAACGTCAAGGAATCATTGTCATAATGATCACCAAAACGAGCTTATAGCAGCATGTAATCTTGAAATATAAAAACATTTTGCATTCAGATTTAGTCAGCTCTAACACTAGTTTTATCTTAAATATCACGAAGGAGCCGTTAACCTCTAGCCGTGGGCGAGCGCGTAGGAACACTGAAAGTCTGGATACACTATCGATCACCGCCTAAAACGCACTTAATGCGTGTTATTGAAAGAGTGTTACTAAATAAAAAAGACGTTTGTTTGTATAGCTGTTTAGGGATGCGTATACGTTATTAAACTTATAAAAACGGAACCAATAATTTTTTGTTTTGTTCGCCTGTCGTAATAGACTACAATATCTTAACTTCTAGTTTTTGTCCAAATAATGTTAAAGGCGTGGTAGTTCAGAGTGGTAGTTAATGCTCGCTGTAAATTTCACAGTACGCGAGCAACCCGGGTTCGATCCCCGCCGGCAATAATTAAATTGTTAATTGCAATTTCAAGCGCTGATTTACCACGCAGTCAGCGGTGAATTAAAACACCGTGCGGAAATCTGCATATCTGAGGAATAAGAAAAATATCGAATACATGTTAAGTTCGCCAACACGCGTTGGAGCAGCGTGGCGGACGTTTCCTCGCCCTAAAACCTTCTCAGAAATGAGAGGAGGCCTGTGCCCAGCAGTGGGACGTATATAAGCAGTAATTCTTTAACTTTTTTAACTTTAATTCAAGGATAAGGAAATATTTCATGAATGCAAAATATATATTTTACGCACATCCCTTTTTTTCGGTTTTATATTTTGAATTGATATTATCAGAGGTTTTTTAAAAAGGCATTTAGCAAAAGATCTTTATACTGTTTCAAAGACCATTTTAGCAAGTGACCTTAGTTTTCTGAACACTACAGTTCAAAGTAGTTTGCGATGTATATGTAGACTCAATTTTTTTTAAATAATGTAACTAATATCTGAATAATCGAATGTGGACAGTAAGACCTAACCCGTCCACATTCGATTATATAATTATAAAGAATAAAACACATTGTAGAATTTAAACTCTAAATAAAAACTTTAAACAAATATTCGCATATTATTAAAAGATCTGCACAAGGAACAGACCAATTAAACATTACCTCCAGTGTGTCCCATTACGCGTTTGGCATTTTTTTAGATATATTTTGCGATAAACCATAGGTCTAATTTCTAACAGACACATTAAAGTTCAAGTTATAGCCTATATAAGTCCCACTGATGGGCACAGGCTTCTTATTACTGAGATGGTTTTAGGGCATGGAAATTCCCGCCGCGCTGCCATAATGCGTGTTGGCGGAATCACACGTCTTCGAAATTATTTTTTCCTATTTCTCAGACATACAGATTTCCTCACGACGTGCAGGTTTCACTCCGCCGAACACGTGGTAAATCACCTTAAAAGAGAACTCCAAATGTTTATTTTAATAAAAGAAGTAAATTCAGCATACTGTTTATTTGTATAATCATTCACCCGCAGAGAGGAAGCTGTTAGTTTTTGGATTATTTTAGTTCCTAGGTTCTTAGCCCCGATTGACATGCCTGTGTAAACAGATGAATAGGTTAGTTCATGCTTATAGTTTATTGAGAAAGTATTGTTTTAGTTTTTAATTGCATATTTTTGTTAAAGCGACTAGATGTTAAGAATACGTGATTAATGAGTCAGTCACTCCTAAAATCAATTCATACCTGGAGAAAATTCCAAAGCACCGAAAATATCTGGTCAACTCAGAATATTTGACCATTTACTTGTGCGTTTTTTATTCTATTTTATATCCATATTATTTCTTACCTTTACTGCGTCTTATTAAATATATATCAAAACCTCTTTATCTTAATGAACGTTTTAAATTTCTTAGTTCATATCATTATTTTTCCTTATGGTCCAAGGAAAATCTTACTCATCAATGTGAACGCCTATTTTTTATGATAAATTATTCTCCGTTCTTGGAGTAAGACTGAAACTCCTTATTAAAAAAGTGCTCAATCCTCACGTGTATTCAATTCTCTCTCTTTCTTCTTTTATTTATGTTTATTGATCTACCTAAAGTATGTTGTCTTTTTAGTGCATACGTTGCTATCCTTTCTTATATTAGTGCACCCTACTCGTTAATCTTTCTCATATTTTTATTTTATTCTTTTTCTGGATGTTCTGTAAGGGATTGCTATGTGGCAGTAAGACCTCCTTTTGTTTTTCTCTCAATATTTGTTTATTTTTTTGTTATATTTATCTTTCCCAGTTGACAGTAAAGAGTATTGTATTGTTTTTTTTAAATGTATATTGTAAGTTGTTGTCGGTATTGCATATGGCCATTCAACATTAGATATTCTGTGCAGTTAGTAAGATCACAGAATAAATAATAGTACTACGGTAAGATTAATAAACGCAAACGTTATTAGGTCATCGACCATGTTGCTTACTTTAAAAATATGAATCGTTTTAGAATTGTGAAGGCAAGAAAACTGTTTGATCTTTTAATTCTAGTAAGAAACTTTACTGTTTACTAAATGGATTTAACACTACTGACGTGTTTAATTATATCCAGGAATAACATTTTATGGTCTAGCTGTCGTATTTATTAGTAGATTTTTTTTAAATACAATTAAGAGTAAAAAACGAGCAAACAGTTTAGCTAATATTAAGTAAACGCTGTGACACTTACATCTATCCTCGAATAAGAATCAAAATGTAGGGTTGTCACGCGTGACGATTCAGATGGAATGCCTCTTAACCAGTAAAATGGGCCCCCGTATCTCATTACTCATTACTTGAAACGTAGCAACAATTTCATGCCGGTATTCTAATTGAAGGAGAAATGGACAACGTTAGTCCATTCCTGATCGTGCTGACCCATTTGTGCCCGTAACAAAATTTTATGAAGCTTTAATGAGCTATTACTCTGGAATACACTCTGGGACGTACTGTAAAGTTACAGTTAATACATATTATTAACTTTTGTTGTTAATTTCATTACTAGAAATGAGCCCGTTGTTGCTGCACCAGCTCACTTGGATAATCACCAAGATGGCTGGAGTTTGTGAGATAAAAGCCAATAATAATGTCAAAATGTTAATAGCACTTAAACGCAAACATTTTTCAAAACGTGAATCGACCCGCAAATAATACGCTCCTGAGCGGTCAAAATATCCGTTAGACCTGAGTTAATCTCACTTACTCACATCGGCAACGTCTCTAGCGCCAGCCAACTCCTGCCCCGCTTCTTCCTCAGATAAGACGCGCCGCAAAAAAGAGGCACCTTGAAGTGCAAAACTGTTCCCGTGTGCTTACTGACATGGAGATGATGAAACACCATGGGGTTTTAATCACCATGTCTCTGACTTAACCCATCACTAAACCAACGCATACACTCGAGGGAGTTAGGTATGCGTTGGTAAAAGGCATCCCCACAAAAGGAGTCAGCCTTACCACTTCACTGGTGATCGGCGAACTTTACTTTCTACTATAGTGTTAAAATGATTTGTACCAGTATTAGGCAATTTGTGTTTAACCGGTAGATGTCGCTTTTTAAAAATAGATTTATTACAGCAGTTAAAAACGGAATCGTGTAAAAGACATAAACTGTGCAACTTGCAACTCGTCTAGCTTGACACAGAAACCTCCTTAATTTATTTCAACTGCTTTAAATAGCAATTCTCGCAAGACAAAGAAAATTAAACCTTGTTAGGTGACACAATAGCCTAGGGACCTTTCTTGGCATACCACTAGATACTATTATCCTTTTTAATTACATGTGTGGACTGCATATGGATTTTTATACATAATAGAGTCATGCTGCAGCTATATTATAGTTGTAGCACGAATGGGTCGGCTCGACCGGGGTAGGACCACGCTCTCACAGAATACCATCGTAAAATAGCAGCGTAATGCTGCTTTGTTTCGTATGGTGAGTGTAGAGAACCGGAGACCCTTTTTACTGGATACCGGGTATTCCATCTTAGTCCTTAGGTGTGACAACGGATCTGCATTTTGATTCTCAACCGAGGCTAGATGTAGATGCTTATGGGCTAAAGCATCCACTTACCATCAGGTGAACTGTGTGCTAGATTGTCACATTGCATCCATCCATCCATTATAGCCCATAAATGTCCACTGCTGAACATGGGCCTCCCCCATAGATTGCCTCGTAGGGGGATTTGGATTTGCCATAATTGCCATACTTAGCTAACGAGCTGTTCACCACATTTTCTGACCATGAAGATGCTGCTGTCCATCTCCTTGTTTCAAATTCACTCTGCCGCCTCTTACGACACCCACGGGACGATATGGGCTAGTGGATATTTTGACACCGACACTACACGACAGGTGTCACTTTTATTTTATTAAAAATATTTTAGTTGTATTATTAATTATAATGTCCTCCAGATCGAAATCGGTCACGGCGGCCTGCCTCAGTAGAGGCTAGCCATCGGCGCAGGACAGGATTATAGTGCCCAAGTATATGTGCAAGCACAGGTGCACTCTCTGTTCCCTCACCGACACGACCGGAGAGAGATCAAGCGCAGGACCAACGGCTTTACGTGCTTTCCGAGGCACGGGGGTGAGACACCGCCAACTTCCTGACTCCGGGCAGCTACTGAGAATTTCTTAACAGAAAAACTCAATCATTGATATTTTTGGCCCAACCCGGGATTCGAACCCAGGACCTCATGATCAGTAGTCCCACTACTACAACAACTAGACCAACGAGGCAGTTAGTTGTATTATACAATATAAAAAAACACATTAAATAATTTTTAAACAAAATTTGGGGCTTAGTCCACAAGTGTAAATAAAGTATGGCGTTACTCTATTTCATTAAAATATATTTAAAGCATACAAACACTAAAATGCTAATTATTTCGCCAAGCTCCTCTCCCCAGGATATTATACCTATAGAAAATACTTAGCTAGGCTTGTTAGTGCCAATTGTCCACATTAAGCTTTGACTCTATGTTTCCCATGTCTATTACTTCCCAAACTAACTTGCTTTGCGGATGACGTAACTCCAAAAATTTAGCTTCTTAAGCTTCGTTCATAATATTGTTTAAATATAATATCATAAATATTACACGTAAACAAAGAAAATAAGAAATGGCGTTAAATTCATAAATATAAATTAACGGAAAATTAACACAATTAAGTTAATTTTATGCAATGTTTTTAAACATTTTTCTGGTAAAATGCTTATATATGTATAACATAATTATTATGTATATCATGCAAAGGATCGTTTTTTTAATAACTTATGAGAGATGCTTATACGCGTATATCATATGTGATAATAATAAAAAAAACAAGATGTAAAATGATTCAGAAGTAACATTCCTGGCTATGTCCAACACAACGGGACCATAAGCACATAGTAATAATTGTATGATTAAAACATATTGCAGCGCTATCATCAGCGCATATTTTTAGCGCGTCACAAAGCAAATGCTTATTCCGCTGCCTCGCAGACGTTTCGGCGTCGCTAGTGATGTGCAGGAATACACTGCTTCACCAAATCGATGATAATTACTTTCATTTTACTCAGCTTCAGAAAAGAGAGGGTTCTCAATTTTGTATGTTGTTTTTTTTTCAACCAATTTCTCAACAATTCCAACCAATTAGTTTTAAAGTTTGGGTTCAATCATTTTCGATAAATATTTTGCTATTACCACAACCTCGGCAATCTTTTAAGGTGATTATTTACTGTGTGCTGGTGAAGTTTTAAAAGTTGTCATGTTAACACTCAAATGCCATAATTTTCATTACAACTTTGTTTCATTTGATATATAAATACTTATAAATTATGCTGCAAATATGTACTGCAAATTAATAACAATAATTACATCCCGCAAAACTATAAACTTAATAACTGTTTTTTTTTTAATTTTACTGCAGGCAAATATCGACAATAATTGCGATGCAGCACTAAGATATAGCGGCCGGAAGCGAAGCGCGCGGGCCGTGTGGTCATTGAGCTGCTTTGCATAATTCACGCGCTTTGAATTTTACGCGCTGTACGAAACCTAAGAAAGCTTTTGATCTCGCGCGCTTTGTTATCTATATACCTTAAGATTCGTAAAATACAGATGGTTGTCATAAAGATGCGTAATTTTATTACGTAAGATTCCGTAAGTTAGTCAACTCGTTTCAGCCGACTGAAAATAAAAATTTGAATATTACGAGGTGAAGGGACGGTGCAGCTATATTATAGTTACTGGCAGAAATGATTCAGTTTGACCAGGGCAGGACCACGCCGTAATATAATACTAATATTAAATAGCAGCAATAAACAATGTTGTTGTGTTTGACGCTAAGTGATAAGAACCGGAGAGATTTTGGAATAGCATAATGATGTCCTTCAGACCGAATTTTACTTACGACAACCAATCTCAAGGGAGACTTAGGCAAGTTTAAGTGAACTCTTATAGCCCGATGCGACGGTAACCCGACACGACTGGAAAGAGATCCACTGCTTTCCGAGACACGGAGGTGAAACAGCCAAATTCCTGACTCCCAACTGCTACTCGAGATTTTTATGAAAGCAATACCAAATTTTGACAAAACTGATTTGGACCCGATCCAGAATTCGAACCCGGGACCATATAATCATCATTTATGACCACTAGAACAATGAGGCAGTCAATAAATTATAGTGAATAGTATAACGAGGCATACTATCCATCCACTTACATTATATGATGTGGGCGCTTATTTATCACACCCAAGTATAAATATATTTATTTGTAATTATTCAATACCAATTGGTCAATACCAGTGATCTGTCCCGAAGCCGAGACAGATCGCTGGTATTGACTGGCACGGGTGATTCTGGATTCTATAAAGTGCCATCTATCGGGTCCAACTATGCCTATTACCTTCGCGGAAGTGCAAGCAATATGTTGACAAATTTCTACCGCAATCTGATGAACTGTATGGCAGCGCGTAAAATACAAACAAACAGAAATTAATTTTTATATATTAGATCAACGAAATTTAATTCAACGCCTAACATTACACCATTCGACACCACATTACTGGCATTTATTGGGCATGTCAACTTAATTCCGTGTTCAAATCTCAACCGCAGGCAATATTTGGACCCCAAAAAGTTGATCAGACTTTGCGTCACATTTCGTTATCAATTAGGAGTCACATCCGGAAACGGGTAGTAAGTACCTCCTTAGCTGTAAAACAAGTATTGGTGGTTTCATTGCATTGTTTTTTGTGATTCTACAGTTGATTATGCAGAAGATGATAATGTCGTTTGCTGCACATATTCAATTGAATATTTATTCAGAAATTTTGGCCCACGAAATAAATGCATTAATCAAATATATACAATTTACTTAGGTCTTTGTTTACATGTGATAAAGAGTGCATTTGTATGCTCGAATATGACTGTACAGAATACATAACTACATTGACTTAAAAAAACAATAGGGCATAGACCATTATAATGTTTTTCGATATTAATATTCGAACGGCAAACGATGTGTCGTTCGATGAAATTTATGATATTCTATTATTACACCCACTGTCATAGTGATATCATTTGATGCATATCGGCAAATGGAATTGAAGTTTTAACGTATTTGGAGATTATGCTATAAAATAAATTTCAGAATTAGATTTTTAATGTCTGAGTTAAAATTTTTAGTTTTTATAGCATTCTAGTTTAAAATTAGTCTCATGTTCAAACTAGAGTATGTTTCAATGAAAAAGTCCCAAGTAAACATTGAGCTATTATGTACTACGTAGTACATTATAACACAATGCAAGTAAAGTATAGAATTTGACAGAAAATGTCCTGAAATTTACCGAAACGAGTCTACCGGTCATGAATTTTCTCCATTTTTCTCTTAAACAGCATTTATATTATTTAAAGATTTCGTATTTATCATGCAGTGACCTTTCCAACTAAGACAGACTAATGCTAACAGATCCGTTATCCGGGTTTCGTGTTTCCTTCCATCCTGCGGAACAAGCTCATGTCAAGTGCGGATCACTGACTGGCGTGACGGGCAGAACTTTTGCCCCGTTTAGGTTTCGATTACATTGTAAGTATAACATGAAATTGTATATTGTTCGTAACTAATTGAATAGGTGTAAGATAATTTGAAAGACGAGATAGAGTTACGATGTAATTGATGTTTGTAACTATCTAATTTGAATTATGATTAGAAGGAACATGTTGTATGTTATTGATTTTAATTGGTCTTTTTTATCTATACATCCATACATTTAAATAAAATTAAAGAGTTTGTTATATAGAAATAACTGACAAAGTCCTACTTCCAGCAAGCTTAGGGAGTTATGTGTATGCTATTAAGGGGATATAGTAAGTCAGCTCAAATTCTAATTTTGCCCCCACTTCCCCGCGCGTCCTATGCTATGTACCGACATGTTTGTAATCACAAATACTGTAAGTAGATAGGTCGTTAGATATTACTTATTTCATTAGGTTTATCGTATTTATGCCTGTTTCTTAACGCCAACCTAGTCGCTTCTTATTTTTATTACGGTTATTTCCCATTTTAATTTTACGTCGTCCTGTTGCGTAATGCGCACAACTTCCCCCTTCAAAGGCCGAAGCGAAACTGACCGGGCGGCAGGAATAAAGCTTCACGACGCCGATAGTTTAGGTAATTTCTTTTTACAATGAAAATAATGGTATTTAAAAAAAAGTAAATAACAAGCACTGCTTTATAGTTAGTTTAGTTAGTATGCAAAGTTTCATGATCTTATTTAAAGTATTTTATGAATAACAGCGGTTTATTGTTTATTTTGGAGGTAACTTTGGATTTTTTTTCTATCGAGAAAATTTTACGGAATCGTGTTTTCGTCTAACATATTCCTTCTAATCCTCAACTTTACCATATATTTATTTCAAAATTAATGCTGCAATATTTTCGGTATAACGGAGGATATTGCTAAGCCATTTGAGGTTATATTTCCCCTTAAGTCATGAAAAATTATTTTTTTATTTGTCTGTCTATCTGTCTACGTAATCTTGAAAATTACTGAAATGTGATTCAACTTCACAAACAGATAGAGAATGCCGGGAATAATCTAGGCTATGTTTTATTTGAAAAACACGCAGATTTTTTTATGAAATCGTAAAACTTTTAAAATAAATGGTTTCTCAGGATTATCTCAATAACTATTAGATATTATTTAGAACATAAAAATTTTTCATTTGTAAATTTACACAAAAATCTTTTCCTTTAAAATTTTGATGAAAAATTCATTTTTAATATTTTTTAATACAACCTCATTTTATAACAAAACTAAGAGTGTGAAAGGATAACTTTTGATGATCTTTTCACGCGAAATCATTAGTTATTCGATTTTTATTTTACAGATTTAATTTAATATGCACAAAGCATTACGGCTGTCATTCCTTAGGGAGCAGACAGAGTCCAAAGAGCAACGAGCTACACGGACTACTTTTAGCTACAAATAAATATCTCTCAAAACTTCATCTCCGTAAAGCTTCACCTACAGGTCTCTAATAGCTTGCAGGTTAAGCTCTACACGAAAAAATGTCTAAAATCCAAAGTTAATTGTACGCAAGTAATATTCACGTAAGTATAAACAATCATTAAGTATAGTTTTAGCTTCAAAACACGTCTTCGAGAGTCATAACTAAGCAATATGTTTTACAATTCTGCCTCTGTTTAAGGACTTAAACCATTTTTAAGGTCATTTGACCACTTATGTTTTGTTTAACCAACCGCATATTTGCGTTAACGATGTTATGGTTTCTCTGTTTCGCCTTTATTACACTCTGAAATTCGGTGTGTGCAAACTATATATATATATATATATATATATATATATATATATATATATATATATATATATATATATATATATCATCTCTCTCAAGCTGGAGTGATTTTCATAATTTTTTGCGTAATAGTTTCGGGTGCAAGTGCAAGTGAATATAGAGGTTGTATAAGAAGGGACGACTTCTCTTTCATCACGTCTTGCCTAAAGAAGAAAAGGCGGATAACGGTAGTATTATCCCCTGGCAACTGCCCAATAAAATCCGGCACACTGTTGCTGATAGAACTGTGAGTGCGAATGCTTCACCGTGGCCCCGCTTATATGCAGTGATGTTTTTTATAGAGCACACAGCCCACCAGATGGTAAGTGGATGCTGTGGCCCATAAACATCTACGTCTGTCCTCGATTAAGAATCGAAATGTAAATGCGTTGCCGCCCCTGAGGACAGAGATAAAATGCCTCGTTTCGAGTGAAATGGGTCTCCAGTTCTCTACACTCACCATACGAAACACAACAGCATTGAGCTGCTATTTTTTTTAATATAAGTTAATTTAGTGTTTAATGTAAGTTACTATTTTTTCCAGTGTTCATGTCTGTAGCTGTATTTCTAGGAATAAATGATTTTTTATTTTTTTTTTGTTTATATTATTTGACGCTGGTATTTTGTGAGAATGTGCTTCTTCCCTAATTGAGCCAACTCATTCGTGCTGCAACCCTAATATATCTGCAGCATGGCTCTACCACGTTAAATATATGTTTGATAACCTTGTTATTTATAGGCGAAAGTTCAGCATGACCCGTGCCTGCCGTGAGGAATTTCCCGGCGAATACCTACACGAAGGAATATTTTCCTATGAAAATAAAAGCCACTGTTCTCTTTGATGCACCACGTTTATTTCCTATCGCCGGGCATTGAGTGTATTGACCTTCAATGAGTATGTATGGTTCCGTCACTATTATAATATTAAAGGGTTTAAGGTGATTGGGTGATGTAACTTAAAAAAATTTAAGCAGTAACCTCTTTATCTTTATTACCCCGTAAAGTTTACCGCTAGACATTGGCAGATTTGCGATGTGGATCAACCATCGCAGTTCAACAAGTATCCTTGACGCTGCTCCCCACCACCGCTCTAGGTATTTTAAAACAACAACAAGACTGGGCGTTAATACCCGTACCTCAGTCCTAAGCCACATGGTTTACCTTAGCCCCAGCATTCATAAATTAGCACCGCCACATCAGTTTGTTTATTAGCAACGCTTACATCGCCGGAGCTGTCAGCTTTTGGTTCCGTTTGAGGTTTGTGCATACATCTTTGTGTCTTTAAATTGTTTACGATCAACATTCATTTTTAAATGCTGATAAACTTATCTGCTTTATGCAGTTTTAAATATTCCTCGTGCACTGGCGATGTTAGAGAATTCACTAACTTATGTAATCTCGTGGATGTCGTAAGAGGATAAATGATCACAGTCATCACACAATTTAATAATAATAAAATAATTACAAACATCCCCCGTATGAGCTAATCAATGGGGGAGGCCTACATTTAACAGTAGACTTAATTAATTGGACTAAATTTTCTCTTATATAAATATAATTCTTCGGAACATTACCTACTTTTATTTCTTTTGCATTTAGGTTTGCTCGCGATGTTTGAAAATTAGTAGTTCAAAATGAAGAGCAATTTACCATAAGAAGGTAGTTTATATTGCATTGTTATCCAGTTTTGAATACTTCAAGATTCAAAACTTTAGCTCATCGAGAGGTTAATTTAGATTCAATTGCAAAATTTGTACCAAATGACAGGAATAGAAGAGAACAGAGTGCGACCTGCATGTTCAGAGTGGTGTGGTTTGAATCGGCTATTCGATTACTGTCAAAGCCTACTATCGAACCAAAGAGTGGTGTCGTACCACTCCTAACACTAGTATTTTAAGTTTACCTAAAGTTATTAACAAGAGTATTAGTTGAGAAGTAGTAGGCTATACGGTACGGTACGTTACGGTATTGGGTAGTACGCCCGATATTCTTTTTTATATAATAAGGATGACAAACGAGCACACAATTCATCTGATGGCAAGTGGATGCTGTGGACCATAGATATCTACATTTATCCTCGATTAAGAACCAAAACGGAGATGCGTTGTCATCGCTGACACCTAAAGTGCAAATTCCTCGTTTCCAGTAAAAAAGGGTCTCCATATCTCCGCACACGCCATACGAAACACAGCAGTATTAAGCTGCTATTTTACGCTGGTATTCTGTGAGAGCGTGGTCCTTCCCGGATCGAGCCGACTCATTCGTGCTACAACCATGATTTAGCTGCAGCGTAGCTCTACCACGTATATTATTATATATACGTATAATATTATAGTATTATGCGAGGGGAAGCAAAGCATGAACAAGAAGAATTTTCGCTATGAATTGGATGCAAATAACTGGAGGTAAGCCTAAAAAAAGATGGCTGCGTTGTATTAGTGATGATATGCGTAAGAAAATAACGAGTGAAGAGATTACGGCTAATAGAGGAGAATGAAAGAGGAAGATATGCTCAAGTCAGAAGTAACACAGTCATTGACAGACGCACAGACGATTATTTAAAAAAAAGATTTAGTACCTAGTACAACAGCAAACTTTTAAACAGCTAGTCAATATGTACCTATTACATACAAGAGATTAGATACCTGCACTAAAATGTGATATTATAATAATTAGTCATACAAAATCGTTTCGGTTAGGCGGATATTGGAACTACGCTAATTTGCTGACTCGTCATCAGCTAGGGTGTCTCTATCGCATCTTGAGACACGAGAGTTTAGTTATTGCAAGGTGATAAAATATTTTGTTTATTTGTTATTGTGAAACATAGAAGAATTTTCTATAGTGGACGGGAAACAAAAGAGAGAAAATTTAAATGGGTCAGATGTGTGAGGGCTATCAGAATTTTTACGTGATAAGCAAACAAATTTTAACGTGATAGAGTCACGATGCAACTATATTATCGTTGCAGCAAGAGTGGGTTGGCTCGACTGGGTACGGGCCACAATATCACAGAATACTAGATAAAATAATATCCTTGTTTCCTCTTAATTCTCAGAGAAACAATGCGTCTATATTATAATACAAAATGTAGATACATTGATATTTTTAAGTTCAGGTGAACTGTTTGACCGTTTGTCACCCTTATTGTATAAAATAAAAGTCCAGAACTTGATAGTCATTATTTTTGTTTCTGCACAATTATTTACTCTGGCTACTTAACTCAAATGGCTTAATTCAAACCCCAAGTAAGGTGTTCTGATCACTAAGGTATGCGGTTATTCGCAATCCTTGAAAAGTAGTATTTTATGCGACCCTAAAAAGAAGGCCTTGAAGGAATTTTAATTCCCTAGTGCAAAGGTAGCGAGTACTTTTTTATACTATAACGATTTTTGTACATTTTAATATTATAATGAAGCAATAATAAATCATTACAAAATATATGTTATCAAACTTAAGTAAAAATTGATAAAAAAATGTGTGTATTACTTTTTAATTTCAAATTTGCACGCCAATATTTGGCAGAATATAATGGTACTAATTATTATATACACGAATTATAAATAATTATGAGTTATAGTGGTAATTATGGCGAAGCGGAATCATTGTGGATTTGAAGAGGTTGAGGGAAGTATTAGCATATTGATATAATAATTTATTTTGTTTATTTTTATTATCATAGATTTAAGGTTTACAATGTTCCATTAATTTATAGGCCTTATAGCATTCTCTGTCAGTAATTAAGAATGAAAAATAAGTAACGTGTCTATTTTTTTTATAAAATACAACCTTATATTAGGGTTACACATATTATATCTTGTCCCGGTGTGTACCAAAATTTTAGGCACCGGCAATTAAATGGCATCATCAAAATGATTTTGGATTCGGCTCAGGACACTTGGATTTGCATCGCTGACAAATAAATTTATTCAGGTTACATCATAGCCTTGGTGTATAAGACCTAAGACCTAACAGAGCGAGGAAGTCAGATTTTTAGGTAGCTTATTGCTCGACCTAGTAGCTATATTTGTTGCGTACATCATACTATTTTAGGAAGATTCATTCATTTGGACATGTTATTAATTCACAATTAAGCGCATGATGCTAAAACAAACCACCGTATATTATTGTCAAATAATCGTGATAGTATAATATTTAAGGTTAAGAATTTTAGAACAAACAACATATGTCCAACCTCGAAAATATCTTCTTAGATAAATATCTGTAATCTCTCGGTGGGCACTAGCCGTGGCCGCCATTTTATTTTTTCATAACATTAATTTATAAAAAGCTCGACTTTAAAAATCAAAGTTGGAAGAGATTCTAGTTATTTTTATTAAATGTTTTTTATTTATTAAAATCAAAAATATTAAAACAAAAATATTTTAATAAAGGCTTAATGACAATTACTTTACAAGAGTTAACTTAGTTACACCTCATAACGACATTCTAATTAAAAACGAAAAAGAAAATTAAATGAAATAAGAAACGCGTTATTATGAATACATAAACGTCACTTTTATCGCTTTTAGAGAGGCGTGTAAGGCATTAAAACGTAATTACACGACGTAATGGTATGTAAATAGGAATTTGAATGTATTTCTTTCCTGACGCTATCGCATTTTAAAATGTCGATATGATTCGTCGATAAAGGACTCATGCAGATAACTGTAAAGCAGTGTTTTGAGATAATATCTTTATTACTTAGTGGTCCGAGGAATTAAAAAGCCTGGGACCTGGGCATGGGATTGATAATGGTATTTCATATAATTCATTGAAATCATTATATTATATCATTATTTATTATAAAATAAATATTAAAAACATAATATATTCAATAATACGGTAGGTATTATGAATGTCCAAACATAGTTAATTTTTTACTGATTTTAGCAAGTAGATCAGGCAGAGCGCTACACAAAAATGAGCTAACGTGTTTGAGCTTAAGTTGATATCATCTCCTGGATCAGTTTCCTTCTGTTGTCTCTGTTGACGAAAGATGAAACGCGTAGGTAGTAGATGGATGCAGGTGGTTCTGGACCGTAATTTGTGGCAATATATGGGGGAAGCTTATATTCAATACCACTGCTGAACACAGGTTGATAGAAGAAGTCCACACTTGTGATGTTCTGAAGTGAATTTGTTATACTACACTTATACACATGCAGGTAACACGGAGTATAACACGCTGCTACTGAGTTCGTGCCACAGATAAAGGATTTCTTTACTCATGTGTTCGTGCGACAAAATAACAGTGCAAACTTAGTCATCAAATCAGAACCATAATTGTGATGAACCAAACCACACTTATAATGAGGGGGCAACCGTATCATTAAAGTAAAGTAAGGTTATAGCCTATATACGTCCCACTACTGAGCATAGGCCTCCTCCCATTTCTGAGAGGATTTTAGGGTAACGAAATGTCCGCCACGCTGATACTAATCCATGTTAGCGGATTTCACATGCCTTTGAATATTTTTTTTTATTTTTAGGTATGCAGATTACGTCTTGAAGTTTTTCTTCGACCGCTTCACGTCACATCACTTCACGTCCTAAGCTACTACTACATACATAACACGGTTCTTTTCCTCAGTAAAATATTTATTTAAAATCGTTTGGACTATTGACCCGTGACATATTTCTCACGTAGTTTTAAATCATTAATTTACTATATTAATTGCAAATTAAAGAGACAATCTTGCTTTAAATTTAAAAGCAAATTATTTAATCATCATGTGATTCGTGATCTAATGAACAAACTCGGATTAAAGCAGAAAGAAAGGGAAAAGGCAGAAAGAGTTAATTACTGGGCGTAACTAACCGCAACTCGAGCGGTTTCGACAGCACCAACGAGCTATCATTATCATTACCTCCGTAACATAACACTGACACATTTAAGGAGCGAACGCATTATTAATCGTATACTTTAGTATTAGGGATGCATAACTTAAATATATGTTATAGTTAACTTTTTCGTGGTTATCAAGTAAATACAGTTTGTGTATGTATTTCGCTGTTGATGGGAAATAATGTTGCTATAATTTCATTCTAATTTTAACTGGGTATTTTAATGTAACAAAACACACATTTTGATAAATAATTATGTTTCATGGTGAATAAAAATCAAGGAGAAATATAAAATACCTCGTCTTCATTAGCTTGTCACAGTCAACTCTTGTATATAGACCGGAAATGGAAATGCTCGCTAGGCGAAGTTTCGATCACATTACCAATGCGTCTCACACCTTTGACATTGCTTCCAATCTTGGGTACTTTACATCCTGATTCCATAAGATTATCGCAATGTCATCAATCGGAGCTATGTCATTTTTAGGGTTCCGTAGTCAACTAGGAACCCTTATAGTTTCGCCATGTTTGTCTGTCCGTCTGTCCGTCCTCGCTTAATCTCTGTGACCGTTAGCACTAGAAAGCAGAAATTTGGTACCAATATGTGTAAAAAATAAAAATATCAATTTCTTTGCAACTTTCCGCTAAACAACTGTTTAGCGGAAAGTTGCAAAGAAATTGATATTTTTATTTTTTATTATAATGGATTTCCGCAAAGTAACGCCTGATTCTATCAATTACCAATATGTGTATCAATCACACCGACAAAGTGTTAAAATAAAAATTGGTATTTGTTATTTATTGGTAGTTGGTATTTATTGGTAGCCCCCCCTATATGTAAAGTGGGAAGTGATTTTTTTTAAATTTCAACCGTAACGTGTGATATATTGTTGGAAAGGTATTTAAAAATGAATAGGGGTTTACATAGATCATTTTTTGATAATGTCAATAATTTCGGAAATAATCGCTCCAAAATTAAAAAACAATGTGTCCCCCCTCCCTCTAACTTTTGAACCATAAGTTTAGAAAATATGAAAAAAATCTGAAAAGTAGAACGTTATAAGGACTTTATAGGAAAATCATTTTGAACTTGGATGGAAAGTCGGAGCGCCTGCCGCGGAGCGTGCAATATTGCACGCTCCATGTTCGCGCACGTACCCACTACCGGGAGCAGTTGCGGAAGCGCGAACATAATGGATACCCACCTTTAAACTCATAAGTGGGAACACTTATTGTGACGGACGGGAAACTACGGAACCCTACACTGAGCGTGGCCCGACACGCTCTTGGCCGGTTTTTTTTGGTATTGACCATAGTCGTCTCTTTAAGTCACCCACGTAACAGAATAGGATGGTGCATCCTTTCACACCGCCACTATACATCACAGTTACCAGTTATCAGTAAGGGTGATAAAGAGCACAAAGTTCACCTGTTGATAAGTGAATGCTGTGGCTCATAGACATCTACATTTATCCTTGATTAAGAATCAAAATGCAGATGCGTTGTCATCTCTGTGGACTTAGATTGCATGCCTCGTTTCTAGTAAAAAATGACTCCGATTCTCTACTCTCACCATACAAAATACAGCGGTATTAAGCTGCTATTTAACGCTGGTATTCTGTGAGAGCGTGGTCCTTCCCCGGTCGAGCCGACCCATTCGTACTAGAACCATAACATAGCTGCAGCATGGCTCTACCACGTATACAATTTGTCTTTTTAAGAGGCGGCAGAAGGAAACAAATCAGCAGATAAGCGGCTTCCTCATAACCACTACAAATTGAACGGCTGCTTTTGCTAACCCGTCTGCCAACAATGGCAATTATTACAAATATTTTCCTTACGAGGTAATCTAAGGGGAGGACTGTAGACTTCGATCAACTGTAATGATGAAGAATATCTTAGTCCGTTATTTTATTTCGTTACGAAGTCGATACAGCCATACCAACATTGTCTGCATTGACCTCTTTACGACACCGGAAACAAGTTCTCGATCTTTAACAATTTAGATGAAAAATTAACAGCGACCGATATCAAAAGTCAATATTTACGGTTTAATTCTGTATGATACTTTTTGCTTACGTTCCGTTTTATTATGTACGTACATTTATAAAACTATTTACTTTTTAAAACGACTTAAAATGAAAAGCTTCAAGCTGTTTCAGTCGTTCACTATCAAACGTTCCCTAAGGGAAAACGAAGGTATAGCAACCAGATATTACACTGGGTCTTGAGCGATACGGTCGATGACCTACGATGTTTGACTGTCAGATATAATAACCTTCTTAATGGTGGATTTCCCTCTGCGGCTCCTTACGATCCACCTGATAAAATCTAAGTGCTCCATTTTATATTTTAATACCAGCACTTTAATACAACATGACATGTATTTCTCGCAACAAATGAGGCGCTTGATGCATAAATATGTTTACACAAGTGTATTTCGACTGTTGCACGAATGTGTTGCCTCGATCATAATCAAAAACTACGATATCGCAAGATATTAGCGTAAATAACATTATTTATATAAAAATAGAATTTGTACGAATTAGTTCTAAGCACACAATAAAAACAATATAACATGAAAAATTTAATACAGTAATTCAACAAAGCTTTATACAGTGAGTTACGGAAACCTCCCAAAAATAGCCTCCCTTTAATCTGGTAAAGAGACTTATTCGCATCTTCCACTAAGTGGTAGGAATCCTTTTCTGGTTATAACGTCTGGGTCTGAGCCACTCTCTTACCTTTTTCTGTCGCCCTGTTGTGCTTGCACCATTTTTTTTTTATTAATTGGCTTTACGGCTTTGGGTGCTAGCCCTTCTGAGCCTGAAAGGTGCTTACACCATTGTATTCTCGTCTGAAGAATAAAGAAATCAAGTATGTACATATGTATAAATACAGTCTATGAGGCTTTCCAACTAAGTCCTCCGATGTGCCAACGCTTTGTTTGAAATTAACAGGAGGCTATGGACTGCACTCCACTTACCATCATGTGCAGTATAAGTTCATTTGTCACTTATGTTTAAAAAAAAGACCTCAGGAGTTACAACGCATTTGCAAATTGCTTCATTGTATCGAACAGAGTTGAAATGTCTTTGAAATTTATTTTATTCCCTGAAGTAAATATACGTCAAGCACGTCACAAATCAGCACTAGTGACGTTTATTATTTTGTGATAATAAATTGTTTATTGCACATTGTTCCGTAAATTATTATTTTAATATGGTACCAACTGTCCAACACATCGTTTTAATTTTTTTTTTAATTTCAGATCGCTGCTCTTAGCAGCCATCATATTAAGTAATTACTTAGCATGGACGGCCACAAGGCACCACCATCCACACAATGTAAGTACATTTATGTATTATATAATTTTAACCCAATTAATCAATGTTTTCTGGTTTTCTGAAAAAACGCTTTGTTAATAAAGTAAAGTAAGCCTACGTATATTAGTCCCACAGCACAGGCCTTCTTAAATTTCTAAGAGGGTTTTGAAGCAATCCACTGCCCTATAGCATCTCATAGGAATCGTAGGAGGCGTTAGTAAACTGTCGGGACCTGGAACAGGACATGGGACAGCAGCGTCTTCCTGATATCAACTCAAAATTATAAAAAATTGCTGTTGCCAACCCGCCATGGCAACTATGGCAAAATCCCCCCCCCCCCACGAGGCAATCTATGGGAGAGGCCTAAGTTGTTCAGCGGTTAGATCTGTCACACAGTTAGTCACGGACCTCCTCTCATTTCAAAAAGGGTTATGGACCAATCAGTCCACCACGTTTCAGTGCATGTTGGCGGTCTTCACATGTCCTCGAAATGTATTATTCCTCAGACATGTACATTTCTTCACGATTTTCTCCTTCACCGTTGCGCACATGGTAAATACAAACAGCAATTAAATTCACAATTCACAATTTTATTAGTGCCGGCGGGATCGAACCCGGTTTACTCGCGTACTATGAACGTTTAACCTATGTACGTCTTACTACTGGCCAGCCTCTCATTTCATTCTAATGAAGGAATCGATTGAGTATTTAACACCTGACATAAAGAAATGTTAACCACGCCATCTATCGGCCACCATAAGATATTTGTGGCATTTCCTATACCACATGCCCAGGGAATAAAATGGGGTGGTAGATTCTCTTACACCGCTATATCACGGTAAAGGCCTAAATTTACGTATTCACTAAAGTATAGTTATTCATCATCATCATCATCATTACAACCCATCAAAGTTCACTGCTGAACATAGGTCTTCCTCTAGATTGCCTCATTAGATATTTGCCATAGCTGCAACGCTTGGCAAGCAAGATGGCAATTGAAGTATGTAATTTTCTAGTGTGTTGCATTTTCCTGGTTAGTTTCCTATAGAGGCAACCTCTTACATCACCCATGACGATATTGGGGAATGATTATTGTTAACCGCCACTACACGGCCGAAAACGAATCAAGTTCCAAAAATAAATTTCAAAGTTTAACAAGCTGCAAGACATAGCGCGAGGAAGCTAAAGAAACGACATTATCTTGCGTAAAGTCGACGGAAAGTAAATTTATTGCAGGAAGACGGATCGTTATATAGTTAGAAGTAGCAACACAGAGTAAAAGCGGCTAAACTGAGCTAAGGATGTGCCCCGTACACAGATAAAATAATTTATCCAGCATGTAGCAAAATAAGCTGATTTATTTATTTATTCTTTAAGGTTACTCCTTCATATAAAAAATAAAAGTAAGCTAATAATGTGCAAATCGGAATTTTCTGCCAGTCCACCCGTACGCCTTAAACTTACATATAATATTCGTTTAACCAACAATACACATTATATGCATATAATTAGTGTACGTTGAAATATAGAGGAGAGCATACATTTATGATAAGTTTATCATTTATAGATTAATATCTTTATATTTTTGTTATATATTGTATCCAAACACAATAATATTATTGGATAATCACCAGGCCTGTTCGCTAACTTTCAAAAATTAAAATTATAGTCTCTTTTTACTACATTGCATCTTATATTTATGAACCGCTTATAAATATAGAAAAGTTAAAAGCATATGACGTAATTTACTACTGACTATTATTTAGATGTTAACGAAGTTAGTGAACAGGCCTGATATATATAACAACAGTATAACGGTATAGGTCCGACCTATTTGCTTATTATGATAATACCTCATATTAGAAAGCTTTCTTTTTAATATAATATTTCCATTGAGTTATACAAGACTAGAGGAGCAAACCACATTACCGCGCGTCGAAAAAAGTGTAACCACTATCCAAACGCGACGACGTAGCTTTGAAACTAATAACAATTTTAAGTAAACATATATCTATCTCACTTACACAAGTTGCGAAAACAATATCGTCGTCGTAAGATTAGAAAAAGATAGACACACAAACATGCAATGGCGGGTTGGTGTGGCTTACTATATGAAATTTTACCTAAAATACGCAATAAAAATGAGTTTTTTTTAAGCTGCAGTTAATTGTTTTTATATAAAAAAAGTATATTTTATTTTAAAATCTTTATTACGTCCCCTTAGAAAAAAAGGGATACAAAGCTTATCAGATAAATAGAAGTAAACATAATGATGAAATAAAACGTATTTTTATGGTTCTAATAAATCAAACAATAAAAATAGGTATCTAATAAAATATAATTAATATAAAATGTATACGAAATTATAAATAATATAAAATTATTAATATAAAATAGGTAATAAAATATATTTAAAAGATAATTCAAGAATAAACTAAAATAAGAATAATTAATTATATTGTATGAAAGTTAAAACGTAGTTTTTATTATAATTTCCAAAATATTTAAAATCGGAGGTAACAAATTAACTTACTCCATTAATTATATAGTCTCCCATTAATGTAGGATAATCACAAATGCGGAAAAGTGGCAACATTGAACCTAAATGGCAATATTCGCTATTTTATTTAATTTTTTAGTGTTTTAAACGTTAATATGAATATATAAATTAAAACTTACGTATGGAAAGTGATTCCGCTTGATTTATTATGTTTTTGTGACCTTGAAACGCATTCTTTCACTACGCATTTACCCATTTTTTGTTGTGAATCGTTCGGCTTAACTCGGACGGCGTCACCTTGAACACTGAACCGACGTTCGCTGAGTATAAGGCTGTGGCCTTATGTGAAGTGACAACGCTTTGGCGCGGAAATTACTTATCTAGTGTAACATATAAATCAATGAATATTTCAAACAAATTGGAACACCCCTAAGATAAACACAAACCATATTTCACAACAAACCAACCATCCGCTGCTATTGACCGCGCAGGCCTTGACTTTGACCGGCGCAGCGCCATCTACCGTCATCAAGCGCGCACGCCGCTCGGTCAATTACTACCGAACAATGGTCTATTTAATATATATGATTAGGCAATGTTCGTTCTCAACTCAATTCTCATTTGATCTTCCTAAACAATACAGAACTTAATTTAATGCTCTGTTTTAAAGCCGAAGGTCAAGAACGTCATAGTGATACTCGTATCTTCATTGACCTTTGTCGTTTAAGTAACTCTTGGAAGCAACATAAAGAATTTTGTTGAAGCAACTAATCAGCGCAGCATTCAGATCCTACAAAGCCGTCATCGCTTATGAATATAATATGACAATTGTATATTTTGTTTACTTTTGATTACTTTAAATTTATCATCATAATTACAGTCCCTCACAAGTCTCCAGCTGATCATAGCCCCCCCCCCCCCCAATCAAGTTCTGAGTCACCTGCAACCATCGACCTACCGCATGTGTTATCAAATCGTAACTCCGTCTATTGGAGAGTCGCTCTACATTCCACCTACTGGTACAAGAATTTTTGAGGTATGTCACCTGCTCTATATCTATCTATACTGTTCTGAACTGAACCGATACCGATACTGATCTGAACCGACGTAGTCCGAGGGGACTACTTCGGTTACTCCTTGTCTACTGCGGACATCTTCACTACAGATTCTACCACGCAGGGAAATTACGAAATGTCTCCTTAATAGCTCGCAAGGACCTAAAGCTTCCTTATATGGCCAGCAGTACCACGTCTCACTTCCTTATATATCTACACTGGCAAGTTTAGATTAGAAGAAAAACTAAAAACAATCTTTGTAATTTAGTGAAGCGCCTACAGGGTACTTTCGATTTCATCGGAGCGATATCGATGTAAGTGCGCGTGGAAGGCGCAGCGTGAGATCATAGACAGGCATCATTACGTTATTCGAGACGCTGTGGTAGGGTTGAACAGCGTTTAGACATAAAAAAAACTAAAACAAAAAACATGTTTTTATTTTTATTTGAAATAAATTTTACATAAAATTTGTCTTTTTATGATTTTGGACGCGTTAATAAAAGACCGTGTTTGATCTGAGACTGTCTTTATTTTCTACACTTTCAAACTTCTTCCAAGAAAAATATCAAAATGATGAATTCACAACATTCATTAAAAAAATTTACCCTTTTTTAGGACAAAAATATGTTACACTTAATTTCTAACCTTATATTTATTTGTGTACACATAGTGTTGTTATTGCAATTCTAATTTACTAAAATTGATATTTATTGTCCTTTTTTTATACACATAATATTTTTTTTATTACAAAATTATATTTTATAGGAAAGTACGTTGAAACTACAAAGTGTACATATTAGACATTATTTATTAATTTAATTTATTCGCAAAATCGTGTTTTAATCTAATTTCAAACAAAAAAATGAATATAATTATTATTTGTGTGTATGTATCAATATCCGGAATCCATCTTGAGTCAAGCACTTGTCTTTCGGCCTCGCCTAAAGTCAGCACTTCCGACTACCTTACCTGCGTGGAGGGGGCACCCCACCACTGTTTTTGCTTTGTTATTTAAGTAAAGATGAGCACCAGGTCTCGTCATTATAGCGTCAGTAAGCACGAAAATGTTTAAATTTTACTAAAACTAAGTGACAAATAACTACCCTACTGATAAAATATGGAGGAACAAAGTGTCGACGAAGTTACATTATTAAATTCTCAAAAACGTGTTCGTACTTTATCATAGAGTTCGGAGAGCAGTGACTCGTCAGAAAACTGTGTTTGCAGTCAAACAAGGAGACACAAGAATGGTGGGAGAAAAGGAACAAGGAGGAAAAAATGTTTTGTTAGGGTAGCCCCCCTATATGTAAAGTGGGAAGTGATTTCTTTTTAATTTCAACCCTAACGTGTGATATATTGTTGGAAAGGTATTTAAAATGAATAGGGGTTTACTAAAATCATTTTTTGATAATGTCAATAATTTCGAAAATAATCACTCCAAAAATAAAAAACAATGTGCCCCCCCCCCCCACCCCTCTAACTTTTGAACCATATGTTTAGAAAATATGAAAAATATATATATATATATTTATATATATATATATATATATATATATATATATATATATATATATATATAGAACTTTATAAGGACTTTCTAGGAAAATAATTTTGAGCTTGGATGGAAACAACAGTACCCACTATAGTACAGTACACACGTGCAAATGAAATACATTTAAAGAAATTAGTAGAATTACAGCGTTTTAATTGTGATGATTCGTATGCTGTAAGTTTTATCGATGCCCAGAAAAAATATTTATCTACCCCCGGTTTGTCGAACTTGCTGTAAATGATTTGCTAAAACTATTTGAAACTGAAATGTTGCGTGATGATCCTCGTTCTTATGTGCTAGAACGTTCCTTCGTTCCTTCCGGATTAACTAACGCCTTACTTTGCCAAAAAGATGAATTACAAAGAGCATTACAAGCACTAGTAGATTGGGCCAGTGATTCTCAACAAACATTGACTTCAAATACATTATTTGATAAAAAAAAGTTATTTTCTAGGTGTCACCATATAGCAAAGTAACTAAAGATTTGTTTCAAATAGTTTTTGGTAGATGAGTGGATCTTGTTAGCTTACGCAGACGTTCATTACTGCGATAGATTCCTGAAGAATATCATCGCGAGGTTTTGCAAAAAATCCCTACTAACGTAGAAACTCTGTTCAACGACGATTCCATTCAGACCTACCTTCAGAAAATTGGAGGGGCAGATAAATTGATCACTTAATCCCGATCAATGCCTCGTACTCAAGAATTTTTTTTATACAAATCAAAAGCCATCGACGAGTGAACAAGCTGATGATATATTTTTTCATCGAAGCAATCCCTCGAAAAGAGGAAAACGCAATGTTTATGCCCCGAAATGGAAGAAGGTGTTTTGGCAAGCAGATGTTCAACGCCGAGCTCTACACCCCCCTTATCGAATTCCAGACCTGGTCCACACTCTAGTAGACACGAGAACAGACATACACCCACCACAGATTCAAGACTTGCTTTTGGAAGCATGGCTGATTTTGGGTGGCTAAATATGTTAACAGAATGGACGGATAAAGAATAAAACTTATATCAAGTGGGCGAGGCTCTACGATCAACACATATAAACCAGCTTGGAATAGATGGAAAAAATGGTGCGAGTCTAATTCGGTTAATTATAAATATCCTAACCCAGAACAAATAGCACGTTATCTAGCACATTTACATTGTGATATTGATTGCTTACAGAACAATTTTAGTACATAAATCTGTGATTTCAACATTCACTCACTTAACTTCAAAAGTAGATTTATCTTCAAATTTCTTTATAAAACACATGTTAAAAGCAATATCTATGGCCCTTACCGAACCAGTAAAACCACCAATTTGGAATCCTAAGAGTCTTATGCGGTATATAAGTAAATATAATTGAAATGAAAACGATGTGTATGAAGTATCTAGGCATAAAGCTACATTTTTAATTTTGGCTTCTAGTCGGAGAGTTCATGACCTCACTTTGTTGCATAATATTGACAATAACAGTTTAATAGACTAACAACGTAGCATAATCTTATGGCCAGCTTTTGGTTCTAAAACGGACAGCATTAATCATAGACAGTCTGGTTGGAGGCTTAAAGAACATCCTGATAAAAATTTGAATATTATTTTCTGGATAAGACAATTATTAAAGATATTGTTACGCGCCTAAGTTGACGTCACGTACCCGGCACTAACGCCATCTAGTGTCGGGGACGAGAGCGAGGGGAGCTTTCCCGAAAACATCACTAATCTTTCAACCGACAGCGCCATCTAGTCTCGGAACGAAGAACTAATCTTCTAGAAGCTGACACTCGAACTCTCGACCCCTTGCGCGTGTTTACTTGAATATTCTGGATGTTTCGGTGCTAATTTGTATTTATAGGCGCTGCAAGATGCGATCGGGGAAGTATTGAATTTGGCGAGACAAGCGAAGTTTCGGGGCGAAATAAAATGAATCAGTGTGATTAATTATTAGTGTTTTAAGTTTAATTAGTGTAAAGTGAATTAAAGTGTTATTTTTGGTAATTCTATCGGCAATTTTTACTGTCACGAACCTCAAGCTCGTAACAATTGGTGTCAGAAGTGGGATAAAATCATGCCGATTTTACCTAAGGAGGAAACGGAGGGTGTCCGTACCCGAAGTCAACGCCAGCAGGAGACGGACCAAAGAAGATTTGGTGGTGCAACGCTGCAGACTTCAGAGGGCCAGCCGCCGGCTGCAGGCCCGTCAGTAGCCCTTACATATGCAGCACCTGACTTAGGTGCTCTGATGGTGATGTTGCAGGAGCAGGCTCGCCGACAGGGGGAGCAGGCCCGCCGACAGAAGGAACAGGACCGTTGGTTTAAAGAGCAGCAGAAGGAACAGGCTCGCCGACAGGATGAACAGGCTCGCCGGCAGGAGGTACAGGCCCGCCAGCAGGCGGAACAGGCACGCCGATTGGAAGAGCAGCTGCGGGGCGGACAAGAGGAACAGGCTCGTCGGTTGGAAGAGCAGATGCTCTTTATGAAGGACCTTCACGCTACCTTCGGGAAGGAGATGAAGGAGGTGAAGGATAGGGTTGCTCAACATGACAACCGCCTGTCAGAAGCTGAAACCCGAATTGAGAAATCTGAAACCCGAATCGACCAAGTGAACAATCGCGTTGACAACGTGGTTCACGTGAAGAAAACGCTGGACGACCTCAAACTTGGGGATGGAACAACAGCTCCCGTAGTAGCTACAACACCTTCGCTACGTGGATTCAAAGTGCCACCGTTCGACAGGACTTCTTCCTGGTCGGCCTACAAAATCCAGTTCGAGGCTGATATGAAGGCGAACGGCTGGAATAAAAGTCAGGCCATGACTGCTCTCACACTAGGCCTGCGCGACCAGGCCTTAACCGTTCTGGAAGCTCTCGGTGAGGAAGTGACTTAGGAGCAACTCCTTGAGGCATTGGAGGCGAGATATGGTGACGCCCACCTGGAACACTTTTTTCGTGCGCAGCTTAAAGATCGCGTGCACAATAAAGGATACAGCCCTAGGTGCTATGGCTGTGGGGCAAGGGGCTATCTTCGATCAAGCTGCCCTAAGCGAACCCTAGAAAGGTAAGGTGAACGATCTCAGAAGGGAAGTGCGGCTAACATCACCGCCCAACAGCAGCCGGGATATGACTTTACTATCAGACATCGCAGGTGGAAATCTGGCATTGTCAAGAAGACCTTGTCCTGAAGATTGGAAACATTGTACTAGGCAAAAGAGTAAGGAAGTGGTATCCGTGAGAATTCTCAGGACAGACCACTTCAGCAACGAGTGGAAGGACAGCCTACGACATGCACAGCAGGAAGATCCGGACATCAAGCCGATTCTGGAATGGATGAAGGCCCGTGCTACCAAGCCTAAGTGGAGCGACGTCTCAGCGATGAGTTCGATCGCTAGAGGCTATTGGGCCCAGTAGGACAGCTTGCTGATTCAGGATTGAGTCCTGTGCCGTAAATGGGATAATGGTCGAGGAGACAGCTGTCGTTTGCAAATATCTAAAAATCGCAGAAACGCTATAAATCATTTATTTATTACAGCTAGAGGTGACTCTAAGCCAGCATCCCGTACTGTAATTGCTGGATGGGTAAAATCGCTTTTGAGAGAGGCGGGTATAAGAGCTACTACTGGTTCAGTAAGATCAGCAGTATCTTCTTTAAATTGGTTAGAAAATTTTTCCCTAGATAAAATCCTTGCGACGGGTAATTGGAAAAGTGTGCACACATTTCAAAATTACTATTAAAAAAACTAAAAGAAATTGCGGCAACTAATTCTGTATCTTTATCAAATTATTTTGATGCCATTAATTGATAAAAATATTATATTAGTTTGACTTATTATTGTAGGTAATTATCAAAAGCAAAACTTATTGTCATGATCGCCAGTTGTAATCAAATAATGCAATTGTGGTGTAATATATAATGTTTGTTGCTGTGTATCTCTTGCAATAATTCTTTTATTGTTTACCTTACACATTGTAGCGTTAATAACTATCATAAGTTATTAGCACCAGATTATAACAAACACATCACTCAAGATGAATTCCGGATATTGATACATAACAAATAATGGTTTTACATACCATAAAATAAAACTTACCTATTATTTTTTAATCAATATCAGGAATCCAGGTAAGGGCTACCTGGTGCATCCTGAGTGTCATAATGACGAGACCTGGTGCTCATCACTACTTAAATAACAAAGCAAAAACAGTGGTGGGGTGCCCTCTCTCTCTCTCTCTCTCTCTCTCTCTCTCTCTCTCTCCATGCAGGTAAGGTAGCCGGAAGTGCTGACTTTAGGCGGACAGACAAGTGCTTGACTCAAGATGGATTCCGGATATTGATTAAAAATAATAGGTAATTTTATTTTATGGCAAAACTCTCTATTATGGTCTTACAATCAAGAATTTTTTTTTTATGAGTAAATTTTTAATAATATATTCAAACCACCTACCAAATTTAAAATAAAATTTTTTGAAAATAATTTTGTTATGAAACATTATAAAATAAAAAAATATGTAAAAAAGTAAACACATACAGCCATATTTTTTTAAATTGACACAAAATAATCTTCTTAGTGTGCACCGTGCATTTTATGTCTTGCCTACTTTATATAAAAATCAAGGTTTTCATATACAAATCGAATAAATATCAAATGCAAATTTGTATTTTTATGGAATAAGGATGGCAGACGCGTACACAGCCCACCTGGTGGTAAGTGGCTGCTGTGGCCAGATAAGAGTATAGACATCTACATCTATCACCGATTACGAATCAAAATGCAGATGCGTTGCCGACCCACTCGTGCTACACCTATACTACGAGTACTAATATACTTGCAGCATGGTTCTGCCATGTATAATAAATACGTACCTATATATATATATATATATATATATATATATATATATATATATATATAGGTACGTATTTATTATTATATTATATTTATATATATTGCTTGAACTTGAAAATTAATTTATATACAAATACAATTTTACTGGTATATTATATTCATATAACAGTAAAATTGTATTTGTTTATAAATTAAATTTCAAGCCTACCCCGAGTAGATGGCGTAACGCTTGGTATAATTTTGACCTTTGAGACTCTTGTACGGAATGTTGTTAAAATTTGAGTTGCGCTAATATTTTCGAATAGAAGATTAAAAATGTTATGTCGGTTTATTTTTTTCTACGTCTCTTGATACATATACTGGCTGGTTTTAATTTATAAAATATTAAGAATTCTTAATTAATACACGTGTTTATTTTAAAATAATAATACATTTTAGTTAAGGTAACTACTGGTCTGGTACTGGACTATGAAGTATAAGAATAAAAAAAAATATTTTTTTAGTTTAGGTAGCTACTGGTATAGTATAAGAGTTAGACTAAAGGGACTAGGAAGTATTTATTATCCCTACAAAAAATCTTTCATTTATTTTATATTATAAATTTTCTTATAATAAAACAACTCGGTCCTACTTTAGCCCGCAATACGCATATATCTAAAAAAGAGAAAAAAACTATCCGTGCAATCTACACAAAAATCTAGTTTAAAATAAAAATATATCAGCCCTAAGCAGATCCAATTGAAAAGCATAAGAACAGTCGTAAATCTAATCAGAACAGGCGCCGCAAATGATGGGGGCGTTAGCATCTCGTTACCGACAGCCCGTAGTTACCAAAAACACTATTTTGGGAGGCACAATCACTTTAGGCATTCCACAGATAGACCTATAACATGCCAAACAATTTATGAGGTTATTGTCTCACGGAACACATATAAACTAAGATGTTTTAGTAATTAACTTTATGAAGTTTCAACTAGCCGAAGATATATTTCATCATTCACTTAAATTTTCTATTTTTGTCGACAGTTTCCCGCGTAGTGTCGATGTATTTAATTTGTCGTTTGTAAATTGATTTATGAAAAAAATATCGGATATAAGTTGATATGAGTTGCTGATAGAGATATAAGTTGGAATCGGAATTGAAGTTTAACTTTGATGTTAAAAATCACAAGCCCGTTAGTTATTTTATTCACCACATGTATTATATTAGTCTTTGATTTGAATGTATCATATTTCGTCTCTGTTGTTTGACACCCAACCTTAGCCCCGTTGGGCTTAAGCATTGACGGGATATTCGTAACAGTCGAAACTGTTGTTTTTTTCGTGGTAAGTCAAGCTGCAGCTATTTTATGGCAGCATGCATGGGTGGGCTCTACCACGCTCTCACAGAATACGAGCGTAAAATAGCACCTAACTGAATGTCGTAAGAGGGGATAAAGGGATCAGGAACAAACAAGGGATGGTCAACAGCATCTTCGAGATAACAACTCAATAATACTAATAAAGCGGTTGCAAATTTGTCTGCCAGGCTTGGCAACTATAGCAAATATCAATGTTGGCAGTTTATGGGGAAACCTATTACAGCAATGGATGGAAAAATTGGATTAAAGCTCTATGTCAGTCTCATCACTTTCTTAAGTTTATTAAGCCTTCCATTTGCCAAGGATTTTAGATATTATCCGATGAAATTTCCATACCCCAAACCTACACCTATGTTTGTTATTAAATAATATTGGGCAAAATGAGAAAAAATATCACGATAAGTGTTACAGTAAGTTAAAAACTTGAAGTTATACAGATACCAACGATATAAGAAAGTTTATACTATCTTTTTATACATAATATAATTCTTCTATGTGCATGTGTGTTTGTCACTGAACACCTAAACAGCTGGACTGATTTAGATGAAATTTTGGACCCTATAGGTGGCGCTGTAATCGGGTTCTAGGATATTATTTTATTTTCAGGGTAGGGTTACGTCTGCTCGACCCGTTACCTACTTATATAATATATCTTAAATGCTCGCTTGGAGTATAGTGAAAAATGAATAACGAAATAACTAACAATTTCCGCCACTTATGTTTACTATCAAAACAACTGTAGACGATGCTATTCTGCGTGAAAGAAAAGCAAATATCTAAATGTAAGTGGTCGCAATCAGTGCGACGCTCGAGAGCATTCGAGCGTTGCAACACTCGAGAGATTCAAGACGCGCTCACACTAACTACAACGACGCTTTATGCTGTATTTATCGTCATAACATTAAATTCAAAGGCTCGTTTCGGATAAATACAGCAATGATGGAAGTTTTATGTATTAGGCTGTGTTTACACTACGAAAACATTTCACCAGATTTATTTTTAGTATAAATAAGTTCTATCGTGATGTTTAACAGCCTATTAAAAATCTCTGCCTCAAATTGTTTCGTAGGTTGTAATAGTTATCACTTATCACTCTTGACATTTGGGCATAAAAGCAAGTTTATTTTTAAATTATTTAGTTGTATTTAGGAAGACTCTGCAATCCATCTCCTGTTTCAGTCTCCCTGGTCCCAACTAATACACCTATGGGATGGTATCAAGTAGTAGATACTGGTACGCCACCACTACATGCCACACTAACAAGTTCCGCTGCAGGTCAAAGGCATCCCTTTTTTCATCCACCTGAATCACCATCTTTCCAGTGATATGAATAGGTTTACTAAGATGACGTGCGAACTCCTGCGAACGATTTTTTTTAAATTTTTTATCGACACGCTCTGTCAACAATGTCTAGTGACGATTCAATTCAACAAACTAAAGACGGGAAAGCTAAACACAGTAAATTCTTTCTTCTTATTCTTTATCAGCTCTTTAACAGTTCACTGCTGAACATGGGTCTCTCTTCATTGTAAAAAGCTATTGTTATTATCGTCACCATAACAGCTCTTGACAAATCCACTGCAATTTAGAGACTGCTCTCTGTCACATTGCACAGATCGGTATATTTTATATCGGGCATATACGTGATGATATATCGTATCTATGAGGTCTTTTTGACCTCTCCTTCAGTTGCCTCTCACAAAACCTACGGGACGAAATGCAGTGATGTATTCTCATACGCAAAAAACTAAATTGTACCAGTAATATTACATAGGTTTAGATTTTAATCCATTCTTTAAATTAACTAGCAGATCTGCCCAATGTTATACAAAGTAGAGCAACACTGAAACTGTATTTTGGCGGCAACAGGAATGGATCGTCCTCCGGTTACACATAATACTAGCGTAAAATAACATAGTATAGTGCAGATGAGGTTGGCGGTTGGATAATTTATTTATACTTGTCATAAACCAGTGCTTAATACAATCCCACCTGGTGATAAGTATAGTATAAGACTTCACAATCAACTTAATATTACAAAATTCTATTCATTCTTGCCTTGAAGATACTAAGATTCTAATTGGATGGAAATGGTAAACACCGCCACAATAAACGAAAAAGTTATATATTCAAAATCTTAATATTAAACAGTCTTCTTCATCAACATTATCCCCAGCCTTTTAAATCCACTTCTGTGCATACGCATTGCCAAGAAGTCAGAGCTGAAAAACATTCCTTGTAAGAAAATTATAAATTATATTACTCTGTAGGTACTAAAAAGTATAAGACCGTGTAGTGCCAGTGTATGAATTTCCACTACGTCACATCATTCCAAATTTCCACTTTGTCACATCATTCCAAATTTCCACTACGTCACATCATTCCAAAGGTGCCGTAGGAGGCGATAGAAGGAAACAAATCAGGAGATGGGCAGCTAGCGTCTTCCTGATAATGACTAAAAATAAAAACTGCGGTTGTCGACCAGCTTGCCAAGCGTGGCAACAATGACAAATATCAAATATATCTTCGATCAACAATACCAACTAGATAACGTGTCACGTACAAAATCATAGCTAAATACTGTCCGCATGAATATAAACTATGAAAAGGCATAATTTAAATAACATTTAGTGTGAAATCAACCTTAAGTTATAACAAATAAAGTTCTTTTTCCCGTTATTGCCTTGCGAGATACACTCTCACGTGCAAGAGCTCACGTCTCATGTGCGCTCTTATTTAGTGAGATGGATTTCTTGCGCCGACCCGACATCTAGTTGGTATTGTTGATCGAAGGAATATATAATAAATTTCTTAATTGGGGGCTATAAAACAATTCATGGGGAATATATGTTCAGCAGTGGATTTCAAAATTCTGTAACAGTAACGGTAAAAAGTTTTACCGGTAAGTAAGTACTAACCTTAAGTTATAACGAGGTTGAGGTTGAATTGGTCAAACATGTGCAACGAACTTTACTAGATTGTCGGAAACGCTCAAGCTAACGCCCGATAGAGCTTTCTGTATGCGGGAACCAATTTGATTGAATCAACAAATCAACGAGTTGTTATGGATTAAGAAAGTTTTGTGATTTTCTGTCGACATATTTACAGTAGAGTTTCAATCGAATGTAAATAAATAGTGATAAAACTTAAAAAAAAGTTAATCATAACATATAATATCATGATATTGGCAATATTTATTATAAAAAATCCTTTCGATATACGTAGTTTCAAGAACCCTGGCCGCGTTTTTCCGCTACACTTAGATTTTAACCCGCCCTCTTGTCACCAGAAGTAGTCATTATTATCAGCATCATTACAGCCCTTCACAAGTCATGCTATAAAGCACGGTTCTGAGCCACTTGCATCCATCGACTTACTGCATGTCTTATCAGGTCTACACTCCATCCAGTAGGGGCACGCTCTACACTCCGCCTGCCGGTACAAGGCTGCCACTCGAGAACCTTTCTTCCCCATCGGTTGTCGGTTCTTCCTTTTCGGTTCGATCTTGAGCATTCTCATACGCCCAGCAGTGGAGGACCACGTCACAGATCCGTAAGTCATCACTGGCCGCACGCACCGGTTGTACAATCTAGTTTTCAGGTTTTGAGGTATACCTGACGAGAAGATTTTTTTTTATTTATTTAATCTTTATTATACACCTTATATACTAAGAGATAATATAAAGGGCGGACTTAATGCCTTATAGCATTCTCTGCCAATGAACCCTGAAGATGTGTCGTAATTTCCCGAAACTACCTACCCAAGTTGAATCCATCGATTGACCTCTCGGTAGAAGTTGGACTCACCGGCACGGAAACTTGGCCAAGCGGTTATCTCGCGATAGCAAAAGCTTTAAGTGTTTCTGATGAATGTTTGTTATGCAAGTATGTCAAAAAATGTTTACCCTAAAGTTCAAGAGGGTAATTCATTATGTTTAAGTGCACCATGACGAATTCTTTAATTTTTAGTTGAATCGGGTCATTTGAGCGACTAAGTTCACATTTTAAATTTGTGTGTTGTGAAAAGTTTACTGTAGGGTTATTCAATTATTGTGATCTTGTGTCTTAATTAAATAACTAAAGGTGCTTTAAAGCCAATAAAAATGCCATTAACACCAGCACAAGTTGCACAAGCAGTAGCATTAATTGACCAAGGGCTGACACAGCGTGAAGTTGCTATTGTGCTTAACGTGCCACGGTCCTCAATGCAGTATTCACTGAAACGATACCAGGAGACAGGCCGCTACACCCGCAGGCCAGGCAGTGGGGGCGTAAGGTGCACATCGGCCCGGGACGATCGTTTTATTGTTATGGAGATTTTGAGAAACCGCTACCTGACCGCTGTTGAGATACGCCAGCGGCTCCAAATCGCAAGAGGCGTTAATGTTAGTGAGCGTACGGTGAGAAGACGAATGGAGGAAGTGAATTTAAAAGCTCGTAGACCAGCACGAGGTCCAGAACTTCTCAGACAGCACCGAGTAGCCCGACTTCAGTTCGCAAGAGAACATGTCAATTGGACCCACGAGCAATGGGCTAGAGTGTTGTTCACAGATGAGTGTCGAATAGCTTTACGTGCTCCAGACGGTCGAGAACGAGTGTGGAGAAAAAGAGGAGGGAGGTTTCTACCCATTACCACCACCCAAACTGTGAGTTTCCATGGAGGCTCAATAATGGTATGGGGAGGTGTAAGTTCCGACGCACGTACAGAGTTGGTCATCGTCGATAATCGGCTTACAGCTACTCGATACATCGAGGAAGTTCTTCAGGAGCACGTAATGCCTTATTCGGGATTCATTGGACACGACCAATTCCTCCTCATGCACGATAATGCACGCCCGCACGTCGCACATTGTGTAGAGGAATATCTGGAAGAGGTTGGAATACAAAAATTACAGTGGCCAGCTCGTAGCCCGGACTTAAATCCAATTGAGCATGTATGGGGTATGCTCAAAAGAAAGATAAAGTCCAGCTCCAAACCGCCACAAACTCTAAATGAGCTCCGAAATGCAGCGCTGGCCGCTTGGGACAGCATACCGCAAGTTGATGTCAGAAACATCATTCAAAGCATGCCAGATCGAATGCAAGCGGTTATCAGGGCTAGAGGAGGAAACACCCGATATTAAAACTGATAGACAATAAAGAAACAGACTTAATTTTTAACTTTGTAGTGTTTTTAAAGTGTCAATGAAAAGATGTTAATTTTAGTGAAAACATGTTATCTTGAAAAGAAAAATTTCGGTGAAGTAAACATTAAATTTCTATGTTCTAAAACCATTAGAGACACTTATTGAATGCATCTACCCTTAATTTACTGTTAAAAAAACGTTTCAGTGCAAATAATCAGCAAATTCACGAGTGGCCAAGTTTCCGTGCCGGTGAGGTAACTACCGATATAGGTGTGGCATGTACTTTAAAACATGATCTTTGTTTTGTCCACGTTCGTTTTAAGACCTATCCGTTGGGAGATACTATTGAGGTCATTGAGCATAGTGCTTAGGTCCTCCAGCGATTCTGTCATAAGGACTATACCGTCTGCAAATCAAAGGTGAGTGATGTACTCGCCATTGATGTTAATACCGTAACCTTTCCAGTCCAGTAGCTTGAAAACGTCTTCCAATGCAGTGGTGATGAGTTTCCGGGATATAACATCATCCTGTCTTTCACCTGTCTGCAATTCGATAGGTTTTGTACACTGGTTCTGTACTCGAAAAGCCATCGTAGCCCTACTGTACAAACACTTAAGCACTTCAATATACCGACAGTCAACTTGGCACCGCAGAAGAGACTGTAGCACCGCCAAAATTTCGACGAAATTAAAGGTTTTCTCATAGTCCACATACGCCAGACAAAGTGGCAGATTGTTTGGTCTTCTGTACAATTTGCCGAAGGGTATTTATGTGGTCTATGGTGCTAAAGTCTTTTCGGAAACCGGCTTGTTCGGAAGGCTGGACGTCGTCGAGAATGCTTGCGAGACGATTTGTAATTACTCTCGAAAACAGCACGTAGACGCGGCTCAGGTGGCAAATCACTCTGTAGTTCTTCAACAGAGCGTTGTCGCCTTTCTTGAAAAATAAGACTACCGCACTTGTGCTCTACGCCTCCGGAGAAGTGCCACCATGGAGGACAGAATTGAAGAGCTTCTGAAGGACTTTAAGTACCGGTGTCCCACCCGCTTTCAGAACCTCGACTGTAATTCCATCCTTGCCTAGAGCCTTGCCGTTTTAAGGTGCTGGAGAGCTATTCTAATCTCACTCAGACTGAGGTCCGGGATATCAATGGAATATTTTCGGATAAGACTTTCTCTTATCGTTACTCACACTTGCGTGTGGCTCCAACGATGATGCTGCCCATAGAACCTCTCAATCTCACTCAAATTCTCAGGTGTCCCGGAAACGATGCTTTCACACTCGGTCTTTAGCTTTGACAGTTGACTCTTTCTGGCAGACAGATCTCTGGCAAAGACTTTGGAGCTCTGGTTTCGCTCGATTGCTTCTTCAATACGAGCTGTATTGAAGTTGCGCAAGTCCCGTCGCACGTGTTTGGAGATCCATCTGTTCAGTTGCCTGTACGCTGTCAAATCTGTTGACGATTGCAGCCTCATCTCCCGTCTAACAGCCATGAGATTGAGAGTGCGATCGGAGAGTTTTTGTGTTATTCTGCGGCGGGTCTTGCAGAACTTAGCTCCGACCGCGTGGACAGTTTCCACGAGCTTGTCATTCATATCTTCCACTGCATTGCAATCATCTATATCTAGATCATCATAATGAAGTCAATCTCATTTTTTGTCGAACCGTCGGGGCTCAATCAGGACCACTTTCTGTGAGGCCTCTTCTGGAGGAAAGAGCTCATCATAAAGAGTCTCTCTTTCTCAATGAAGTCGGCCAACTGTTGGCCTCTTTGGTTGCGTTGCCCTACCCCAAAATTTCCCTACCTTTAGCTCACCTTTCTTTCTTGTGCCTCGTCTTTCGTTGAAGTCTCCCATTAATACCGTATAGTGGGTTTTGGAGGAATGCATGGCTCTAGAAATATCCTCATACATTTCCTCCACCTTCTCATCGGGATGTGTCGATGTTGATGCGTAACCCTGTATGACCTTCAGCGAATACCGTTTGGTGATTATGAGTAAGGTAAGCAACCCTTGTCGACACAATCCCAATCTTTACAACGTTGTTAACGAGCGACTTGTGGACAATAATTCCAACACCTCCTTGGGACAGATGGTTGTTGTGATAGAACAAGTTGCCGGATTCGAGAATCGCCGTGTCCTCCCCTCTTTTCGGAGCTCGGATAATCCTATAATATTCCAGCGCAACTTGTCTAGCTCTCCTTCCAGCTCCAGGATTTTCTCGCCAGTACACAAGGTGCGTGCGTTGTAAGTTGCCAGGTCAAGTCGTTTTAAGTGGCAACCAAACCTCCACCGGAGATACTTAGCACCCCTGCCCGCCGTTTCCATGGTGGCATCAAAATAGTTAATGGCGTTTCAATCTACATTGTGATTGAAACTCCATTAACTATGAACCTATTGCATCCTAAAAGTTTTAATTCGATGTAACCAAAAATATTATTCAATCCTCAGTTATGGTACAATGTGTTTCCCATAGAAATAAACTGATTACGAAGTCATTGCTATGGTAAATTTTTAAATTAAGCTTCCGTGTGCGTGTGATTCATCATAAAATTAGTTTCTACGTTTTTGAGCTTGAAGCAATCAACTCAAATGGTGTTTGAATCTTATAATTTGCTTGTTGCTATACTCATGGAATTATAATATTAATAAATAGCGGTGTAAAGCGTGGGATAATCACATGGTCTTATGTAATAATATTATGCATTATCATTTAATGATCGTTTTATATGGTATTTTTTAACTGATAAATGCTGTAGTTTGTGTGCTCGTTTATTAAAAAGAATATTAACAATGCTATAAACATTACTAATATTCCCCTTAACCACTCGTGGTAAGCTTAAATTGCTTGTGTTACGAGTGGTTCACGCCAGTAGTCGAATGGCGGATTCGAACCCTCGACCTTTTGAGATCGCGGTCCGCGCCCAGCCATTAAGCTACTGTCGCCCGTTTATATCGATTTTATAAAAAAAGCATCTTTGTCTTGGGATACTGGAGAGGTGAGTGACAGAGTCGGTAAGAAACGCTCTGCTGACCTCGAATAATGTTTATCTACTTAACGATTAATTGAAGATTGTCTAAATTAACCGATGTAAACGAAGCGGCTGAGATGTGTCAGGATTGTGCTTAATGGAAGCACAGATGGGAGTCCATAGTCTAAATCTACACCTCTGAGTGATGGACGTGAGAAGTTTTTTGTTTATGTAAACTTAAAGAGATGGATGGGGATGTCCGTAGTTCGCTATAGCCATTTATTTATATCATAAATTCAGGTGCACTGCAAGCTTCTTTGCATTCACGATGTAGAATGAGCCAAGAGTGATCTAGGCTTCGTTTTATCCGAAAAATTTAGAGACCTTTTGTTTTTTGAGAAACCGGAAAATTAAAAAAAGAAAATGATCTTAGGTGATTATATTATATAAAATAACTACTTATTAATAGCGGGTTGGGATAATTTTAAGTGCTAATGAGTCACGTGCTCGACGATGAAGAAAACTATCGTGAGGAAACCTACATGTCTCAGTAACATATTATTTGGAGGAGATTTGAACTCCGCCAACACTCGCTGAAGCAGCGCGGCATACTTACCGCTCCATAACCCTTTCAGAAATGAGAGAAGGCCTTTTACCAGCTGTCTCACGTATATATAGAGGGTATCTTTACTTTTCTTTATACAATTAGGTGTGTATCGACGAATTTTAATCGATTATTATTTCTCTAGCTATCGCGTCATCGCAGTAGGCACAGGCGCCAGGGCGCCGGCCTGTACCTGCCCGCTTCATACGTCCTGCCTGGAGGGGAGGGCACAGGCGCTTGGGGGGAATGGGGCGAAGTTTCTCCGTGCTCCAGAACCTGTGGCGGCGGAGTTGCCAGTCAGAAACGAATATGTTTAGAAGTTAGGTATGTATACTATAAATATGATGGTGATGATGATGGTAGATATTGTATTCGATGTCTTATTTCCGAAAAATACAATTGTTCTATATCTTGGGACATAGACGGTTGTTTATTCATTACAATGCGGTCACACGCTCGCAAATCATGATTATCATATTGTCAGTCAGCGGAAAATTTGTCGTGCGTTTCCTTACATGATAGGTGATTTCTTACCGTTGAACGTTGTTGAATAAATATTATAAAATATTATAAAAATAATAATAAAATAATTAAATCTTATTTATTTAAGCTTTTTTTTGTACAAAATCGCTTACAAAAAGGCAGATTTAATGACACAAGACATTCTCTCCTGGTCTATCTGCAGGTCAAACAGAAAATATACATAGGCTATACTTCCATTCCATCGGGCTTTGAGAATGAGGGATAGAGAATGCACAATTGTGTGTTTACGCACACACTCGTACTCTATAATCCTGTCCTGCGTCATCACTTGGCTTGTCATCATTTGGCTAGTCAACATTGTGAATGTTCATCGTGACTGAAATTTGGTCTGGCGAACATTATATTATTATGATATCATAGGCTGGGATATGATAGGCTGTGAAATACACAAGTTTTATATTTAATTTTGATTACAATAGACTCCATATAAAATCTATTTTAGGGATGTTGGCAGGCAGTTGTCAACCACAGTTTTTTTTTTAAATTCTAAGTATTCATCAAGAAGATCCAGCCCATCCTATTTCAGTTTCCTTCTTTCGCCACTTACGACACCTACGTGACAATATCGGGTAGTGGATAGCTTACACCGCCATCAAACGGTTTCTCGCGGCTACGGCTTTTTTTTTTAATTTATTGTAGATAGTAACAGCCTGTCTGCTGTTTAATTTCCCTCCAAATGCTATAATGATAAGTGGGAAAGTAGTCTTCTTCTTTATCATGGGCCCCTTGTGTTCTCCTGTTGTAAGGAGGATTATGCCTTCATCGTCACATTTGGCAAGTAATTGATTCGCAGTACGAGTTAACTCGCGCCTTTGATGCTGGTACCCGTCGCTGGTCTGGATATATTTTACATCTGGAGTAAGTATAATGAAATAAAGCCACCTATAGGAACCATAAGAGTTTTTTTTTTCATTTACTTTATTTACTGTCATAGTTTTTTGCACGTGGTAGAGCCACGCTGCAACTATATTATGGTTGTAGCACGAATAGGTCGGCTCGACCGCGAAACGACCACGCTTTCATAAAATAGCTACGTAAAATAGCATTCAATTGATTTTAAAATATATTTAAAATGGCATTCAATTCATTCAATTGAATGCAGTGGAGATGCGATCTCTTCGTAAAATGTGCGGCGTTACCATAGCCGACCGAAAGCGAAACGAAGAGATTCGCAATATGGCAGGATTGAAAGATGACCTTATCACAAAAATTGATAGGGGCGTACTCCGATGGTTTGGGCACATTGAGCAAATGAGTGAAGACCGAATGGTGAAGAAAATATATAGCGCGAAAGTAAATATTAAAAGGTGTCGAGGTAGACCGAGACTAACTTTCGAAGACCATGTGAGCAAATTACTCGGAGAGGGGAAGGTCAATAGTACTCGGATACCTAGACGTGCATGTATGAAGAAGTTAATGAACATGAAAGAAGCGAAAGAGGTATGTAAGGATCGTGACACTTGGCGATCTGTTCTCTCTGGCTACTCCGTTAGGGATTGTGCGTGAAGTAAAGTAAAATAGCATTCAAACGATCATGTAATCCAGGTATTCCACCTTAGTCCTCAGGAGTGTTAACACATATTATTACATCTGCATTTTGATTCTTAATCGAGGGTATATGTAGATGTCTAAGGCCAGAGTACCCATTTACTATCCGGTGGACTGTGTGCTCGTTACCGTTATTCTTTAAAAAAACGCCTTACGACATTCAAGAGAATGTGGTGAAGGATTTACGAATTTTCTTTCGTATTAGAAAGGCTGTGTTTCATAATATTGTTTAATAAATAATAATTATTATTACTTTCAGTCCTGATGGCCAACCGCTGTGCACAGGCGGCGACACAAAATACTTCTCGTGTCAAACGCAAGATTGTCCAATTGATGCCGGTGACTTCCGGTCGCAGCAGTGCTCCGAATACGACGATATCGCCTTTAGGGGTATAAAATACAAGTACGTTTCTTTACTTTCTTTAATACAAAATCGTACAACGTGGTAGAGACATGCTGCAGTTATATAATTAGTATAGTTGTTGCACGAATGGGTCGGCTTGACCGGGGAAGGACCACGCTCTCACAGAATACCAGCGTGAAATAGTAGATTAATGCTGCTGTTTTGTATGGTGACTGTAGAGAACCGGAGACCTTTTTTACTGGAAACAGGCATTCCATCCGTCCTCTCAGGTGATAACGTATCTGCATTTTGATTCGTAATCGAGGTTATATGTAGATGTCTATGGGCCCGAGCATCCACTTACGATCAGGTGGACTGTGTGTTCGTTTGTCACACTATCCTATAAAAAAAGTAGATGTATGTAGATACAATTGTAGATGGTTATATTTTTTCTGCCAAGGACAGGTCCGTCTGAGTGAGTGGTACCAATCACTTATCTTAAGTACTCCATGTCCTAGGGACTCCCTTCACCTATTCCTGTCGGCATATTGCCTGCACTGCTGTAACCCCGTCTGGCGGCAATAGAGTCAGTGTATTTACAGACATTGAAACTTTGTGCTCAGAAGTGATTACGCGCCCGTAGCCTTTTTTGTTCGAAGTAATTTGCAGGTGTCTATGAACAGCAGCAGCTACTTATTTCGCTAAATTTTATGAAAAAAGTTATTGATATTGATATATCTTGATCATTATCATCAAACTGATTTAAATTGTCTAGTACAGGGTTATTTCGCAATATCCGGCCCAATTTGCAGAGAAGCTTCAGAATAAGTAATATCGGAAAATGGTGAAGAAAAATTAATGATAATAAAATCTCAAACATTCTGTCCTTTTTAAATTTTAATTTCAAAATGCGTTTATTTTTTACGACTGGCCTGTTGGTCTAGTGGTTAGTGACCCTGACTGCCGGAGGTCGTGGGTTCGATTCCCACCTAGGACAAATGTTTGTGTGATGAGCACGATCATTTGTTCTGTGTCCGGGTGTAATTTATTTATAATATTTATGTATTTAGATATATATAAGTATGTTTATCAGTTGTCTAGTACCCATAACAGAAGCTCTGCTTAGCTTGGGACTAGATGGCGTTGTGTGTGATGGTTGTGGAATATTATTATTATTATTATTATTATTTTAACTGATTTTACTGCGCACGCACAGATTGAATAAGATTCGAACGGTAGGCAAAAATGTTGTTGCCCATAAATCACATTCAGTTTGGAATGATTTCAAATAAAAGTAGAAGCCTTATTTACTCGTATTTTGAAAAACTGCAATAACGGTATATCATTATTTATATGTTTGACCTTAAGTTTAAAATTTGGCTATTCTTTGAAAAATAACCCTGTATAATGTAATTATATTTCTTTTAATTGTGCACCACATCCTGAAGAATGTTAGAACAGTCATATGTTTACAGATGGATACCATACACACACGCTTCAAACCCCTGCGAGCTGAACTGCATGCCACATGGCGAACGCTTCTATTACCGACAGAAGGCGAAAGTTATCGACGGCACGCGATGCAATGATGAGTCCTTTGACGTCTGCGTCGATGGAACCTGCCAGGTATTAGTTTGCTAATAATAGAATCATATATGTCGTATATGATAGTTGTTAACGGTGACGGAGGGAAACAATACAGGATATGGACGGCAGCTTCTTCGTAATAACGACTAAAATTAAAAGACTGCGGCTGCCAACCCACTTGCCAAGCGTGACAACTATGGCAAATATCTTCCCTATGGGGAAATCTATGGCGGAGGCCTTTGTTCAGCGGTGGCCTCTAACGAATACATTTCATTCGTTGTCGTAAGATACGATTATGGAAAATGTAAGAAGGACCTCATAAATTCCGGTTAATGGAGGGAAGGTATAACCATCCCGTTTACGACAAAAAAAGAAAAGATGTTTGGTACTGCACTCGGCAAGAGTAAACAGTCTACCTATAATATGACATGGGCGTTATTTTATCTCTGAGAGGTTTTATGACAGGACCATCGCATTGTTACCGTCCGAATTAATGGACTTTACGTGTACTCAACCTAAATATATTAGTATTATCTCTAGGGGTGGATTCCATTCCATCGCAAATTTTGAGCAGCCAATACTGGGTATTATTACTATAGAGTTGGTGAATAAATGATGAAAGAACTTTTAAGCCATCTAAAATCGAAATACGATTGTTTTTAAAGCGCAATCCAAGATTTTATATGTCCACTTAATTTTCCAGATTATAATAATGTCAACTGTCCTGTACTACCTGTGACTATAGAGGTCCGCTTGATTATGATCCGCGGATCCACGGCCAGCGAGCCGTACTTTTGTAATGGCTGATTTAAGAGTAAACTTATTAGAGATAATACAATGCATCTCGATAGTTTGACGATTATAGAAGTGATAGGTACCTCGCGCATTAGATGCTGCTCTCCGTATACAATTCTACGAGCCAAACGGATTTAATGCGACCATTATTCAAAATGGTTGTAATGTTGAAGTCATTTACAATATTAATATAACAGTGGTAGAGCCATGCGGCAGCTTTGCTGTTGCACGTATGGGCCGGCTCAAACCGGGGTGGTACCACGACCTCACAGAATACCGGCGTGAAGTGGAAGCTCTGCTTCCGCGTTTCGTCTGGTGAGTGCAGGTGGCCGGAGGCCCAAATCCCCACCCCCCCCCATCAACATGGTAGCGGAATTAAATAAAGATAGACTACCCCAGGAGGGTACCAGCACCCCTGGAGAATCCCTCGCTGAGCATCCACGACCATGTTTCTCCACTTCTGAGCGTGGGTGCTCAGGCTGCCCCGCGTATTCTGGGGGGGCGAAATTCCGCTCAAGACTACAACTGCTCGGGGCAAACGGAGCAACAAGACTAAGGCGACCCCTGCCACGCTGTCCGTGAATTTCTGCAATATCAGGGGACTTCACTCTAACCTAAACGCCGTCCACTACCATCTCGAGACGGCGAGGCCGGCTCTGCTCTTTCTGACCGAGACGCAGGTGTCCTCTCCGGCTGATGTCTCGTATCTCTCCTACCCGTGGTACAAACTGGAACACTCCTTTGTGCCTCGGGCTGGAGTTTGCGTTTACGTCAGAGAGGACATCTGTTCTCGACGCCTCGGCAGACTTGAAGGTTCGGACCTGTCCATCCTTTGGCTACGCGTAGACAGCGACGACCATCCGCGCGTCTACGGGTGCCTCTATAGGTCCCATAGCGGTAATGCCGAAACAGACCGACTCTTCGACCACGTCCAAATGGCTGCAGATTCGTTGCTACAGCAGATCCCCTCCGCAGAGATCGTGATCCTCGGCGACTTTAACGCCCATCATGCCGAATGGCTTGGTTCACGTTTAACCGATCATGCGGGGAGATCTGTTCATGATTTTGCCTTGGCATATGGTCTGACACAACTGGTTACTTCGCCTACGCGGATTCCAGATGTGGAATATCATGCACCTTCCCTGTTGGACCTTCTGCTGACCTCTCACCCGGACGGATATCAGATTTCCGTCGACGCCCCTTTAGGCTCCTCGGACCATTGTCTGGTCCGGAGTGTTGTGCCACTCACGCTGAAATCGCGGTTGCATTCTGCAGACTGCCGCCGTGTTTGGCACTATAGGTCAGCCGATTGGGATGGGATGCGGTCTTTCTTTGCATCCTACCCTTGGGGGCGGGTTTGCTTCTCGCCGGATGATCCCAACGTTGTTGCGGATTCTGTTACTGATGTGGTACTTCAGGGTATGGAACTTTTTATTCCTTCCTCTGTGGTGCCCATTGGAGGCAAATCTCAGCCATGGTTTGGTCGCTCCTGTAAAATAGCATCATGCTATAAGCAGGAGTGCTACCAAGCCTGGGTTGATGCATCAGCGTCCCGGGAGGTAAACACCAGCGCTCTAAAAAAGAAGTATAATTCCGCCTCTAGGTCCTTCAAAAGAGTCATTGCCAAGGCAAAGTCAGAGCACATAGGCAGAATTGGCGAGAGACTAGTTCGCCTTCCTTCTGGAACCCGTGCATTCTGGTCTCTCGCCAAGACTGTCCAGGGGAATTTCTGTCAGCCATCTCTTCCATCTCTGCACAGGGAGGACGACTCACTGGCCCATACTGCAAAGGAGAAAGCCGATCTTCTAGGCTCCTTCTTTGCGTCCAACTCGACTCTCGATGACGGGGGGAGTACGCCGCCGACCATCCCGCGGTGTGAGTGCTCCATGCCGGAAGTGCAGTTCACACAGCGCTCGGTTCGCAAAGCACTCCTCTCCCTGGACATCCACAAGTCGAGTGGGCCTGACGGAATCCCCCCAATTGTGCTGAGGACGTGTGCTCCAGAGTTGGCACCGGTTTTAACGCGTCTTTTCCGGTACTCCTACTCCCTAGGCGTAGTCCCAAAATCATGGAAGACGGCTTTCGTCCACCCGATCCCTAAAAAAGGCGACCGCTCAGACCCGTCCAACTACCGGCCAATCGCCATCACCTCCTTGTTCTCCAAAACAATGGAGTCCATTGTAAACTGCCAGCTCATGAGGTACCTTGAGGATCACCAGCTGATTAGTGACCGCCAATACGGTTTTCGCCGTGGTCGGTCAGCTGGTGATCTTCTGGTCTACCTCACTCACAGATGGGCGGAGGCAGTAGAGTTCAAGGGGGAGGCATTGGCCGTTAGTTTGGACATTGCGAAGGCCTTCGATCGGGTTTGGCACAAAGCGCTTCTTTCGAAGCTCCCTTCCTATGGGCTTCCCGAGAAATTGTACGATTGGATCACCAGCTTTCTTGCCGATCGGAGCATCAAGGTCGTTGTAGACGGTGCAAGCTCCGATTGCAAGCCTATTAATGCTGGTGTTCCACAGGGCTGCGTGCTATCGCCAACGCTGTTTCTTCTGCATATCAATGATATGTTGCATACCCGTAACATTCATTGCTATGCAGATGACAGCACTGGTGATGCTCTTTACACCGGCCGAGCCAATATTTCTCGGGAAAACGTCTCCGAGTGCCGGGACAAACTTGTGTCTGAAGTCGAGTCTTTGCTGAACAGAGTCTCGGATTGGGGACGACTAAATCTAGTCCAGTTTAACCCCCAGAAGACACAAGTTTGCGCGTTAACCGCTAAAAAGAACCCCTTTGTCGTATCCCCTCAGTTTCAAGGCACTCCCCTTGTTGCCTCAGCCAGTATCGGAATCCTCGGCGTCGACATATCGAGTGACGTGCAGTTTCGTGGTCACTTGGAAGGGAAGGCCAAATTGGCCTCTAAAAAGCTTGGCGTGCTCAGCAGAGCGGGACAGTATTTCATGCCGGCACACCGCCTGCAACTTTACAAGGCGCAGGTTCGACCGCACATGGAATACTGTTCCCATCTCTGGGCTGGAGCTCCCCAGTACCAGCTCCTTCCACTTGACCGCAACCAGCGCAGAGCGGCTCGAATCGTCGACGACCGAGTGCTTTCCGATCGGCTCGATTCACTGGCGTTGCGAAGAGATGTTGCATCTCTTTGCGTATTTTATCGCATCTATCACGGGGAGTGCTCTGAGGAATTGTTCGGATTAATCCCAGCCGCCAAATTTCGTGAACGCACGACACGGCAAACGTCCCGATACCATCCACACCATCTGGATGCTTGGCGGTCCACCACTGTACGTTTCACAAGGAGTTTTCTTCCACGTACAACCTCTCTGTGGAATAGTTTATCACCGGCGATTTTTCCGGACCGATACGACCTGGGGACCTTCAAGAAAAGAGCTTACTCCTTTCTAAAGGGCCGGCAACGCACCCGCAATTCTCCTGGTGTTGCGGTTGATCATGGGCGGCGGTAGTCACTTAACATCAGGTGAGCCGCATGCTCGTTTGCCCCCTCTTCTATAAAAAAAAAAATATTGGACGAGAATTGAAAGAGAATGATATAAGGCATAAAGTTTTCCAATTCTAAACTAGATGAATTAATCTAGGATGGTACCAACAACGAATAAATAAATAAATAAAAATCTAATTGATTATTTCCAGGCGGTGGGTTGCGACATGATGTTGGGATCCAACGCTCGTGAGGACAAGTGCCGCGAGTGCCGAGGCAACGGCACCAACTGCCACACAGTGACTGGAATTATAGACACAAAAGATTTACGGAAAGGTAACATTCGTGAATACGTATTTGCTACTATTACCGAGTTTCCATATTTAAAAACGCTACGTTTTCTTTTACGAGCTATTGTACAATAAATAAATTCATGAAAACCCTTCTTTAAAACAATATACCAGTTTAACTATTTAAGTTTAAGATGTACCTCGTATGTAATAATATCTATCAATCAATAGGAATCCGTCATATGCCAGTATTTTGGATTAACCAACATTTTAATAATTATTCACTGTTTAATTTGCAGGCTATAACGACGTGTTACTGATACCACAAGGAGCCACCAGCATTATGATTGCAGAAGTTCAAGCATCCAACAATTATTTAGGTGAGTTTCACTTCAGTAACCGTTTAACCTAGGTTTGCCAGATGGGAATACCAAAATATCTGGACAAATTTTTGGGTTGTTGTCAGGAGAAATAAATATTTAAAATAAAAAGTTAATTTTTTTAAGAGGCCACAAACAGTACTTACAAATCCTATACCTTTAAACGAGCAATTCTTGTATATCCTATCCTATACTATTAAACGAGCAATTCTTGTATATATATATGTATATAATCGGGATCTCGGAAACGGATCCAACGATTTTCATAAAATTTTGTGTCCAGGGAGTTTCGGGGATAATAAATCGATCTAGCTAGGATTTATTTTTAGAAAATGTCTTTTTGTCCGTGTTTTAAGGCAATGAAAAACTGCTACAATATCGTTAGAATAAGAAGGTAAATTTTGACAGATTGTTAATGATTATAAATGGCTTAATTGGTATAATGGGCGGTCACAGAATCGTACAAACCCGGTTCGAGCCCAGACCGACTGACCGACTTTTTTAATTTTTTTTTCAAGTTCCTTTCTTTTTTGAGAAAATCTATTTTTTCGTGCCCTTTTTTTAGTATTTTTTAAAAACACGAAAATTTAAATTAAAATAATTGCACTCATGATTTTTTATTCAAATAACCAGTTCCGTTTTTTCTGTTATGTCGCTAAGATCAAAAAATATTATTTGTATTTCATCAGTATGTAATTTGTATCTAAATATAATTTCCAAAACACACGAATTAAAAAAAAAACCGAGCGAAAAATACCGAGCAAAGCTCGGTCAACCAGGTACTATGATTTAAGTGCACTCAATTTTTTTGAATATTTTAGTGGTATTTGGAAAAGATTTAAAATTCAAATAATTTACTACAAAGTTCAGTTTCATTACTAACTCAGCTTTTATTAAATCAAAGGCCATACGTAAACTTTCCGAGGAGATGTTTGTCTGGAGATTTTGTGTTTTGTCGGAAGTCTGGAGATCATTTGAAATATCCTGAAAATCCAGACGAATCCCGACCATCTGGCAGCCCTAGTTTAACCGTGTAGAGGCGGCGTAAGAATATCCACTCCCCCATATCATCCCGTGGATGTTGTAAGAGGTGATAGAGAAAAACGAAACGGGAGGTGGGCAGCTGCATCTTCCTAATAAAAGCTGAATAAAATAAGGCTGCGGTTGTCAACGCCTTGCAAAGCGTGGCAACTAGGTATCGTAAGTTTCCCGCTATGAGGAGATCTATGGGGGAGGCCTATCTTCAGCCGTGGACTTTTGATAGGCTACACTGGAAATGGTTACAATTCAGTATGTCTATATAATTATAGTGTCTATATATTATAGTAACCGAATTGTAATCATATTTCTGTGTATCATTAATACAAACTTCTTATTTTTTTAATAGCCTGCAAAAGACCATTGCTGCATATGAACCTATCCCATTGTGGAGACAATCTAAATTAATTATTATTATTTATTTTTAATATATTATTACATTCATTAATTACACGTTACGTTACAATCATAAGTTCATAGAAACTTTACAGTGTACCGATATCACCGACAACAACAAATGTGAGAGCGTAATAAGAAAAAACAAATACATTTAGTAATTATTAGTAGTAGTTGCGTGATCTTCTATTGCGTAATGCACCGAGCATGGATCCTATATATTATACAGGGGGATTGTTTTAGAGCACTATCGTAGTATTTATTATTAAAACATATTACGTATAATTTAAATTAGTAGTAATGCATTTCCTATTCGCTTTCTGCTATCGATTTGCCTATTCGCTTTGTTTGGTTGTCAACTTTGTTGTCATAATAATATAAGAGTTTAAAAAAACTTAACCAACACGCATTGGTCATGAACTGTATGTTCTTGATAATGATATCATTTTATCCTGGTCATCCTGATCAGGTTGCAAATTTTTAAATCAATCGGCCGTCTACAACTTGGTGAAAATTACATTATAAGATTTCGTTACGTATATAGATACGTATATAATATATAAATATAAAATATGAAGCTAATAAAAACGTGTTTTAAAATAATTATAGAATTTTGGAAAACTGTAATGGGCCTAGTGAGAAACACCGGGTCGTGATCATTAAGATATTATATTGTCATCGGTCCGTGATACCCAATTTTCAAGTCAATCGGCCGCCTACAACTTGGTAAAAATGACATTAAAAGATTCCGTTACATAGATAGTTTAATAGATGCACGCAAAACTAGTGAAAAGCATGTTAATGATAGTCACTGTGTTGTACATTGCGGTGTACGTTTTTTTAATATTTCTGCTCTTTTAAAAAGCTATAAGCAAACGAAGCCATGTACCAGGCGGTCCCATAATGAACTGGCCTGATATAGTTCAACGCGACATGTCGCTACATGTTGTGTTGCATTAAATAGTACGTTTATTGTGCACTTAATATAAGAAACATGCATCGACATGAAATGCTTAGTCTTAGTTTAACAGGCATTTGAATAACGAGAGTCGCGTATTTTTTCAAAATGTCGAAAACTGAGTATCGAAGTGTCATAAAGTTTCTGTTTAAAGAAGGTTTATCCCCTGCCCAAATAAAAGAACGATTGGATGGCGTGTATAAGGAGTCTGCCCCCTCCTATAGCACACTGAAAAATTGGGTGAAAGAGTTTCGCCTCGGGAGAGAAACCGTCGAAGACTTTGGCCACGACGGTCGACCTGTGGAAGTGCTCACTCCCGAAACGATTGCTCTTATCGAAGACGAGGTTCTGAGTGACCGCCGTTTGAAGATTAGAGAAATTGTAGCAAGGCTTGGGCTCTCTAAGAGTACCGTTCATCGCGCGATCCATGAACATCTTCACATGAAAAAAGTGAGTGCAAGATGGGTACCGAAACTTCTTTCAGCGGTACAGAGACAGGAAAGAGTGCGCTGCGCTTCGGAGTTTTTGGATCTTTGTGGCGAAAATACAAAGACTGTGATCGAGCGGCTAGTGACTGGTGGTGAAACTATGATCTTGTATTATGATCCACAAAGCAAGCGCGAGTCAATGGAATGGCGTTATAAGGGTGAAAAGCCCCCTAGAAAGGCAAAGGTGCAACAATCGACTAAAAAACTGATGTGCACAATATTTTGGGATTTTTAAGGCATTTTGACGGTTGATTTTAAAGAACGTAATACAGTCGTGAACGGCGAATATTATGCTTCTTTAATATATAAATTACGAGACTAGATAAAGGAAAACCGAAGAGGCAAGCTGTCTAAAGGTGTCCTGTTGCTCCATGACAACGCCCCTGTTCATACCGCTGGTGTTTCGAAGGATGCAGTTCGTCAATGCGGGTTCACAGAAGTTCAACATCCACCTTACAGTCCAGACATGGCCCCGTCCGACTATTATTTATTTCCAAATTTAAAGCGGGATTTAAGAGGAAGAAAATTTTCAAGCGATGAAGAGTTGCAGGCGGCCGTCTTCAGTCATTTTGAGGATAAAAAATGTGATTATTTTTATAAAGGTTTAGAGATGTTGATTCACAGATGTCAGAAGTGTGTTAGTATTCATGGTGATTATATTGAAAAATAAAATTGGTTTCGTTTCATTTCCTTCATTGGTTGCTAGTTGGGCCAATTCATTATGGGACCGCCTACGTACTTCAAAGTATTTTAAGTTAATGATAATGAAAGTTAGCGAAATGGCCTGCACATTTTTCGCACTAAATGAAGCTGCTTCTCATCAGCAATCCGCAACTTTATTTCAAGCATCGAGGACTTAAAAATTAAGAACATTGAAATATCCATAGAAATATATACCTTAACCTAAATTTGACATTTAAGTCTGACGTAATCTAACAAAAAACTTTTCGGCAATCCCCATAGTCGCTTCGCATGTAACCCGTGGAATGTAACAGAATAGGGAATCCTCCTTCACGCTGTTACCAAACACCATTCCCAATGTAATATTTGTATTGTTTGTTATAGCGTTAAGAGCAAAGCAAGACAACGTATACTATTTGAACGGGGAATACCACATTGATTTCCCACGCAGTCTTACAATAGCTGGCACCCTGTGGCACTACGAGCGTAGTCAGCTGGGATTCGCGGCTCCCGACAAACTTAGATCGCTTGGACCTACAACGGAGCCATTGTATCTCTCGGTAAGTTTCTTTGGAATAAAAATCTCTCACCGTCATTTTCTATTCAATTTCCCTATGCGTACCTTCCGTACCCTGCGTACCTTCCGTACCCTGCGTACCTTCCGTACCCTGCGTACCTTCCGTACACTGCGTACCTTCCGCTGCTGCTGGGAGCTACAGAAAGGTTACGCCTGATTTCTACCGGCTGAAACTCCGCGGTAGTCATCATCAGTGTATACGAAGGGTTCCGGGTTATCCGTTCAGACGTAAACGTCAAAAATAAAGGCCTTCATAGATATTTTTAAAAAGAAAATGGGCACCTTAGCCTAATATAACTACCCATAAGGTGATGCTGTTCCCTACTAGGCTGTATCCCTTCCTTTCTTCTTCATGTCTGAAGAAGAAAGGAAGGGAGGGAAGCTGTTAAGCAGCAATGCTCCCGCTGATGTATTCCAGTTATAAGGGTAGTATAGCTGGTATGATTAGATACAAGCTGTAGAGATCTTTAGCCCTCAAGGAACAACTCAACTATGGCCTTCTTCGTTTGGATTTAGTTGAAGATATCCATGAACTGTACCTATTTTATCATCAAGTGGATTGTTAGCTCTGTTGTAACTAAAACATTTCAATTTTTTTAGGAATTAATTCTGATTCTTAATAAACTTAATGTTTCACAGCTTCTTCTTCAAGACGAAAACGTGGGCATCGAGTACGAATACAGCATTCCCTCATCGATGGCCCCGCCACCTAATCAGCAGTACAATTGGGTACACGAAGACTTCTCTCCGTGCAGCGCTACCTGTGGTGGAGGTCAGTGTTTTTATCACAAAGTACTACATTTTTTTTTTAATTAAAAATCTTCACTGCACAGAAGAGGACAATTGCCGGACGTTTTTTTATAGAATAAGGGTGACAAACGGGTACACAGTTCACTTGATGGTAAGTAGATTGTGGCCCATAGAAATCTACATTTATCTTCGATTAAGAATCAAAATGTAGATGCGTTGTCACCCCTGAGGACTAAGATGGAATGCTTCTTTACTATAAAAATGGGTCTCTGGTTGTTTACACTCACCATACGAAACAGTATTAAGCTGCTATTTTACGTTGGTATTCTATGAGGGCGTGGTCCTAGCCCGGTCGAGCCGAACCATTCGTGCTGCAAGCGTAATATAACTGTAGCATGGCTCTATTAGATAAAAGGATAGCCACCCCTACCACCTATTAAGATATAGTATATATCTTTGGGAATTCTCTACCAGTCAACCACGGGCAAAGAAACTTAAACGGGTGTCAAATAACAGAATATAATGGTCTCATCTCTATAAACAAAGATCAACTGCTGTCAGTTAGTCTCGCTAAAACTCATCAGTTTGAATGGGTTCCTAGATGATTTAGATTCACATTTCATTCACATTTAGATCAACACTACTACACTTTCCTTTATTTTTCTAACTGTATATAAGTACTGTCTGTTTGTGTACCTTTTTCAATAAAATAAAATAAATAAAGTAAAACCAATAAAAGTGGTTTCTACATCCACTCATCTATTCATTCAATCTCTTTCTAGGTTTCCAAACCCGCCAAGTAACTTGTCGTTCGCGAGAAGAACTGGAAATAGTTGAAGACAGTCTCTGTGACGAGGGCTTGAAGCCGGCCATCAATCAGAGCTGCAACACTGACCCCTGCCCAGCCCGCTGGGTGGAGGAACCCTGGGGTCCGTGCTCCAAACCTTGTGGTGAAGGTGGTACCAGATTCAGACAAGTTTACTGCGAAAAGATAATAGCACAGGGGTAAGGTTAATTCCACTAATTAAGAAGTTATACAAAATTTCACTCATTTCATTCGATCATAACTAATCATTGGAGCGTCTGTTAGTGACCGTGGAACTTCTGAACGATTTGACTGATTACGGCCATATTCATACAACATATTATTTAATTTAATGGAAAAGATGATTCATAGTTATGCTAGGATCCGATAGGTGGTACTGTAGTCGAGTTTCACAATATATTGTTATATACCTATGTATAATATGTGTGTATACGTTATGTTTGTTTTGGTGCAATAAAGAAAATCACAAACTCTAATCGCTGTGATACTTAGTTATTGGAGAATTAATTTTACGTTTACACTGTAAAAAATCTGTACTTGGAGTGGATTAGACAGACGAGATCGTCACCTAGCGTTTAGGGTAGAACATCTGCCGGGCCAGCTTGTTATAATGTAAATAAATGACAGTAATAAAATAAAAAAGTTTAAAGTGTAAACATACTCGTATAATGGTTCTATATTCGACACTTACGTTTTTCATTATCATCATCATCATTACAGCCCTTCACAAGTCCACTGCTGAACATAGGCCTCCCCCAAGTAATGCCACAGAGCACGGTCCTGAGCCACCTGTATCCATCGACTTCCTCCATGTCTTACCAGGTCGTCACTCCATCTAGTGGGGGGTCGCCCTACACCACGCCTACCGGTACGTGGTTGCCACTCGAGACCTTTCTTCCCCATCGGTTATCCGTCCTTCGAGCTATATGGCCGGCCCATTGCCACTTCAGCTTACTAATCCGTTGGACTATGTCGGTCACTCTGGTTTTACTGCGGATATCCTCATTTCTGAGTCTATCACGCAGAGAAACTACATAGCTCGCTGAGCGACCTTGAGCGTCCTCATACGGCCAACAGTGAAGGACCACGTCTCAGATCCGTATGTCATCACTGGCAACACGCACTGGTTATACACTTTAGTTTTCAGAGATTGAGGTATACCTGACGAGAAGATGTGTCGTAATTTCCCGAACGCTGCCCAGCCGAGTTGAATCATCATCATCATTACAGCCCTTCACAAGTCCACTGCTGAACACAGGCCTCCCCCAAGTAATGCCACAAAGCACGGTCCTGAGCCACCTGCATCCATCGACTTCCTGCATGTCTTACCAGGTCTTCACTCCATCTAGTGGGGGGTCGCCCTACACTACGCCTACCGGTACGAGGCTGCCACTCGATAACCTTTCTTCCCCATCGGTTATCCGTTTTTCGAACTATATGGCCGGCCCATTGCCCGCACTGGTTATACATTTTAGTTTTGGGGATTGAGGTATACCTGACTAGAAAATGTGTCGTAATTTGCCGAACGCTGCCTAGCCGAGATGAATCCGTCGATTGACCTCTCGGTCGAAGTTGGACTTACCTACTTGGACTATTTGTCCCAGGTAAACGTACTCGTCAACAACTTCGAGGATATAGCTCCCAACAACTACCGGCATAGGTGTGACATGGACATTGAACATGATCTTTGTTTTGTCCATGTTCGTCTTAAGGCCTATCCGTTGGGAGACACCATTGAGGTTATTGAGCTTAGTGCTAAGGTCCTCCAGCGATTCTGCCATAAGGGCTATATCGTCGGCAAATCAAAGGTGAGTGATGTACTCGCCATTGATGTTAATACCGTATCCTTTTCAGTCCAGTAGCTTGAAAACGTCTTCCAACCTAGCGGTGAAGAGTTTCGGGGATATAACGTCACCCTATCTTACACCTCTCTGCAGTTGGATAGGTTTCGTATTCTGGTTCTGTACTCGGATAGCCATCGTAGCCCTACTGTACAAACACTTCAGCACTTCGATATACCGATCGTCAACTTGGCAGCGCTGAAGGGACTATAGCACCGCCCAAATTTCGACGGAATCAAAGGCTTTCTCATAGTCCACATACGCCAGGCAAAGCGGCAGCTTGTACTCTTCGGTCTTCTGTACAATCTGCCGCAGGGTATGAATATGGTCTATGGTACTTCAGCCTTTTCGGAAACCGGCTTGTTCGGGAGGTTGGAAGTCGTCTAGTCTGCGTGCGAGACGATTCGTAATTACTCTCGAAAACAGCACTTAGACGCGGCTCAGAAGGGATATCGGTCTGTAGTTCTTCAAGAGGGTGTTGTTACCTTTCTTGAAGAACAAGACCACCGCACTTCTGCTCCACGCCTCCGGAGTAGTGCCACCATGGAAGACGGAGTTGAAGAGCTTCTGAAGAACTTCGAATAGCGGTGTTCCGCCCGCTTTCAGAAGCTCCGCTGTAATTCCATCCTCGCCTGGGGCCCTGCCGTTTTTAAGGTGTTGGAGAGTCATTCTAATCTCGCTCAGACTGACGTCCGGGATATCATCGGATAAGACTTGCTCTTGGATCGTTACTCACACTTGCGTGTGGCTCCAACGATGATGAGTACAGCTGCCCATGAAACCTCTCAATCTCACCCAAAATCTCAGGTATTCCCCCATGAATAATAACTTAAACAAACTGCACCCAGTCCCCGGCTATTCCTGGCTACGGTGGCGACCATGGTAACGGCGGGGCAGGGGGTGCTAAGAATCTCCGGTGTAGGTTCGGTTGCCACCTACGACGACTCGACCTGGCAACATATAACGCACGCACCCTGAGGACTGACTAGAAGATATAGGAGCTGGAAGAAGAGGTAGACAAGTTTCGCTGCCATATTGTGTCAGAAGAGAGGGGGAGAACACGGTAATCCTTGAGTCCGGCAACTTGTTCTATCACCGGGAGGGCGACCATCTGTCCCAAGGAGGTATCGGATTTATCGTCCACAAGTCTCTCGTCAATAACGTTGTAATGATTGGGAGTGTGTCGACGAGGGTCGCGTACCTGATACTCAGAATTACCCAACGGTATTAGCTGAAGGTCATACAGGTTTACGCACCAACCTCGGCACATCCCGATGAAGAGGTGGAGGAAATGTATGAGGATATTTCCAGAGCCATGCACTTCTCCAAAACCCAATACACGGTGTTGATGGGAGACTTCAACGCAAAACTAGGCACAAGAGAAAACGGTGAGCTGAAGTTAGAGAAATTTGGAGTAGGGCAATGGAACCGTAGGGGCCAGCAGCTGGCCGACTTTATGGAGAAAGAGGGACTCTTTATGATGAACTTTTTCTTCCAGAAGCGGCCCCACAGGAAGTGGACCTGGTCGAGCCCCGACGGTTCGACAAAAAATGAGATTGAGTTCATTATGACGACCAGACGCCAACTGTTCAGTGATGTCTCAGTGATCGCAAGGGTGAAAACTGGCAGCGATCACCGAATGGTTAGAGGCACACTGAACCTAAACGTTAAGTTGGAGAGGTCTCGTCTAATGAAGAATCCGGAAACCTTTCAACTCGAGTTACGTAACCGCTTTCAGTGCCTAGAAGATTGCAATGCAGTGGACGAAATGAACGACAAGCTCGTGGAAACTGTCCATGCGGTTGGAGCTAAGTTCTGCAAGACCCGCCGCAGAAGAACACAAAAACTCTCCGATCACACTCTTAATCTCATGGCTGTTAAACGGGAGATGAGGCTGCAATCGTCAACAGGTTTGACAGCATACAGGCGACTGAACAGACAGATCTCCATATGCATGCGGCGAGACTTACGCAACTTTAATACTGCTCGTATTAAAGAAGCGATCGAGCGGAACCAGGGCTCCAAAGTCTTTGCCAGAGATCTGTCTGCCAGAAAGAGCCAACTGTCAAAGCTGAAGACTGAATGTGACTGAATGACCCCTGAGTATGTTTTTATGTATGTATAATCTATATGTATAAATGTCATAACAACTAAGATGACTTTCTAGTTATCTTGAGCACACCAATTGAAAAAATAAATAAAAGTAAAAACAGCCTTTAAGCTAGGCACAGACGTTTCATTATTTCTGAGGGGTTAAAAATTCATTAAAAGAAAACTACATAGTAACTTCTGATCATGTAGTTGATTTATTTCTATTAAATTTAAAATATAAATTTCATATATATCCTTAAAGATAATCACTAAAGATCATTTTTTATCGATATTTCGATTTTTCAAAAAAAGACATCTCCAAGTTTTTCGGATAAAATATAGCCTAGATCGCTCCTGACACTGCTCTCTATCTGTTCGCCAAGTTTCATCGTAACCGGTTTAGCGAACGGACAGACAGAGCGACAGATTTTTTTTTAAATAATTAAATTCTTTACTTGGATATTCGAAGCTGATGGCATGCAAATATCCCCTTCAAGTCAGATTCCATAATTTAGAGTCTATAATTTCAACATTACAGACAGACACTTTAATTTTATTAGTAACAGGTACCTATATACCAGGAACAGACCGTGAACCACGTCATACTCCTTCACAAATTGCTTATATCATTCCATGACCATTCATTAACCACGAAAGGTGCATGTTCTAGTAGTACCTACTTTCAGATTGCCGTCGATGGTAGCCGACAAAGAATGCTTTGAGTTACTTGGACCGAAACCGGAGCTATATCAGGAGTGCAATCAAAATGCCACTTGTCCCGCTTGGTTTACTGGACCTTGGAAACCGGTGAGTAGACCTAATTGTAATAAACCATCGTAATAATTGTGTTCATGACAAAAACCATATAGGTTTATAATACAGAGACAGAAAATAAAAGGAAATAGGTAGCAGTTAGGAAAGAACTCGAAACTCCCACTCGTTTGCAGTGGCGGATTATCCTTGCAATATTACAAAAGGGCATGCAAGTTTTTAAACAAAAAGAAACATTTATGTACCTACTTACATAAAATAACAATCATACTTTCTATATTCTTAGGTACTCTTACATCATTTATCATGACAGGCCTGTTGGTCTAGTGGTTAGTGAACCTGACTGCTATGCCGGAGGTCGTGGGTTCGATTCCCACCCAGGACAAATGTTTGTGTGATGAGCACGATCATTTGTTCTGTGTCTGAGTGTAAGTTATCTATAATATTTATGTATTTAGAAATATATAAGTATGTTTATCAGTTGTCTAGTACCCATAACACAAGCTCTGCTTAGCTTGGGACTAGATGGCGTTGTCTGATAGTTGTGGAATATTATTATATTATTATCATCCTCACTCTTTTATCACATTTTTCCATTCACGCCCACATGTTACGCGTCCTAATTATTTTGCAATCATATACTGTAAAATATAACTATTTATAGTATACTATAAATAGTTATATTTTACAGTATATGACCATATGGCTCTGTCGACATTTAATTCGCCTCTGCTTCTTTGTGCAGTATAAAGTTCCAAACGGGTGATAAGTTGGAGGACCCCGTCATGCATTCATTAATTCATTACATTTTTTAGACAAAATATGGGACGGAATTGACGAGTTTGTATGTATATTGCATAACAGCTTCGTCTTACACGCGTTGGTTGTCTTTGTGTGCATGCCGTAGTGTTACCAGTTTTAGACTTTTCACCTTCATGTGGGGAAAATTTAATTAAGTTGTGCATGTGGTTGTTGTCACTTTTAATTTTTGTATATCGTACCATGTAATATAATAGATATTTAATCAAATAAAATATTTGAAAATTAGCATGTTCTACGACTACGAATTCGTTATTAGAAATGCAATAATTTGTCGTCATTCTCAAACTTCTTATTTCTGCGTCAATTATTTTATAATCAATATCTGGATATTTACGTGATGTATGATCGTGAATTCGTAGTCAGAACTGAAGAAAAGGTCGGCCATTTTGAAAACTCTTGTTATTGGACCGATTCCTTTCAAAAATCGATATCTGGGGGGCCAAGTGGTCTATAAATATGAATTCATCGTGAATTGAAGTGAATAGGCTTCAGTTCCCATATAAATTTAGAGTAAAAATTTCACCCTTGAGGGTGGCAAAATGGGGGATAAAGTTTTTAATTAAATTATTTAGATGTCACAGAGATTGTGATATTTCTTAAAAGGTAAAAGGTAATTCCCCAAAAGGTTAAAGTGATTTATTGATGATGAAATTTGAGACGAAATTATTTTATTCTATTCACCATCTCTTTTTAGTGCGACAAGCTTTGCGGCGAGGGCAAACAAACACGTCAAGTGGTCTGTCATCAGAAAATAGACGGGAAGGTAGAAGTGTTCGAAGATGAGAGCTGTGCTGATGAGAAACCACCAACGGAGCAGGCTTGCATGTTGCATCCTTGTGATGGCGTCGATTGGGTCCTGTCTGATTGGTATGGGGTAAGTATCGAATGAATTAATAATAAACTTAACGACACTATGTTATTTATCTCTATATATAAAAATCAGGTGCAGTCCTTTAGTTTCATTAAAACTCGAAAACCGCTCGACCGATTCTCATATTTTTTGTATGTAGTTGAATGGGTCCCTAGATGGTTTAGATTCACATTTGGATCCGGGAAGTGGCGCTTTTCTCGACATCCAAAGATCGCCAGTACCAAGTTGGGGCGAATCGCTAGTTACTAATAATTAGCAATTTTAAATAATTTTACCAATACTTTCTTAGATTCGGGAAATCCCCATAATTCGTTTTTTGAACTTCATTGAACAACAATGATATTTAATTTACTCTTGCAGGGATGTGTTTACTCAACAATTTACAATACGTATTTACTCAACGTACTCAACGAAAAAAAAGTTATTTTACTCAACTACAGTCTACAGTGTAACCAAAGGATAATAGTATAATATCTCCAATGTGCGTTTGCCTGTCTGTTCTTTCATAACTAAATAATACTTGACCGACACAGAAAAACTCATATTATTAGATATATAATTATTACATTTAATAAAGTTGTGTTTTTATAGCACATACAAATGTTTTACGTTAACAGACTATACATATAACAATTACCACAGTTATTTACAGAGTAACAACAATTTTTTGAGTTATTAACACTGTAAATATTAAAATCTTTTAATTTATATTACAGTGTGACACCTGCACTGCAACTGTTCAGACGCGTGTGGCCCACTGCGCGACCAAAGATCAAAAAGTCGTTGACCCCAGTTTCTGTTCCTACCACCCGACCCCGGTTCTAGAGGAGCCTTGTGACCGCTCCAAACTTCCCCCGTGTGAAGTTTTGTGGTACGCTACGCAGTGGAGTAAAGTAAGTTTGGGTTCCGATTATATATTTTATCTGCTCCACTTTTGTGAAAGCTAACTTTATTTCAACTTATTTGGGTGACCACGAGTTAACTTTTATTCAACTTACGAGTATTTGTTGTGACCATGACCAAACATCGTAAAATTAGATTGATTCAGCAACTGTTTATAATAAATCCTTTTTATTCTTTTCTAGTGTTCTGTGGAGTGTGGAAAAGGAATCCAGAGCCGTCGGGTCTTCTGCGGTCTATTCGACGGTGCGTCTGTGTATAAAGTAGACGACGACCGTTGCGACAAGAACTTGAAGTACAATGAAACCAAGCCTTGTGAGATTTCCAGCGAAAAGTGTGCTGCCAAGTGGTACGCGGGACCTTGGTCAGAGGTAAAGAATGATTCGAAGCTCATGTACACACACGAATGGTATTAAAATTGTACCTCTGTCTCTGTACGGGCTCCACAACTCCAGATTTTAATTTTTTTACAGAACCAAAAAATCTGAGTCATTTATAACGAGATTTTTCGGCGTTTTTTTACGAAACAATCATTTCACCAATAACGTTAAAAGTATTTAAAAAAAACTTGAAATAAAAAACCGTTTCCCAGTCGTATCGTCTTTACGTAGTTACGTCATTATCGTAGGAGGCGACAAAAGGAAACCGAAATAGGAGATGGTAAGGTTTGAATAGCAACATCTTCCTTTTATCAGTTCATAATAATTAAAAACTGCGTTTAACAACGCGTATGTCAGGCGAGACAACTATGGCAAATATCTCTCCTGTAGGGCAATTTGTGGAGGAGGCCTTTTTCATTTTAAGGCCATTTTTCAAATGAGCATACAGCTCACTCGATAGTAAATGACTACCACCGTCCATGAACAACTGCAACCCGAAGGAAATTGAAATCGCGCGTTGTTGGTATTTTAAAAAAGAGTAGGCTCTTTTCTTGAGGGTCCCTTATTCGTATCGGTCCGAAAAATTCACTGGTGGTAGTCGATTTTATAACGAAGTTGTGTGAGACTTCTTGTAATTAGCACAGTGGTTGACCGCCAATCATCTAGATTGTATGGATGATATAGCGAGTTTTGTAGCGACGTGCGATGGTAAAATTGAGCGGCTGAAATAAGTCCAAACAATACTTCTGAGCACTCCCTGTTGTAGAATGCGATAGAATATGCAAAGAGATGCAACATGTCTTCGCAGCGCCAGTAAGTCAAGCCAATCAAAAAAATTCGGTCGTGTGAAGTCGAAAGGAGCTGGCACTGGGGTGCCCGGCTCAGAGATGAGAACAGTATTCAATGTGAGACCAAACTTGCGCCTTGAAAAGTTGCGAACGATGTGCCGAAAATACTGTCCCACTGTACAAAGCACGCTAAGCCAGTTTGGTTTTTAAATGGGCCAATTAGGCTTTCCCTTCCAAGTGACAGCGGAACTAGACGTCATTCGATATGTCGACGATTCCGAAGCTGGGTTAGGCAACGAGGCTAATGCCTTTAAATTGAGGAGATATGCTATTTCAGGTTATTTGAGACCATCAGCAGCGGAATTTTGATGTGTGTATGTGTGGTTTTAATCAATACAATAAAAGCTGATTTCCTTAACAGTGTACAAAAGAATGCGGTGGAGGTGAACAGTACCGTCGCGTGATGTGCTTGAGCGGAGGTGTTGAAGTCGGAACCTGCCCCGAAGAGTCCATACTCGAGAGGTTGCAGTCTTGTAATACAGTACCATGTGATAAAAGTAAGAATAAGTTTTCGTTCACACGTTACGTTAAATCACTTTAAAAGCAAGTTTATGTTAATAACAATGTCCTCAAGACCAAATTTTCACGAATTTGATCACGGCGGCCAGTCTCAAAGAGGACCAGCCATCTGCGAGGGACAGAATATAATTCTCTTGTTGTGCGTTTGTGTATGAGAGAGTATGCGCAAGTATAGGTTTAATCTCTAAACGCTTATTCTTATAATCAGATGAGTCTACAATTTAACATGACCGGAGAGAGATCATGCGCAGGAATAATGGGTTTACGTCACGGAGCAAATACGTACTTCCCGAGGCGCGAGGGTTAGGTACCGCCAACATACATACTTCGAAACACTTAGCCAGATCTAGAATTCGAATCCAGGACCTCATGACTAGCAAACGCGTTTACAATTACTAGACTAACGAGGCAGTCAATTGATCAAAGTGCAAAGGATTCTTATTTGTAGAAGAAAAGATTCTACAGTATTTCATTATATTTAATTTACGACATTCTTTTTCATTTGATAAAAGCAACTTACGGGAATTATTTTAATTTTATTATTATTTTTATTCGATATATATTCCATTAACAAAATTTCATTCCAATATAATAACTTTACTTGTTGCTTAAAAATTTTAATAACAGTTAAATGAGTTCACCGAACCTGCCGCTTACATATTTTGGCTTGTTTTTGAATAAAATTCCAAAACTATTTACTTATGATTAACTATATACTAATATACAAAAATTGTGACATAGTTGCCACAAAGACCACTGTGTCAACAACAGAAGAAGACTACGATTATGAAGAGTGCGAGGAAGAAGAAGATTATCCAGAAGTTGGCGCTGAAGAATTGATACCTCACTTCGGTAGTACGGTTGGTATAATATATATTTCCTTTTTTTTGCTGTACTGTTAGGGGCATTAATAATCGATTATTCTTATCTTGATCTTTCTATCTCACAAAAGGGGCATGACTTTCAAACATGAGATATCTAGTCAATCTCAAATTAAACGGCACTCGCATTATTAATATGAGTCCTATTCTAAATGGTAGAAGGGCAATCTATTTAATGATTTAGGACTTACCACAAAACTAAACTTAATTTTGTTTTCAGATCGACGACATGATGCAGAGTGACAGTCCAATTACTGGTAATATTTTGCTTTAAGGTTTAATTTTTTTTTTAGGTTGTAACTATTAACTAATACGTATTTAAAAATTATTTACAGATGGTTCCGGCATGGGATCGACCTTAATTAGTGATACTGAATCTGAATTTACACTTGAATCTGGATCAGGATCAGGTAACATTTTTCACCGCTATTTCGTATAGTCGCTGTCTTGACATATTATTTTTTAATTAAAAAACTTTCACAGAGCCTACAATAACGGACTTGTGGACCACGGAAGGGAGTGGTTCAACTGGCACTGAATTTACTGATGAAACAACTAAATTTACTTCCGTTACTGATACAACGGAATCAAGCACAGACGAGGCTGAAAGCGAACTTACTGAAGAATTCATTACTATTAAAAGTACAGATATATTGTACACTGGATCATCTACGTCTGAGGAAACAAGTAGTGTCGATTTAACAACGGAATCCTCATCAACGATCTCAGATAGCTCAACAAGCTCTTCAGATATGTCGTCTACATCAGTACCCACAAGCAGCACGGAAACAGAAGTAACGGAATCAGGTAAATAAATAATAGGAGGTAAGACTCTTTTTCATCGGAGATGTAAATCTGTGTTGACCATATCCTTTTTCCTACTTCTGCCACCAAGCAACAGTACAGTTGGCTCTCTTAAATTTCAATTCGAAAATAATTATGATCCGAGTTGGTTCTAGGCATACATATGCTCATTTTGCAATATAATATTACAAAAAGTCTTAAGATTTCTTTTGTTATTTCAAGTTTTATACGAGAGTGTTTAATGTATTTATTTTATCAGTAACCACAGATGGAAGCATTGTTTCAAGTACGAATACTGCTATTTCCGAAACAAGTAGTGAAGAAACATCGACAACTAGTAGCACTGAAAGTACTACGCTGGAAATTGAAGCAACCAACACTGAAGTATCGGCGTCTAGTGAAGGTAAAAAAAAAATATTGCTTTCAAAAAAACATTTCTACAATTACTTCACAATCAGCTAAAGTCAACTACGCTCGATTCACGCTACGCAGATTTTGTTGACAACCTAGAACATATAATTAGATTTGAAAGCCTCTCAGTGTTCTTGTTCTATAGAATACATTACATAGAGCGTTGTGCATACTCACCTTAAAACTCGCCTAAGGAACAAACCCTTTCCACTTTTGGAAAACTAAGCAGTCGGCGGGTCTCCACCCCTTTGCTATTGATATTACTAATGCATACGGGATTGAAATAACTTACTAGCTCAGACTTTCTTTTCAATTCTTCTTCTTCTTCTTTTCGGCTTTATATTTTTACATTAAGACCGTAAGATTCACCATCTAGATCTAGTACTTCATTAGTGCTTCCTTAAGTGGCTTAGTCGAGTACCACCTTATAATAAGTTTTACGATTTATACTTATTTTAATCTAGCAGGTTCAACACAAAGCATAATGACTGAAAGTACTGAAACGACGGAAACAAGTTCTGCATTCACTGAAAGTGTTGAAACTGCGGCTACAGAAACCAGTAGTACTGAAATTACAGCGGAAAGTAGCCCATCCAGTGGAACTGAATCTACACTTGAGGAAACTGGAACGACAGAAGGCACAGAATCAGTTTCAACGGAATCAACCGAAACATCTATTTCTGGTTCTTCAGAAACAGAACCAAGTATCACCACAGAACCAAGTACTACCATAGAACCAAGTACTACCTTAGAACCAAGTACTACCATAGAACCAAGTACTACCTTAGAACCAAGTACTACCATAGAACCAAGTACTACCATAGAATCAAGTACTACCATAGACCTAAGTACTACCGTAGAATCAAGTACTACCTCAGAACCAAGTACTACGGAAGAAACAGGTACTTCACCAGAATCAAGTGTAAGTTCATCGGAATCTGAAACTACGGAAACAACGGAATTGGTCACTATTATTACAACAGAAGAAGGAAGAACGATGACAACAGAAGAGGCTACAACTGAAACAACGGACCATAGCAGCAGTGAATCAAGTATGACTACAGAATCTGTAGAGACCACAGAGTCTGAAGCAAGTACAACAGAATCTACGGAGAAAGAGAGCACTGATTCTAGTACGACTGAAGTAACCGAAATAAGTTCATTATCTACGTCAGAAAGTACTGAATCTGAAGTTACAGAAACAACAGAATCCGCCACCACTGAAGGTAAATTTATGTTGTATTATTTTCATTATTTAATTCACATACAAAGACGTTAATATAATATATTTCATACTATTAATAGTTCTTTATTCATTTTGTTTCATTTTTTCCTGAAAACATGTCATAACTATTCAATTATCAATTTCAGAAACCATCAGTACCACGGAATCTTCATCAAGTACGGAATTTACGGAAGAAAGTACTACATCTAGTGGAAGCAGTGAGTATTTTATGATATAATGCATACATACATACATGACAATAAACTATTAGATGATTTTATTCGATAATTGAATTACGTTAATGTTAAAATATTGCACTAAATAATATTTATTGGTATATTCAGGTATACTCGTAGCATAAATTATGTGGAAAAGTGAAGATGAGTGGGTTTGTCCAAACAGAAGGTTCATTATTGAAAGATACTAAACAGTCGCTCTTTGTACGTCTGTGTGCTTGTTTGTAGACCAGTGATCAACTATTAATAGGTGAATTGCGTACTCGTCTTTCGCATAAATAATTTTGTTTTATTTTACTTTATAGCAATAGAGAGTTCAGAAAGTACAACTGATGGCATGTATACCACGGAAAGTTCAAGTTCAGAAGAGTCTACATCTGGAAGTACTGAAAGTACAGTTGAAGGTTCATCCACAACAGAAATAGCTGAGTCAGAAGAGACAGGAACTGCTAGCGGTTCAAGTAAGTTTAATATAAATTAATGAAAATATGACTGTCCTTAATAATTAATAATTAGTGTAAATTACATCACCACAATTGCTACATAATAATTACTTTATGTTATTATTAATTTTTTAACTTGATAAGATAAGAAGTAAAGTTTTACAAAAATTATTATCCTATTTACAATAACGCCTTTCTCAGCGCCTTGGGACTGGACGACAACAGTTGAAGTTTACACCAAGAAACCTCGTTGCAAGGCAAGAAAGAAGATTGCGAAGTGTCTCAAAAGCAAATTCGGATGCTGTCCTGATAAGAAGACTCCGGCTGCTGGACCATTCGATGAAGGTAACAATCGCCCAAAAATATTACATAAAAAAAATTTAAAATTAATAAAACGAAAATTATTCAATTCTATGTGATGCCCAAACTACCTAAGCTTTGATCATTCTTTGAATTCATTTTCTACAACTCATCATCACTATTCAATACCATCGTAATATCGTTTTCATCATCATTTTATCATTATCACATGTACAGTCTATCTATCAGTCCTTGGACTTTGGACTTTACCATCCGTCTATGGATTATAGCCTGTAAAAATTCACTGCTGAACATAGACCTTCCACATAAGGTGATTTTGCCATAGATGCCACGTTTGGCAGGCGGGTTGGCGACCGCAGTGTTTATTATTTAAAGTTGTTATCAGTACGATTCCGCTGCGAATAGGATGATATGTCATATGATATCCTTATCATAAAAAGGTATAGACCCAAAGGTAATCAAAGCATGTTCTTTAATTAAATTGTGTTGCATGCGCCAGCAGACCAGTCCCCTGGTCAAGTAAGACGCAGCTGTCGCCCTCCCCGATTGAACGGGAAATAGGCGACCTGTTATGGGACGCCTCGGCTGATGATGATATATATAAATATCTTGCCGATATACTTAATAGCATTTACTATTTTTAGGTTGCCCCAACCCGAAGACATGCAAGGAGTCCAAGTTCGGTTGCTGTCCAGACGGCGTTTCACCAGCAGGCGGTCTCAAAAATAAAGATTGTCCAATTCCGCCCTGCCAAGAGACGCTGTACGGCTGCTGCCTCTCTGATAACGTCACCGCTGCTGAGGGCAACGAACAAGAAGGCTGCCCACCAATGCCACCGGCTTGCAAATCCTCCAAGTATGATACAAAGCTTAATCAATTTAAATACGCTATGATTTATTAAATTTTTTCACCTTGATTTTAATATGATATGCTTCGTCAATTAGTATCCTTCTCTTCACTTTTGATTCAGAATTATTTCACTCTTTTAAAAAAAAAACAAAATGATCTACGATATCGATGATATCATAGTGCTTTATATAGGTATAATAAAAGCGTTTTACATTAGTACATAAACTTAAAATTTACAAGATATTATTATAAGATACGATTTCAAATGATACATTTGAATACGTCAATTGCTTACAAAGCAAATTTAAATATGTTGAAAACCCGAGCAAGCTCTGAAACACTAGCGTCAAACAATAGAATAATCCTGCTGTGTTTCGCATGATGATTGTAGAGTACCGGACACTCTTTTAACTTAAACAGAGGTATTTCATCTTAGCCCTCAAGATTAACAAGGCATCTGTATTTTGATTTTAATCAAAGATAGATGTAGATGTCAATGAGCCACAGAATTACTTACCATCAGGTGGACTATGTGCTCGTGCTTCCCTCTTATACCATAAAAAACTTTACTAAATTAATGAATAAATGTAGATACTTATACATTGACAAAAATTCAAACCCGAAACAATAATTATTTATAGGCCATACAATTACTTACCACGATTTAGCGATCAAAATAATGGTTACTTTATAGAATTTGATATGAACCTGTTCACTTGTTTTGTTAAATAGATATGGATGTTGCGCTGACGAAGAAACTGAAGCTAAAGGACCTGAACAGAAAGGATGTCCGGAAAAAGGTAACTTTAACAATATGTAACTATCACTAGTACTGCGAGTATTTTCAAAATGTGGTGTGTAAGGTCAAATAGCGGTGTGGTGACGACACAAGACTAAGAGTCAACGGAGGGTAGCTGAAACAGGAGATGGACCACGCCATCTTCCCAATAACAACTAAATAGTAGTTTTAAAAAAACTTGGGTTGCTAAAACTCGACTAAGACATATATAATAACTCCATTTCTCTACATAGGATACTAAACCAAAATTGATACCTGACCGTAGAGATGGAATTGTCAATTGTAATTTTATTTGCTAATTACCGTCCAGCCCCAGGAGGTGGGTAATGTTTTTCGAGTGTTTGTATGTAAGTACGTCTATTTTTTTAACACTCGCTATAGCCTAAACAGATTGGTTGATTTCGACATATGAAGTTTCGTTATTATTTGAATATTTCTCTTTCCAGTAAACTTTTTTGAATAGTCTGGTTTTTTATTACTGTTTTAACCCATTGAGGTTGTTTACCATACCATTTGACATGTATGTCAAATTTTGAACAATTCAAGAACATGTAATGCCCACCATCATTCATAGGGGCAAAGACTTTTGGAAATGATAGCAATGATTATATATAGCAATGATTATATATAGCAATGATATATATATATATATATAGCAATGATATATATAGCAATGATATATATAGCAATGATTATATATAGCAATGATTATATATAGCAATGATTATATATAGCAATGATATATATAGCAATGATTATATATAGCAATGATTATATATAGCAATGATTATATATAGAAATGATTATATATAGCAATGATATATATAGCAATGATATATATAGCAATGATATATATATAGCAATGATTATATATAGCAATGATATATATAGCAATGATATATATAGCAATGATATATATATAGCAATGATTATATATAGCAATGATATATATAGCAATGATATATATAGCAATGATTATATATAGCAATGTTATATATAGCAATGATATATATAGCAATGATTATATATAGCAATGATTATATATAGCAATGTTATATATAGCAATGATATATATAGCAATGATATATATAGCAATGTTTATATATAGCAATGATTATATATAGCAATGATATATATAGCAATGATATATATAGCAATGATATATATAGCAATGATATATATAGCAATGATAGCCTACTTTTTACGGCAAAATATGCAATTTTTTGTCTCTACATATGTCAATCCTACCTACAACTAATACACCATGCTAGCTACCATGATAGCTAAAACACATTCAAAATGAATTGGATGAACAAAAATTTTGGTGAACCGCATGCATTACAGCAGTTCAGCGTTCACCGTCATAGTACGTACTCGTACGAAGTCTTAGATCTCCGTAAGAAAAAAAATCATTGGCGAAAATCTTAGTCTTATCCAAATTTCCAGAACCTGAAACAGAGGAGACGGGCTGCGCCTACTCCGATTTCGGATGTTGCGGTGATAGCCAGACCACAGCGATGGGACCGAACGATGAAGGATGTCCTTGCAACACTACCGAGTTCGGTTGCTGTCCTGATGGCGTTTCAACAGGTATAACAACAATTTTTTTTAATTACATAGCGTACTATAATGTACATTTTAAACAATATAGAATTTAACTAAAAATAATAATTGAAATTATAATATTTATAATTAATACTAATTATACACAATATAAAAAATAACCATAATATATAAAAATCAAAACTAAAAATTTAAATAGTCAAAAGGTCCTGCTCCACGTGGTATAGTGCCAAGAACGCTGGCTGCGTTTCCTACAACAAATTAGTAAACTTTCACATGGTCTTGTAATTGGGTAGTTGATACCACCATTAACAAATAGCTGTATCATGTAATTTGCAACCATCGAGCATTTAACCTGAATAGAGTAGTAATGTGAGCCATCCAATTCCGAAACTGATCAGTGATTTGTCACTGATAAATAGCAATTCACGCTCGCCCTAAAATAGTACCTCACCAACAAGTAGACGTGGGTCGTTACGTCATTTTCAAGAAACGTAACGAAACCAGTGACTTGATCGGCGTCACCTGTTTCAAAACTAGTGATTTTTGTAACTGGCTATTGTTATTCGGCTACTGTGATTGTTTGCATAAATATCACCACCAACTATACAGTTACACACGAAACGAAAATCACAATCTGTGTTTGTAGCTATACAGTAACTGTATACTGTTAAATCAATAAATTAACTTCCCTTCATACTTTATTCAGGTTTAGGACAGACTGCATTAAATGTATTTATGATTGATTTGCGTTTACTATGACACTGATATTTTCATAAAATTATTGATGAAGGCATATTTACAAGTCAATTTGATTGTATATACAATGATTATTGATATTTACAGTTTATTTACACTTTTTCAACGTTTTCACTGTCATTTGTTTTTGCACTTTTATTTACACTGTACAATTAATTTGTTAGTTTGTTTGGCTATCTACACACAGTTTTTAGGTTTTATAATATTATAAACATTTAAATTTTAAAATTTTTTATACTCATTTTTTAGTTTTATTTTAATTTTATGAATAAACGAGTTCATGACTCCGTCAAAAATGTTCTAAAAATTATTTTAGTTAAATTCAATGTGACTCGCTTCCCGGAATCACAAACCGTTGAAAATATTTACAAACAGAGATTACTCTATTTTATTGTTTATGTCTATAGTCTTACGTATGAAAATTAAACGTACAATAAAACTGTTACTTACGATGGTTTGTTTATTGTTGTATGCCACATGTGCGCTTTGCGCTCGAGCGACCGACAGTCGACTCCCGCAATAATCATGGTTAACAGTAATCATAATCACGCATTTACAAAAATCACTACTTGTAACATGACTCGAAACTAGTGATTCGGTTACATGCCGCGTAGCCAGTTACTGTATCTAGTGACGTGAAATAACGCCCACGTCTACCAACAAGTGATCTGTGTGTACGTCCCCCGATACTCCCGAAAATATTCAGTTTGATATATTAAACCCCATAATGTCGTGTTGTTCTATTCGGTGGTGTGGAAAAAACAGCAAGACATCGAATTATAAAACAGACGGAATCACGTTTCATCGGTAAGTATCAATAAACTTTGATTTTGTTTCAATTTACAACCATTTAATACGGCTCAAGTTAAACTGGCCATTTAGTATGAATCACTTGGACGCTTGTCTATGCGTCTTGCTCTTACCTAGGTGTAACCAATATAAGCCATCTCATTTTATTTATTACGTGTTTACTAGTGCTGAGTCATAATCAAATTACCGGATTATACCGGTTTTTTTTATTTTACCGGATATTTACCGGAAAAGGTTATTTGTTTAAACAAATAAGTAGATGTAATAAATTGAATACATTTCAAGACAAAGTTTAAATAAGTCGATCTAGAGTGAGTAGTAGGTAGTGAGTTATTTGTCGATTAATTTAAGCAGACCAGACCTCAATACAAAAATATCCTACTAATAATAATACAAATCCTACTAAAAATAGAAATCTGAAAGTTTGGATGTTTATATGTTAGGATGTTTGCGTGTCACGCTAAAAACTACTGAACGAATTTGAATGAAATTTAGCACACAGACAGTTTATATCCCGGTTTTCCCCTCGGAAACGGGAACTGTGCGAGTGCAACATTTTTTGTAATTTGTTTTTTTTTTAGGTTTCCTAAGGATCCGAATCTTAAAAAACAATGGATAGATTGTGCAAAAAGGGAAAACTGGTTTCCAAGTAATTATAGTGTCATTTACTCCAGACATTTTACAGAAGATTGTTTTTATACATCAAAAAGTCGCCGCCGCTTGTTTGATACCGCAATTCCTACACTAAATTTGCCTGTAGTGGTAAGATATATAATAAATAATCTATTTTATTCAACTTCATTATCAAACCTATTGTCTTTACAGAATTGATATATGTATTATTTTGTTTTCTTTGCAGAGTAACATATCAGTTCCGGAAGATGCAAGTCCGATACCATCATCGTCTTCTCAAAAGGAATCGATATCAACTACACCAAGGGCAACTAAACGAAAAGCTACCGAACCTGAAACTCCTTCAAAGTTTCACTCTCCGACCAAAAAACGTCTTTGCAGACGTGCTTTGCAGTTAACAAGTCAAGTTAAGCATAAAAATAAAACAATTAAGGTATTAAGGGACAAAGTCCGTTACTATAAAAAAAGAGTGGCATCTTTAAAAGTTATAATAAAGGAATTAGAAAAGAAAAATCTCATTAAAGCCGAAGACGCAGATATTTTAAAAAAAATTGGTGTACTTAATCAAGAAATTGTTCATCGTCAGTATCTGAAATGTAAAACGCGAAAATTATTAAAAAGAAATATTCGTCTGAATTGAGAACTTTCGCTCTCACATTGAATTTTTATTCATCAAAAGCTTACAAATATGTAAGAAATACCTTCAATACTTGTTTACCTTCCATACGAACACTAACAAAATAGTACCAGACTGTGGACGGTAGACCGGGTTTCACGAAAGAGGCTTTCAACACCTTAAAAGCCAGAGCAGAAACATCCAAAGAATAGTTGATGTATACCCTTGTATGCGATGAGATGAAAATAAAAAGCAAGACAGAATATGAACCATCAACTCAACGTTCATTCGGCTACGTGGATTTTGGTAATCAACTGGAAACTGACTGCAATAATGAATGCACAGAAGCACTAGTGCTTTTAGTAGTCCCATTCAACGGAAGTTTCAAAGTACCAATTGGTTACTTTCTAGTTGATAAAACCAGTGGAGAACAAAAAGCTAACCTGGTAAATATTGCTCTTGAACTGCGCCATGAAAACAAAATTACTGTCAAAGCGTTGAACTTCGACGGCTGTCCAGCAAACTTGGCAATGGCAAAGCAACTGGGATGCAAATTACAAAAAGAGCAGCTAAAGATGAGCTTTAAACATCCTGTGACGAGTGCTAATGTTTTCGTATTTTTGGATCCCGTGCATATGCTCAAATTGGTCAGAAATACTTTTGAAAAATATCAAGAATTTCAAGATGAGAACGGCAACACTATACGATGCGATTACCTAAAATTATTACAGGAGCTCCAAGAAAAAGAGAATTTTCACCTAGCCAATAAGTTAAGCGCTGAACACATTTATTTTAAAAGGAATATAATGAAAGTAAAATTAGCTACACAATTGTTCAGTCGCAGCGTAGCTACAGCATTAGATTTTTGTGAAGTAGAGTTAAAATTGACAGACTTTCAAGGAGTTGGTGCCTACTCATAAACGATTTATTTGATATTTTAGATTCCAGAGTTCACGGGTATGGATACAAACGGGCTTTGCATTTTGATAATCATACTAGAATCTTTGATAGACTAGAGGAATGCAAAAGATTTTTGGTGACTGTCACTACAAAAATAATAATACGAAAGAAGACGCAACACGTAAAATTGATAGAATCACCACGGTTTACTGGATTTCTAGGTTTCTTTGTTGCAATCGAAAGTACTAAAGGTTTATTTAAGGATTTAATTTGTGATGAAAATTGTCCTATAAGATACTTACCTATGCACAAAATTTCACAGGATCACATAGAACTCTTTTTTGCTAATATGAGATCACATGGTGGTTCAAATGACAACCCTACACCCCGCTTATTCGAAGCCATTTACAAGAAATGCTTAATTCATACAGAATTATTACAAACATCGACGGGTAACTGCATACCGTTAGAGAAGATATCAATTCTTAATTGTTCTTCGGCAATCATAAGAATAAACTTGACCACTCACAGCGAAACTGAGCAGACTGTTAATGATGATGATCATGAAAACGAAGAAGAATTTAATATTCGGATGGAAGCTGTCGAGCTTTCGCATTTTTCTGAGAATGTGATAGAATACATAGCAGGGTATGTGTCTAGCGCACTAATTAAACGTATTAAATGCGCCACTTGCGTGCAAGCATTAGTATGCTTGTCAGAAAATAAGAGAAGCTTAATTTTTTACAGAGATGAGGGGGGCTTAATATATCCACCAGTTAAAGTGCAAAAAATTTGCCGCCGTTCGGAGCAATTCATAAAAAAAAATTTTCATTGAGAGTGTAGACATAGTACGACGATGTACAAGTGACTTCTTAGTTCACAAAACAATGAGTAGTTTTGTAGGAGAAAAACTATTTTCCGAATATGAGTACCACCAAAATTACACAGAAGAGACAAACCATATAATTGATTTAGCTCAAAGTATCATAAAAAAATATGTAGATACGAGACTAACATTCCTCAGCAAAAGAAAGAAATATAACGAGAAACAAGCAGTGAGAAGAATTTATACTAAATTAATTCACTTTAAAAATCAGTAATAGTAACGCATAAGTAGCATTTAAATCTTGAATTTATTATACCTACCAAAGCTATGATCGATAACTAAATAAACAAAAATATTGACATTTTGCGAGTTTTTCCTTAATTTTTCATATGATACAATAGTTTTATTTCATTAATTTTTTATAATTTCATTTATAGCCTTAAATTCAATTTTATTTCATTTATTACTATATTTTTTAAGTATGGAAGTTTCATTTAAAAGTAATTATTTCGAACACACATATAAACATACACACACGTACTTACACCTCCATATACTCTTACCTAATAGTCCTAAATAAAAATTATATATAAATCCGTTATGTACCTACTTACCTGGTCCCATAATACTTACCTGTCCTATAAGGGTTTCGTTTTTTCCTTTTCAGGTACGAAACCATAAAAAAGTTTAGGCTTTATAGCAACTTTCGCTCAAAACAACCTTTTGACTAATTTCAACATAAGATATATTATTACAATCTACCGAAAAATAATGCGTTACATTGTAAGCAGTATGTTACGGGTTCACAATCTTTCAACAGTTTACATACTCGCGAGATAGATATTAAACTTACGATTACGATTTTTACGGTTTACGGTAACAAATATTTTATTGGACAGCTCTAGTGCAATACTTGACTTTGAATCGGCCAATCAGAGCGCAGCGACCGGCGCAGCGTTTTGGCGGAATTTGTTTTCTTACAAAACAAATAACAATACCGCTCTATTTCAGGTTAAATGCTCGATGTTTGCAACTTTTAATAGTATCACAAAACTTTATCCCTAAAGGTAGAATGAAGATTTTAATGTAAATAAATAAACGGCATTCTAATTGATATGATACGTTGAACTTGTGATATTCTTTAGACACTCGAAAGAATAAAGTAAACAAAAAAAATGAAATGATGTATTCTCTTTGTTCATGTACTTAATGCATATCTAATAAAACAGAATAGAAAAGAATAGCATGGTAGAAAAGAAAAGAAAAGAATAATTTTTATTGAATATAGACTACTGGTTCGAAAAAACCTCTGTCCTGGGAAGAACCAGCACGAAACCCATCGGGACATTTTTGAAATAAAATAAATTGAATATATATTATTAAACCGCCGAGCACGTGGTAAATGCGTGCTCGGCGGTGAAGGAAAACGTCGTGAGGAAACCTGCATGTCTTAGATATAAGAAAAAAATATTTCGAAGACATGTGAAGTTCGCCAACACGCATTGGGGCAGCGGCGGACTATTCCTTGCCCTAAAACCCTCTCAGAAATGAGAGGAGGCCTGTGCCCAGGAGCGGGACTGTAACTCTTTAACTTTTTAACTTTAACTTTTCCTTTACTTTAGTGTGTTTACGTTAAGATTGAAATGTCTTATCGCTATTATATGAATAAAAATTTTAAGAAAAAGTAGGACCGACTTCAAAAAATTAAAAAAAAATTGCATAATACCTTCTGAAGTCGTTGTTGTTAATACTTAGTATATCGAAGAATTACGAGTAGTGTTTTTTTTGTTTTTTTAATTGACATGTATGCTCCGCGATCGCCTTTAACGTTCGCCCATTTCCATTACTAGAACCATAATCGCAGTTTCTCACATTAGCTCAGGGCAGTCAAATGGAGGGCTGCGTGATGACATGCAACTCGTCCACGTATGGTTGCTGTCCGGACGGCGAGACACCCGCACACGGACCGGACTATGAAGGTTGCTGCCTGAAGTATCCCTTCGGCTGCTGTCCGGATAACTACAAGCCGGCTGAAGGACCACACCTTGAGGGTAGGCTTTATAAATAATGACTGGTGAGGTTGTGTATCCACAATTCACGTGATTGAAAGCCACCGCGCGTCAACTCGCGAGAATATCTGTCCATTTTTTTAAGTTGGTCTGAATATCCTCCTTCCCTTGATCAGTCTTCTTATCGTAGACAGCTTATTCGCTTATTACCTGGTTCCGCATATTTTTTATATAATATGGGTGACAAACGAGCACACAGTCCACGTTATGATAAGTGGATGCTGAGACCCATAGAAATGTAGCCTCATCTAGTCTCGATTAAAAATCAAAATGCAGATACGTTGTCACCCCTGAGAAACGAAGCATTACATATTTAGTCATATGTAATGCCTCGTTTCCTGTAAAAGAGGGTCTTTCTCTTTTATTTTCTCTACCATCACCTTCTCTTCACTCATATTCTCTACACTCACCACACGAATACAGCAACATTGAGCTTCTGTGTAAGAATATACACTATCCCACATTGTCCCATGGATGTCCTAAGATGAGACAGACGAACAAACCAGGACATTGAGAACAGTGTCCTCATAACAACTAAACAATAAAAGTCTGCAATGATGATGTCTAAAGGGTATAGAGAGGCAGTGACAGACTGTGAGTCATTCCTCCTTAGCCCTCAGAGGTGACAATGCACCTATATCCTTCTTTTTAGTTATAGTTTCGCCATGTCTGTCTGTCCGTCTGTCCGTCCTCGCTTAATCTCTGTGACCGTTAGCACTAGAAAGCTGAAATTTGGTACCAATATGTGCATCAATCACGCCAACAAAGTGGTAAAATAAAAATTGGAAAAAAATGGTATATTAGGGTAGCCCCCCTATATGTAAAGTGGGAAGTGATTTTTTTTAATTTCAACCCTAACGTGTGATATATTGTTGGAAAGGTATTTAAAAATGAATAGGGGTTTACTAAAATCATTTTTTGATAATGTCAATAATTTCGGAAATAATCGCTCCAAAAGTAAAAAACAATGTGTCCCCCTCCCCTCTAACTTTTGAACTATAAGTTTAGAAAATATGAAAAAAATCTGAAAAGTAGAACTTTATAAGGACTTTCTAGGAAAATCATTTTGAACTTGGATGGAAACAACAGTACCCACTACCGGGAGCAGTGGCAGGAGCGCGGAGCGCTGCTGGAGCGCGAACATAATGGATACCCACCTTTAAACTCATAAGTGGGATCACTTATTGTGATTGACGGGAAACTACGGAACCCTACACTGAGCGTGGCCCGACACGCTCTTGGCCGCTTTTTTTGTCTGCAGGTGTTCATGGGCTGCTGTAGACACTTACAGTACTTACAGTGTTTGTCGAGTAATTCGACAAACACTGTAAGTACTGTAATTGTAAGTTAGTTTGCACTTAAATTTTATAGATGAAGAATATTTTCATTCATTATGATTGCAGGTTGCGGCTGCCAGTATGCACACTTCGGCTGCTGTCCCGACAACATCACGATCGCACGTGGACCCGCCAACGAGGGTTGCGGTTGCCAATACAGCGAATTTGGATGCTGCCCAGACCGGTAATCCCGCAATTTTATACAAAGCTTTTTTGTGTTTAGCGTCACAAAGTCACGTTTAGGGATTACAAGATATGCCAAAGACCGTAAGACCGATGTTAGCTTTCAGAATAATGTTAGAAGTAGGGATTCATGCGCTTTTGTGTCATTCTTCTTTCTCTTCTTCGCTATCGACCTGGAAAAGTTCACTGCTGGAACTGAGACTATACCGTTGTAAAGAAGTGTGTCGTGCAGTGACGACCTAAGGGAATCGATTCTTCACTTTATCCCGTCGGTGTTTCGAGGCAAAATGTATTTATATGGGAAATGTATATGGGAAATGCCAATAAAACTTTGTAGCTTCAGATAGATGGAGGTATAGCTATCTCGTTTCCGCCAGGCAGTAAATATCCAGTTCGTCGACGAGAAACAACATTAATGGTGAGGAACGTCTAATAATGGTGAGGAATGCGAGCGTCAATCAGTCTACTAAGCGTGACGATCAAAGCAACGAATCTCTACAACGTGAGAGATCTAGCAGTGCACTTTAAAAAAACAGGAACAAACGCATTCACAGTCCAACAAATGGATACTGCAGCCCAAGGATATATGAACAGACAAGGTGCGTTGCCACTTCGGGCTACTAATATGAAATGCCTCATAGTCTATATTTATACTGATAGTCTTACCTTTCAAACCTTAATAAAACAATGGACACAGTGGAAGAAGGTGGTATCTTCCTAGATAGGCTCCAAAGAAAAATAGAGCCCTCGGAGAAATGGGACAAATATATAACAATTTCACTTATTACTTATTTATTTTCACTTATTACCTATTTCTTATACGTGGTAGAGCCATGCTGCAGCGATATTATGGCTGTAGCACAAATGGGTCGGCTCGACCGGGGTAGGACCACGCTCTCACAGAATACCAGCGTAAAATAGCAGCGTAATGCTGCTGTGTTTCGTATGCTGAGTGTAGAAATCCGGAAACCCTTTTTTACTGGAAACGAGTCATTCCATCTTAGTCCTCAGGGGTGACATCGTATTTGCGTTTTTTTTAGCCCACTGCTGCAAACCTCTAGACAATACCATAATGCACGGTACTGACCCACCTGTATCCATTGACTTCCTGCATCTCTTATCAGTTCGTAACTATATCTAGTGGGGGCCTGCCGTACACTTTGCTCGCCTTATTAACAACTATTTATACTTATATTATAAATTATTAATAGCGCCAAGTAAGTAGAGAAAAGTTAAAGTTATTCAGTACAGAGAAATTGTAACAGAATCACTTATAAATCCTTTTTCTTTCAAGGCACACTAACGCTAAAGGCTACGACTACGAAGGCTGTGATTGCCACACGTACCAGTTCGGCTGCTGCCCCGACGGTGTGACGACGGCGACTGGGCCGAACTTGCAGGGCTGCCTCTGCCAACAGTCGGAGTTCGGTTGCTGCGGGGATGGAGTCACAGAGGCCGTTGGTCCTGACCAGTTTGGCTGCGACTGCGCCTCTAGCAAATACGGCTGCTGTCCTGACGGAAAAACCGAAGCCAAGGGCGAGAAGTTCCTTGGCTGTACCGACGCGCCGGAAAATAGACAAGGTATTTAGCAAACCTACATCACAAGTACAAGTTATATCTGAACCGTACTTACTCAAATCGCATAGTTCTTTAAATAAATCTCGTAGTTCATAATCTAATTGTTCCACTGTAGCTGCATGTCGGCAGAGTTATGGGAACACGTACGCACATATTTTTATACGTGGTAGAGCCACGCTGCCATATTATGGTTGTAGCACGAATAGGTCGCCTCGACCGAGGAAGGACAACGCTCTCACAGAATACCAGCGTAAAATAGTAGCTTAATGCTGCTGTCTTTCGTATTTGAGTGTAGAGGTCTGGAAACCTTTTTTTTTACTGTAAACGAGGCATTTCATATTAGTCCTCAGGTGTGAAAACTTATCTGCGTTTTGTTTCTTAATCGAGGACAAATGAAGATGTCTATAGGCCACAGCATCCACTTACCATCAGGTGAAACTGTGTGCTGGCATGTCACTCTTATTCTATAAAATAATAACATATCTGCATGCCCACCATTACTAGCCGGTTTTGCTCTCTCTGTCTTCCTTTCTGGGCAACCCAGGGTACTCCTTCCTACTCGAGTCAGAGAAGTTCGTTCCGAAAAAATGCGAATCTAGTCTACAGTACCGCTGCCTAATACGTACAGACTTAAGCAGATATTATACTGTCAGCCCTGAAAGTCGAGATGCTTAAATAAAGGTTATCGTATCTTGTATGTACGAAACACAACAGCTGCTATTTTTATTTGTTTTACGCTGGTAATCAGTGAGAGCGTGTTCTTTTACCAGTTGAATAGAATAGAAAAACAGAACAGACCGCAAATATAGTATAAGATGGAATTCTCGTTGCCAGTAATTCACAATGGTATGTCACTATTTATTATGATTACTTTTGAAATCTTACACCTTTTCCAGCTTGTCTTGTCTGCTACATCCAATGGTCTGTTTCATCGACCATTCGTCTAATAAGTTTTCTTGCGTAAATTAAAATAAACTTTATATTGGACTTTGCTGAAAAGCATTCTGTGAAGGATTTTCCAATACTATCACTCACCTCGCAGGTCGAGCGGCATCTTTCGTTAATATGGGGTTCCAGCTTAGATTTTGTTCAGTTGCCATTGTCTAGTATATGTCGCAGCGCCACTGTGGGTAGCCAGAATTATTGAAAACAACACGTGCACCGCACACCTGCGCGTTGCACCTGCAGCGCGCTCGTGTAGCTACTTGTCTCGATTGTATAAAATGGACGGAGCGGCCGCTGTTAAAGCAGTCTTGGCCACAGAACACTAATACCCTTAGGCGGGAAGAATGTCAACTTCAAACAAAGAAAATGGCACCCATAATGCACGCCATCTCTGTCGTGCCCCACTAAAACTTTTTTGCGCGTGAATTTTGAAACGTGATTTTTTTTTTAGTTGGCGTCTTGGTTGTTTCGTTTCAAAAATGGCTTAAGAATGTAAAATACCATATAGATAGATATAGCTTGTAGTTTTTCGTTTCAATGATATATATTGCTAAATTAAAACGAAAACAAAAGCACAAAGTTATTTGTAAATTATGGTACTTTACATTCATAAACCACTTTTGAAACGATTAGCAATCATTTTAGTATAAAAAAGGATCTATTTTTCAAATAAAAGTGGTTTTTGAAATACATAATTTTTATTTACATTACATACTTGTCCACATTGCTACATAGAAAAACCGTTGGTACATTGATGTACGTAAGTGACGTAGTAATTAACTAATTTTTAACTTTATGCATGTAAACAGTTCTCAACAGCTCTTAACTAAATATCGATTTAATAGTTAAGTAGTTATGTAAAGCAGAATAGTCTATTTTTAAGAGGTAGGCGTGTTTTAGCGAAGTATAGGAATCTATTTAACTACCTTCCTATATATATATAACAAGTTTACATATTACCTCTTCCACTTTTATTCCTACCAATATCTAACCACAATGAATATTTACATGGTTATAGCATTTCTAATAAATGTCTCATTTTACCCAGCGGCTTGCAGCCTTTCCACCGACCGTGGTCCATGCCGCAACTACAGCGTGTACTGGTACTACGATATGGAATATGGCGGCTGCTCGCGGTTCTGGTACGGAGGCTGCGAGGGCAACGGAAACCGATTCACCAGCAAGGAGGAGTGCGAGGATGTGTGCGTCCAGCCGCCTCCTAAAGGTTTGTTTTTGGACAAAATGGTTTCAATAAAATACGCTTTTTTTAACCTGCATATACATATATGCTTCATCGGGGGGCGTTCTTATAGATTTATTTCATTTAAGATTAAAGATACAAATTTTCAACACTTTTTAACTCTCTTAAATTTTGTTGGTGATTACACTGGATTTATTAATATTTTACTATGAAACAGAAACAGAAATAGATAATATTATATATAGGTAGATAAATAATAGTAAATGAAGACAAATCCTCCAAACAACGGGTGAGGCCCAAGTCCAGCCGTGGACGGTTATAGGCTGATGTTGAAGAAGAAATAAAGGTAAAGTTCGACCAAGCTTTGCTCGGCAGTAGAAAAAAATGTTTTTTTTATTATTAAATCATAGTCTCAGTAATAAATCGTTATTTATATAAGAATAATTATTTTTATTATATACATATACAAAACAACAAGTTATTTTAAAGAAAATAATTGTTCTCTCGTTATACAATTTAAAACCTTTTTTGAATAACTAAAATAATGTTAGTATATGTATCTATATACTACACATTATAATTTACATTCAGAGTGGTTTTCCCCTGGAGTCATTTCCATTTACAATTGTATTTTACTGTCAAGGTCTTTAAGCTCTGTGTGTTCGACTGTTCGATATAAAAAACTATCGAATAATTTTGAATCTTCTTTTCTGCGAATTTTATTTTCTTCTTCCTCTGTCAATAAACAGGCCATTACAACATTTTTTTCCATAGCAATCCGACCAATCAATGTCACTATACCGTTTCACAGCAGTGATTGGAAAAAAATGTAAAAGTCACAGAACGCTATTATTCCTACCGGAGATAAAAGTTGTTGGAAATACGAAAGAAATGCGTACGGCGCGTACGTACAAATGTGCGAGGCCATCTGAAAATGCGGCGCGTAGCTTTAATCTGATCCGTACTGTACTAATTAGTCATTTGTAAAACCTTCTTTTGACAGCTGTTTTGAGGTTGACATTAAGAAGCTGCTGTGTGTAAGAGTGCTAACACCAACGTTATAAAACATCGAAACGTAATGTTTATGGCAGTTTAATAATCTCCGAAAATCATGTCCCAATTTAAGAATCCGTCTAATTCAACAATTTTGTCACAGACGCGTGCAAACTGCCCAAGGTGAAGGGCGCGTGCCTGGGCTACCACCTGCGCTGGTACTTCGACACGGAGCGAGAAGTGTGCGGCCAGTTCGTGTTCGGCGGCTGCCTCGGCAACGCGAACAACTTCGACAGTCGCGAACTCTGCCAGGCGCAGTGCGAGCCCGCCAGGAGTGAAGGTGTGTTGACGGATTTGAAGCATTACGCTCTTTCTTATTGAGATCTCCGTATAGTCATACAATCATATCCTTCCCTCTGGAAATGAGGTGGTCGCTTCCAAGCTGTTTCTAAGAAAAATTTTGTAAATATTTTGTGACCTTTGACATTGTAAAATTTATTTTTTTAAAAAGTCCCTATGGGTTTCTTGCTGGTTCTTTCCAGGACAGAGGTTTTTTTTTCAAACCAATGGAAACGTAAAATATTGACTATTCTATTGTATTCTATCTAATAGCGTACCTAATAATTACTTATGGTGGTGGTGGTGGTCATTTCAGATCAATGCAAGCTACCTATTGAGCAAGGGCCCTGTGCCGGAACCTTCGGCCGCTGGGGCTTCAATCCGGAAAGCCGACGTTGCGAGCAATTCATATGGGGTGGCTGCGAGGGCAACGCTAACAGGTTCAATTCCGAGCCCGCCTGTATGCAACGCTGCAATCCACCAGGCAAACCGCAGGGTAAGTCATTGTGTATTGGTGGTCATTTTATTCATTTATTACATGTCGTGTGCTGGCTGAGTCTAGCCAGTCGCCATTCAATGTGTGGATGTCGTAACGTGGACTAAGAAACGTAATAAAAATAACTTTGAAGTTATTACTTCTATCTTCTCCTCTTCGACCCCGTGTAGAGTTAAATATTCTAGAAGAATTTATAAAAATAGCTCTGCGCAGACGTCCACGCTGCAAAGCCAGAACCCTAGACCGATATTCAGAGACAATTTCAAATAATTTAAACTCAAACTCAGAATCAAAATATCATGTAAAGGTTAATCACCAGGGTGTCATTTAAGGTAGAGGTTACCGCTAGGAAAAAAAACTGGTATACGAGTCATATTCGGAAATTGGTGAAAACGACTGAAAGATTCACTAGTCTGATGAAAATCCTTTCACCGTTGGCCAGATATTTCAATTTCTTGAACTGTTCAAACAAGCTAAAGCAAGAGGGGAAAATTTTTACAAATTAAACTTTTTTTTTAAATTTTTACGGTTTCTCTAACCAGTTATTACCGTCTAAACGTCAAAGATGGGTTGTTCCAAAGACAGAAATATTTCACCATCACATCTTACGACACTCATTAGTTAAATGGGATCTTTTACACGGTAAACAACTTTAGAACCTAATATGTTTATACCAATACGCACATTTTTTAATTTAATGAATGGATAATTATGGTGTTTGTATTTTGCATGAAGTTTGTATTGATAGTTGTTTTCATCTTACTATCTCTTTTTACCCTATAACATTATTATTTTCTTGTTTAACAACCTTTGTTATTTGGTGATGGTAATTAACTTTGTGGTGTGCATTAATCATTAATCACAATATTTTTTTATTGATTAGTTTAACAATTCTTCTTTCGCTTCCATTGACTGAAATTTCAAATTACGTTCTTTGACTTAATTGTTACTATCAAGACACAAATCCTTCGAAAAAAAAAGTTTCAACGTTATATATTGATTAGTTAATAATGTGAAATTGAAGTCAATGGAGCCTCTAATCTTCCTAACAAACGCGTCACACACACAGCTGAGTGTGTACTACCACAAGAGGCTGGCAACTGCACGGATAAGCATGCGATGTGGTCGTTCAGCCAGACTGAGAACCGTTGTATGCCCTTCTACTACACCGGCTGCGGCGGCAACAACAATAGATTCGATTCCGAGCAGAGTTGTATGGCTTCTTGCCCTAGCGCCTACGGTAAGTGATAAATGCCGTACCTAGATGCTAAAATTTTTCATTCGAAAATCAACTGAAGCGAATAAAATTTTCCTTTCCGGAAAAAAATTATTTAAACTCGATGACAATTAATTGAAGTCACACTAGGCCTATTCCGCACTTTGTAGTACCTTGCGTCGTATGCTATATAGCTTTTCTATGAGAGCTACTACGGCTCATAAAACGAACGACGCTATATGTACTACAGAGTGACTGTGTGAGTCAGTGATCATTTTAATTTTAACAAAATTAGCGAATAGGCTTCGAGAGATAATGCTGTGCAAACAAACTTCTTTCTCTACTAGTAGTTTGGCCTGCATTTGAAGACGCTAAATTTAATTTTTAATTGCATGTCTAACTTTAGCCCAATGAATATTTTACTTTATGTATTTCTAATTTTCTTGACATAATATATTAAATTTAGTTCAATTTATGTTACACAAGATTAATAATAAGTCCGCCTATTGCCTTATACAATAAACATTCTTAGAGAATGTTTCCCTCTAAATAATTTACCGTAACACTATACTATACCGCTTAAAATAAATAGGTAATAGTTTCTTTTAAATACATAATTTAAAAAAAAAAGTTTTACATTGCACGTTCTGTAGTTTGTTTGTTTGTTTTAATTTATAAATTTTATTCTGTGGTTTTATAACAAAAATAACATTTTGTGGGAGAACAAAACTATCTAATATTTTAGAAGCATGATTTTAGGTTTTGCATTTTAATAACCTTGATGGTACATTATATTAATTGTGATTTAAATATAATAAATGTATACAACAAACTTTACTATTTCTGTAATTAATGTTTGTAGAGCAAGACATGTGTACGCTACCAGCGGTGACTGGTGACTGCGCTGACTACAGGGAGAGGTGGTACTACGACACTACCGAATTGAGGTAAGTGCACAGTGCTGTTGAAAATACCTTAATATTTGTTATATTTAATTATTATCAAATAGATCGTTCTAAGGCACAAATTATACCGAAGCGGCTTAAGGCAAAGGCCGCAGGCATGGTGCCACTTCATAACTTTTTCATACAAAATGTATGATGGCGGCTCCACATTATCGTCGTGAATTCACGCGCAAATTCACGCCATAAATTTACGGCACAAGTCGTGCCCTCCACATTCACGGGATGCTCACAATCGTTCGTGAAACCCGCCGCGAAACGGACGTAGAAAATGCTGCTGCAGTAACTTTATTTGCTGTGGCAACATATCACTATTTATACGTCCAAAACCAGAAATTTATTAGAAAGCGTTGGAAAAAAAGATGGTGTATGACTAAAATACATCGTCCGAACGCCTGTGTTTGTATTCCGAAACTTACTGGCACGGGGCCGTGAATGTGGATGTGGTACTTTGTCGCGGGACAAAATACAGACTCTGCTGGGGGAATCCCGCGAAAATCATCCACATTCACGTTCACGCCTGTTCACGGAGCTTCACAGCGATAATGTGGAGCGGCGGGCACAGGCATGTTGGGTTTAGCGTTTCACTCTTGCGCCGCTCCTGTGCCGTGCTTTCGCCTTATGCCGCTTCTGTATAACTTGCGCTTTATTCAGCTTTGTTATAATTCAGGCTAAGCGCTGTATGTAAATTTCATAGTAAACAAACAGGCGAAGCAGTGTCAGCGAGCAAGCTCGACCACCGCCGAAACCAAATTCAAATCAAATTGTTTATTGCAAGTTAAATGCTGATAAGTAGTGAACGCGAAATGAAATTAATATTACGGAATTTATCATGTTCAATTTTAACTTTTTGTCATAAGGGGGACTGAGGTGTTGACTTCTGATTTCAATAAAGAGGATGGATGGGTGCTACCATCTGCTTGGGATCCTATATTTAATAAAATTTCGTTTCACTTATTTCAATATCTACCAGAGTTTTAATATAATTAAAGCACGAATAAAAACGATATAGATGCCATTCGATCGCCTGTGACTAACAATTTTTGAATTAGTTTTTATAGAACCTTATGTATTATTTTATATTATAATAACCATTTTTGTACAATTTTTCTTGAATAAAACATTTAAACTTAAGAAATTTTCTACATTTTCGGGGATTTTGTTGTAAAATTATATAGGTACATATCCTTATGTTTGTTTATATTGTTTAAAGTATGAACATCTTTATTCTTAGGAAGTGTTTATATAATCATAGAGTGAAATTTAGAAGAAACGATATCTTCATTTCTTCTTTAGATAAGTTTAAATGTACAAACGCACTTACGTACACACAGGTATTTAAAAAAAAACGGGGAGGCATATTGAAATGTACACTTTTAGGATTTACGAATATCTTCCAAATGGAAAGTTATTTTTTTTTATTAATAGAACAATTTCTGTCCAAGATGCCGACAGTTCTACTACGGCGGCTGCGGCGGCAATGACAACAACTTCGCGACGCAGCAGGAGTGCGAGAGTCGATGCGCCGCAAAGCCAGACACCACCACCACCGTTCAACCGGCCGCACCTGAATCTTATAGATCTGGTGGGTATTTGTTACGGAATTACTTGTACGAAACTACTAATTGACTGCCTCGTTGGTGAAGTGGTTGTAGTAGTGCGACTGGTGATCATGAGATCCTGGGTTCGAATCCCGGGTCGAGCCAAAAAATCAATTGAGTTTTTCGATCTAGAAATTCTCAGTAGTTGCACGGAGTCAGGAAGTTGGCGGTGTCTCACCCTCGTGCCTCGAAAAGCATGTAAAGCCGTTGATCCTGCGCCTGATCTCTCTCCGGTCGTGTCGGTTTACCGTCCCATCGGATTATGAGAGTAAGGGAATAGAGAGTGCACCTGTGCCTGCGCGCATAGACGTGGGCACTATATTCCTGGCCTGCGCCGATGGCTTGTCTCCGCTGAGGCAGGCCGCCGTGACCGATCTTTCTGTAGGACATTATTATTACTTGAAGAAAATTATGCATGTTTTAAGTTTTATTTGTTCTCCTCGTCCATTACAACCACAGCGAGATTACATACTAGCATGCATACACGCTACTAATACTGCCGTTTAACACTTTGACGAATATCGAAATACTTTTGTCAGTTGTTCAGTAGACGAATGACAGATTCGAACCCATTTTTTTATAGCATAAGGTGACGAACGAGCACACAGTTCACCTGATGGTAAGTGGTTGCTATGGCCCATAGACATCTATTATACGTTAGTATTCTGTGAGAGCGTGGTCCCTCCCCGGTCAATCCGACCCATTCGTGCTACAACTATGCAGCGCAGTGCAGTTATACTACTAATATTACTGCAGCATGGCTCTACCACGTTTACTATGCTACTGTCCTATTGATTAATAGGTGACAAAGTAATTTTAAAGTTTGCAAGCATATGTAGAAGAGTCGTGGTAGTGTATAAGTGATCGCTTTATATATGAGCAAACCGAGTGTGATTCCCGGCAGCGGAAATTAAATTGTTGGTTACAATTTTAAAAACTTCGGTACACCTTGCTCAGAAATTTGCCATGTGCCTAAAAACGCAGAACTCAATATTTAAATATTGGTAATGGCAAAAGTTAATAAATCCACACAGCGAATTACACACAACCTGGTATCACTGGGCTTTTAGAATTTACATTTGAAAATTTATAATATTTTTCTATATAATATAGATTCACATTTGACTTGGAAAGAAATATTTAAAGAATTATTTTGTAAACATACTTTTATAATGTTACAATAATTCTGTACAGTTATTTTTATGAATAACTAGTTGTTCACCGCGACTTCGTCCGCGTGGAATTTATTACCAGTGAATTTCATGGTTTTTTATTTATTTATCTCCGAACTTAAATTAGCTCTTATAACATCCGCCATCTGCCAGTGAAAGTACCGTCTTAATTGGCCCTGTCATTTCGGAGATTAGCCGGAACGAACAAACTGAGAAGACAGACAAAATATATATTTTATATATTTTCGTAAAAAATAATTCGTAATCTGTATTTCGTAAAAAGCTGTTATTTTGACATTACAAACAGGACGCTTCAATTTCATTTTATTTATTTGTATAGATAATAGAAACTGGGTAGCGATCACCTCATTTTGACATTACAAACAGGACTAGAAACTGGGTAGCGATCACCTCGTTCCCAGGTTTTTTTTATTATGTATTCCTTAATAGAATATGTGTATTAGGGTCTGTATCTGGACACGAATACACCAATTTTCAGAACGGCCTATATCGCGCATTACTAGCCCAGGTACTTCGACCTTTACTAGCAGCCAATTAACAGTAATTACAGTATATATATATATATATATATATATATATATATATATATATATATATATATATATATATAATCTCTGAGAACTAAAGTATACAACCAGTGCGTGTTGCCAGTGATGACTTACGAATCAGAGACGTGGTCCTTCACTGCTGGCCGTATGAGGACGCTCAAGGTCACTCAGAGAGCTATGGAGAGGGCTATGCTCGGAGTTTCTCTGCGTGATAGACTCAGAAATGAGGATATCCGCAGTAAAACCAGAGTGACCGACATAGCCCAACGGATTAGTAAGCTGAAGTGGCAATGGGCCGGCCATATAGCTCGAAGAACCGATAACCGATGGGGAAGAAAGGTTCTCGAGTGGCAGCCTCGTACCGGTAGGCGTAGTGTAGGGCGACCCCCCACTAGATGGAGTGACGACCTGGTAAGACATGCAGGAAGTCGATGGATGCAGGTGGCTCAGGACCGTGCTTTGTGGCGTTACTTGGGAGAGGCCTATGTTCAGCAGTGGACTTGTGAAGGGCTGTAATGATGATGATGATGAATTAACAGTTAGCTTTGAGTTTATATTAAAAAGATCAGGCAGATATATTAGACTCTATTACAAATATTAAAAAAATACATTTCACTTAGTGTCCATCAAGTTAAGTTAGGTTACAGCCTATACACGTCTCACAGCTGGGCACAGACCTCCTCTCATTTATTATATTGCTGCCGTGTCTCATTTATCTCATGGCTGTTAGACGGGAGATGAGGCTGCAATCGTCAACGGATTTGACAGCATACAGGCAACTGAACAGACAGATCTGCTCGTATTAAAGAAGCGATTGAGCGGAACCAGAGCTCCAAAGTCTTTGCCGGAGATCTGTCTGCCAGTAAGAGCCAACTGTCAAAGCTGAAGACTGAGTGTGGCAGCATCGTTTCCGGGACACCTGAGATTTTGAGTGAGATTGAGAGGTTCTATGGGCAGCTGTACACATCATCGTTGGAGCCACACCCAAGTGTGAGTAACGATCCAAGAGCAAGTCTTATCCGACACTATTCCAATGATATGCCGGACGTCAGTCTAAGCGAGATTAGAATGGCTCTCCAGCACCTTAAAAACGGCAGGGCCCCAGGCGAGGATGGAATTACAGCGGAGCTTCTGAAAGCGGGTGGAACACTGGTACTTGAAGTCCTTCAGAAGCTCTTCAATTCCGTCCTCCATGGTGGCACTACTCCAGAGGCGTGGAGTAGAAGTGCGGTGGTCTTGTTCTTTAAGAAAGGCGACAACGCTCTCTTAAAGAACTACAGACCGATTTGCCATCTGAGCCGCGTCTACGTGCTGTTTTCGAGAGTCATTACGAATCGTCTCGCACGCGGACTCGACGACTTCCAGCCTCCCGAACAAGCCGGTTTCCGAAAAGGCTTCAGTACCATAGACCACATACATACCCTGCGGCAGATTGTACATAAGACTGAAGAGTACAATCTGCCACTTTGCCTGGCGTATGTGGACTATGAGAAAGCCTTTGATTCCGTTGAAATTTGGGCGGTGCTACAGTCCCTTCAGCGGTGCCATGTTGACTGTCGGGATATCGAAGTGCTGAAGTGTTTGTACAGTAGGGCTACGATGGCTATCCGAGTACAGAACCAGAGCTCGAAACCTATCCAACTGCAGAGAGGTGTAAGACAGGGTGACGTTATATCCCCGAAACTCTTCACCGCTACGTTGGAAGACGTTTTCAAGCTACTGGACTGGAAACGATACGGTATTAACATCAATGGCGAGTACATCACTCACCTTCGATTTGCCGACGATATAGTCCTTATGGCACAATCGCTGGAGGACTTAAGCACTATGCTCAATGACCTCAATAGTGCCTCCCAACGGATAGGTCTTAAGATGAACATGGACAAAACAAAGATCATGTTTAATGTCCATGTCACACCTATGCCGGTAGTTGTTGGGAGCACTATGCTCGAAGTTATTGACGAGTACGTTTACCTGGGACAAATAGTCCGACTAGGTAAGTCCAACTTCGACCGAGAGGTCAATCGACGGATTCAACTCGGCTGGGCAGCGTTCGGGAATTACGACATATCTTCTCGTCAGGTATACCTCAATCTCTAAAAACTAGATTGTACAACCAGTGCGTGTTGCCAGTGATGACTTACGGATCTGAGACGTGGTCCTTCACTGCTGGCCGTATGAGGACGCTCAAGGTCGCTCAGCGAGCTATGGAGAGGGCTATGCTCGGAGTTTCTCTGCGTGATAGACTCAGAAATGAGGATATCCGCAGTAAAACCACAGTGACCGACATAGCCCAACGGATTAGTAAGCTGAAGTGGCAATGGGCCGGCCATATAGCTCGAAGACCGATAACCGATGGGGAAGAAAGGTTCTTGAGTGGCAGCCTTTTACCGGTAGGCGTAGTGTAGAGCGACCCCCACTAGATGGAGTGACGACCTGGTAAGATATGCAGGAAATCGATAGATGCAGGTGGCTCAGGACCGTGCTTTGTGGCATTACATTTGGAGGCCTATGTTCAGCAGTGGACTTGTGAAGGGCTGTAATGATGATGATGATGATGAATAGCGACGTAAGAAAATTTAAACACATCACCCCATTTTGTGCCGTGGGTATCGTAACTTAACTGAACATATGCCGGGCAGCAACACCTAAGGTGCGAGACTACGATATAGGAATTGTCATTCCGTCTGCCAAGCATGCTTTTTGAGGCAAGGCAGGGATATAATATATAGGTATAAGAATGTGGAGGAGGCGAGAAAGATGAGTCAGGATCGTGCCAAATGGAAGTCTGTAGTCTTTGCTTACCCCTCTGTGTGATAGGCGTGAGGGTTTATGTTTATATTAACTTATGTTTTGTGCAAGGAAGGTACTCATGTCGAGCTATGTTGTTTTGTGGATTAATGAAGAAGTCTCCATTACACAGAAAAGAGATTCCTATTAAAACTCTTTTTATTCTAGACTTCTGCTTCTTGGAGCTTGATCCCGGACCGTGCAATCAAATGGAGACCCGATGGGGATACGACTCTTCACTTGGCACTTGCACCTCGTTCGAGTACGGCGGCTGCGGCGGCAACAGGAACAATTTCCCCAGCCAGGAGCATTGCCAGTATTACTGTGCAACAGCGCAAGGTAATGCTATATTTACAGTTATAGCATGTATACATTTATAGGCTGTGTTGACTTCTTAACCTATAAATATTTGTAAAATTTGAACTTTTATCCTTCTTTTTTCATTATTTTAATACATTCCACTATACAACCCTGACCTTGTCTTGTTTATTAGAAAGTTTTGACGTAGAAGAGTCTACTTCGCTGGCCCAATGCGTGTTGGCGCTTTTAACGATTTTTGGTGTAGCAAATTCTACAAAAAAAAAAACACATAACATGGCTGCGTGTACCATTTAAGATTTGTTAATTTTTATTTATTTAAAAAAGTACCAATACGAATGCAAAATTAAAAGAAATCTCAGCATTTTCATTAAAATTAACATAACATTACATAAATAAAACTTATACATAAAAATTAATATTTAATATTTATCACTTAAATTTTTTCTTCAGTCCTCACAACGCGTTTGAATTTAGTGTTAAATACGAAGCGAACTATTAGTTTGACAGTTCTATTTTGTTTGGACATGAACAGTATATATCACCATTGTCTAAAACACACTTCACAATAACACGTCTTGTTTCAGACATTTGCCAACTGCCGATGCGGGCTGGCCCGTGTGACGAGTCGTTAATGCGGTGGTTCTACGACCCTGTGACCGACAGCTGTAGCCAGTTCACGTACGGCGGCTGTGAAGGCAACGATAATCGGTATGCATGAAATAGCCACATATCCTCCAAAATTCATGATTTTTTGTGGTTAGAAAGAGAAAATGAAGTTAGGTAGAGAAAACCTCATAGATACTTAATGACGTAGTGGATAGGTTATGCCGGACTAAAATCTCACGACGGTTACCATCAATGCAGTAGAGAGATCTCGGAATCCCGGTTCGAAACACATCCGCGGCCCCTCCCATGCTATTCTTGTATACCACTTGCACCCTTGCAGTGCTATTGCGATGACTTGAGTCCACTTAAAGTAGACCTTTTCCCGTATTTCTGTCAACCAGCTGCTGTGAACCAACATCTGGATTCTGATTTGAAGGATAAGAGAGTAAGTAAATTACGGACTGCTACCTACCAGGTATTTCATCTTGGACCTTGTGACAACATATCTGTGACCATCCTTGTTTGGAGTTGGTTGCATGTGTCCATGGGCTGCAGCCACATAAATCGTAATAATAAGACAATAGAAATGAATTAGTGCTCGATTACCTCCAAAACCGATGTTGCCACGTCTTAACACATACGCATTAAGCGACCGATGCCTGCAGCCGTATTATAAACATAATAAACATACAAAATGCACAATGATATCTAATGTTTCACATTACATTGCTTGGCGAGCTTGTCAACGTCCCGTGCATCGCGTTAGATTACGGTAGAACAAAAGCAGCAATGATAATTGTACAATACGAAAAGTAAAAGTAGTATGAAAGTTTACAAAAGTAAACATCATAGTAAAGTGATGTAAATGAGTTAAAACAATGATAATTAGTAAATAACCAACTTACCGATGAAATGTATGCCTTTATTAGTTGAATTACACGTCCTTGATGAGTTTTTACAACTGATTATGCTGCAGTTTACCATTATAATAACATAAATACACGTACGACGTTCGCCGCGTAACTAAACCACAAAATGGTGAATGATGTTCGTCAACACATTATAGCGGTGACAAGGTCACACGTCTATGCGACTTCTAATGTCTTCTGCGGTCACTTACCATCAGGTGAACTATGACCGCTCTAATATCATTCAAATAAATGTTATTGGAATGCTTTGGTTATCTACTCCTAATTGATGCTAAAATTGTTGCGCAGTTTCGAGAGCTTGGAGGCTTGCGAGCAACGCTGCCGAACCGGAGAAGCTGAGCCCAAGACGTCCACGACCACAACCACCACAACAACTACAACCGCTGCTCCGGTAAATATTAAGAATATTTACTACTTACTTACACAATGTTTAATTTACCTACACAGTATACATTTGTGTCTTAATGTGTATGTAAAAGGCTGTAAGTCTTTCTTATTTATAAGGATTAATTGCTTTACAATTTCTTCAAATCTTCAACAATTGTGTATTTTATTTTTAACTCATTTACTCAAAGAAAAGTTGCAGGCTATATGCAGGGTTATTTTTTACGTTCTGAATAATTAATACAAGCAAACTGTGAAAAAAAATTAATTAAAAAAGATCTCAAACATTCTATCATTTTTCTATTTTAAATTTAAGGGGACATATAATCTCAAGTAGCTTAGCAAGATCCTACGTTATGCAGAAAATATTGCAGCATAAATTTTGAAATAAATATATGGTAAAGGTGAGGATTAATGTTAAGGATTATGTTAGACGAAAACACGATTTCGTAAAATTTTCTTGATAGAAAAAAAATCCAAAGTTACCTCCAAAATAAACAATAAACCACTGTCATTCATAAAATACTTACTATAAAGCAGTGTTTATGTTATTTACTTTTTTAAAAATACCATTATTTTCACTGTAAAAAGAAATTACCTAAACAATCTGCCTCTTGAAGCGTGATACCTGCCGCCCGGTCACTTCGCTTCGGCCTTTGAAGGGGGAAGTTGTGTCGCTTACGATCAGAATATACATTACGCAACAGGACGACGTAAAATTAAAATGGGAAACAACCTTAATAAAAATAAGAAGCGACTGGCTTGGCGTTAAGAAACAGGCATAAATATGATAAACCTAATGAAATAAGTGTCTAACGACCTTTCTACTTACAGTATTAGTGATTACAAACATGTCGGTACATAGCATACGACGCCCGGGCAAGTGGGGACGAAATTAGAATTTGAGCTGACTTACTCTATCCCCTTAAAATGCGTAGTAATGCATCATTTTAACTGATTTTACTGCGCACGCACATTCGTAAGAGTCGATCGGTAGGCAAAAATGTTGTTCCTCATGAATCACATTAAATTTAGGATAATTATAAAAGTAGAAACCTTATTTACTCATATTTTCGAATATTGCAATAATAGTTTATCATTATTTATATAGTTGAACTTAAGTTAAAAATTTGGCTACTTTTTGAAAAATAACACCGTATATATCATACTACTGGGCACAAAACAATGTGGAGGGCCTAGAAAAATAATATTAAATTATTTAATATACGTAATTTTGACGGAGGTGTCAAATTTTATTCTTGTCGACTGGTATTACCACACCTTCAAGAACTAAATAAGTATTCCTTACGGAATTACGAATATGTTATTATTGAGAGTAATGATGAGCTAATGATGAAGTGAATTATTTACCATTAAAATTGGAAGCGACAGTCGTCCAATGACTATAAATTTGACTACTGTCGTGAATTACTCACTTACACAAGTATTTAAGCTTACCTAAAATGTAATCTGTTACTAGTAATCTATGAAAAATATTCAAAAAAAACATTTACACTTCTTTATTTACTGGAGCAGTATCTTCCGCTGCTCCAGTTTTAGTTGCTAAACTGTTCTTGAAATGTTTATAACTTTACAAATATACAGGTATATTCTTAAACGATTTCTTTCAACGCCAAACAGATCGTAAATCTAGACTTAAAATTACAATTAAATTTGCTTCATGCCCCGTCGGGATTGCACGCGGTATGCTCTTTATTTTGAGACGAGTACTTCTCTTTAATTAAATTCAGAATAATTTCCGTTGATACTGAGTCTAATTTAAACCCAGCCCATTTTTAATACCACATAGGAAAATACAAATGGAACTCTCGTACCACCAAAATACTAAATAATTCGTTCCAACAGGTGGAAGCGATACCACAAAACTGTCAAGTGTCGCCCATTTTGGAGGAATGCTCTGGAGCGAGCATAGTGTGGTACCTGGACACTGATCGGCACGAATGCGTGGTGCACGAGAACGCGGCCTCCGGGGTCTCGTGCAGGAACACGGGGGTATTCAACTCGCAAGAGGCCTGCGAGAGGAGTTGCGGTGCCTTCCGTGGTATCGGTAAGTTTCTCGTCTTTGTGGTACAAGTGGATACACTGGACGATATAATAGACATCTACATCTATCCTCAATTAAGACACAAAATGCAGATGCGTTTTCACCCCTGAGGACTGATATGGAATGCCTCCTTACCAGTAAAAACGGTCTCCGGTTATCACCGAACTGAACACAGCATTATTCTACTGTTTCACGCTGATATCCTGTGAAAGCGTGTGTCCTACCCCGTGTCTGGCCAACCCATTCACGCTGCAGCAATAATATGGTAGCAGCGTGGCTCTACCACGTAACACGTTAACCGTTGCCCTTACCGTAACGTTCACGTTCATCACGTTGAATTCTACTGTTGAGTCAAGTGCTGAACGTAGGCCCCCACAAAGGTTGTCTCCACAGAAATCTAAATATTGCCTTATTATTTAGATTTCTGTGGTTCTCATAGAGAGGATATTTGCGATAGTTGGCACGCTTGTCAAGCCGGTTGGCAACCGCAGTTTTTATTTTTATTCGTTATATTTGGAAGGCGCTGCTGCCCAACTCCTGATTTATTCCCCTCTGTCACCTATAACGACAGCCACGGGATAATATGGGATAAGTAGTAGAATTCAGAATAGTATATGGTAGTATGGTATATATGAATACAGTATGGTATAAGTAGTAGTAGAATAGAATTCTTACACCGCCACTCCACTGTAACTATATGACACTGTGACTATATGACCCTGCTTATAGACTAACCTAAAGCGCCTTAAAGTAGTCTAAAGCGAAACTTTCTTGCCACCTATAGGTCAACGGACCAAAAAGCCACAAATATATTTATGTTCAAATGTCATTTAAAAATTTTAAATTCATCTTAAATCCATCTTAAATCCTATGGGGTTAGTAGGGGGCATTTTATACCTATTTAATACAAACTCGAATTCAAAATATTTATTGTAAGTTATCTTACCAGCTTAACCATCCTTTTCAGGTATTACGATAATAGACAGAATAAAATTACGTAGGTATAAGGTACCTAAGGGTAATATGGTCACCTAAAGTTTTGTCGCCCTATAAAACCAAAACTAGGAAGAGCACGGAGATGAAAACACAAATTTGTATAAATAACAAATATATTTAGAAAAAATAAATAAACAGGTTTTGGAAATTTCTAGGAACACTTCGAAAAATCTATTAAGAAAAAAATTATTACACTACACCATACAAAGTTCGTCGAAAATATTTTTTACTATAATGTCCACTGTCAAAATGGTTATAATGCATGGATAAAGCAGCGCCCTTTTGACCCTTAATTGTTTAATTGAGCAAAGAATCGTAATAATCGTATCGGAAAGGTAACACAAAGCCATCTATGCAAATAAGGTTTTTGAGTTATAAGAACGTGACCATATTAACCGGATGACTATATTACCCTCACGTACTATATATGTAATTAGATTTATTGAATAGGTTAATATTGTAGCTATTTTAATCCAAATTGTAAAAACAGTTTTGTATTACATATTATTTTAATTACATTTTTATATATTATCTGTAATATCACGCCTGGCATTTTTTTCATAAAACTAAAGTGCCTATTTTTTATAAAACTACTAACATTCCAACCAGTTGTAATGTGATATTGCAGCCCATGGACAGCTGACACTAACACCAAACAAAAAAAGGCTACATATGCTCTGTCACCTCTGAGGTCTGAGATGGAACGCCTCAATCCTGGAATAAAATTAAATGACCATGAAACGTGATTTATTTTTCATTAGAGGTTTGCCGGTACCCTGTGGACCCCGGTCCTTGCCGCTCGTTCCAACCGAAGTTCTACTTCGACGCGACCACAAGCAGCTGCCAGCAGTTCATGTACGGAGGATGCCTCGGAGGACCTAACAGATTCTCCACATATGAAGAGTGTGAACAAGTGTGCAAACCGGAGTCTGGTAAATATTTTCTACTTCTTTGCAGGCCATATCATTTGACGGTTTGATATCTCAGTGGCTTTTGGCTTAGTGTTTGGTTGTGATACTGCAGGTTCCAGGATTCGGGTTCCGCATGTTCATGTGCAATTTATGTTTGTCAAACATCTCCACTATAGAGAAGAAAATTCTACTGACTTTCAAATAAAACTAGGTCTGAAAAATAAATATCATGAAAGCACAAATCAAGTAATATCAGCGACTGTGGGGCTAAGATGCGGCTGGGTGGTCATTGGACAGTCTTAATAATTCATCAAACTTCAACTTTAGTTTTTTTTTTACCATAAAGTTCAAATCATTATTACTATTATTTTTAGTTTATAGGAACTATAAAATCGATTTTTTCGAAAATTAACACACAGCCAGGCATTCATTATGCATAAATGCGTCAAGTGCAATTGATTTCGAGACAATATATTTATTTCTGCTTGAGATTTGCGAGATGAAAAAGATTGATAATGTACAAAGAAAATTATATATATGACCAGACAGAATTTTTGTCACGGCGGAAAATTTGAAAACATTTGCACTCTCTATTACTCACTCTCATAGATAGTCGGTATCATAGTCCGACTCTCATGGGACGACAATCTGACACGATTGAAGAGGAAACAGGTGTAGCATCTGATGAAACTGCTTTTCGAGAAACGGGTTCCTGGCTCTAGACTGCTGCTGAGAATTTCTTTGATAGGAAAACTCCAAAACCCTTTAACTGATTTTGACCCGACTTGGTATTCGATCCCAGGTCGAATCAACAATCGTGTTTAAGGGCCTGTACTACTTCAATTCAAATTCTAATTTTGCCCCCACTTCCCCGCGCGTCGTATGCTATGTACCGACATGTTTTAATCGCTAATACTGTAAGTAGATAGGTTGTACGATACTTATTTCATTAGGTTTAACATATTTATGCCTGTTTCTTTACGTCAACCCAGTCGCTTCTTATTTTTATTAAGGTTATTTCCCATTTTAATTTCACGTCGTCCTGTTATATGTATTCTGATCGTAAGCGGCAAAGTTTTCCCGTTTGAAAGCCGAAGCGAGACTGATCGGGCGGCAGGGAACACGCTTCAAGGCTCCGATAGTTTAGGTAATTTCTTTTTACAGTGAAAATCATGGCAATTAAAATAAAATAAAAAACATAAGCCCTGCTTTATAGTTAGTTCAGTTAGTATGCAAAGTGCATAATCTAATTTAAAATATTTTATGAATACCAGCTGTTTATTGTTCAGTTTGGGAGATAAATTTGGATTTTTTTCTATCGAGAAAATTTTACGGAATCTTGTTTTCGTCTAACATAGTACTTAACATTAATCCTCAATTTTACCATATATTTATTTCAAAATAAATGCTGCAATATTTTCGGAATAACGGAGGATCTTGCAAAGCCATTTGAGGTAGTATAGGCCCTTAAGACCAACTAACGTAGCAATCGGCAAAGTACAAACTTACGATTCAAACGGACATATGAATCGGACTTTATGGCCCTTGAAACGTGGCGATTGGTTGGAATTTGGATTTTCAAATATAGTGCCCTTTACACCTTTCAAGTAGTTGAAAATTTCCACGCTTGCCTGAAAATTAACATTAAAATAGCTCTTAAGCGATACATTACAGTGCTTATTTTCCAAAATCACTAGACCCATGCAAGCAGCGTCCAGAACCCGGCAACTGCCTGGCATATCTGCTGATGTGGTACTACGATGAAGATCGCAACGAGTGCAACCAGTTCGTATACGGCGGCTGCAACGGGAACGATAACAGGTATATATTAACCATCGCAACAAAACCGGTTACGTTTAAAAAAAAAAACAATGTTATAGTTGCCACAGCTACAAGCTCTCTATTCGGCTGCTTAAGATAGCTTAAATTAAAACAACTTTAAGCTATCGGTAAATCATTGAACGCGATTTTTTTTTGGATATAGGGATTTCAATTTACTAAATGTACTGCAAAAAGGCTCGAAAGAGAAAACTGAGGTTTTTTTTTAAATATAGAAAATTTTCATAGCTACGTCTATCATCGATTAAGAGTCAAAATAATGATGTGTCGTCGTTTCACAGTTTACAGTTAAAAAAAAGTAAAAGTTAAGATGAAATAACTCGTTAACTCCGTAAAGGAACTCTGGTTCTCTACACTCATCACACGTAACACAGCAGCCGAGCGCTGCCATTTTAAGCTGGTATTCTGTACGAGCGCGGTTCTTCCCCGTTTGAGTCGACCGATTCGTACTGCCATAATGCTTCATCACGACCATATAAGATAATTCATGTACATTTTATAAACGCTGCGTATGAAGCTTACAGCAGGCCTTGCCTCTTTTGTCGTTTGCTCATATTAAAAAAAAATCACTTAATTTGTGTGAAAGAAATATTTTTCTGAACTGATTGCCGGTCTTCTTATTTTACAAGGTTTGACACACGTGAAGAATGCGAGGTTCGGTGCAGAAAGCAGCCCATACTCACAACAACCACCACTCCCATCACCGACAGCACCACCACGAGCAGTAGTGCGGCTCCCACGACAACTGCCTCATCCATCACGACACAGGAGACGGTAAGTTGTAGCAAAGTGATTATCATCCTGTCACTGTACTATATAGGCTTCCTTTCATATCTGTGCTTGTAATCAGGGTAATGTATTCTACAACGTGACACACTGATAGTTACGAATATGTCAAATACGCGATGACATTGATCGACACCGGTCTCCAGTGCTTAACACTTGCGATGTATAATATTCTAGTATAAATTATAGATGGCTATTAGATAGTACTACGAACTGCTTGAGACATAATTAAATTAAATCCAAGTCCAAGCATATCAGTGCGAGAATTCAATATACTGTAAGCTCATTCAAGTTTTATAGCACTGGGTGAAAAACGAGCACACAGTCCACCTGATGGTAACTGGATGCTGTGACCTATGGACATCCACACTTATACTCAATTAAGAATCAAAATCAAAATGCGTTGTCACCCCTGAGGACTTAGATGGAATGCCTCGATTCCAGTAAAAAGGGTCTTCCGTTCTCTACACTCACCATACGGGACACAGCAGCATTACGCTGCTATTTTACGCTGGTATTCTGTGAGAGTGGTCCTGGACAGATTCGTGCTACAACTATAATATAGCTGTAGCGTGGCTCTACCACGTAAAAAATAAGTTTTTGTAAAGCACCTGAAGCCGGTATCAAAAATAAGTTTACGGCCCTCAAGATACAGGAGAAAATACTACACTGGGGTTACAATACAATAACTTTAATAAATAATACAACACTGTTTATTACACTAAGGAAATATTAATATACGTAACGAAAGTAAACGGGTATTCCCAATAGTTCTACTAAATAGTCGGACAAGTAAGATTACTGGGAATTGTCTTACCAAGTAGGCCTCACTGATAAGGCCACTGTAGAAAGAAAATTCTTAGTAGTCCTACACTTTGAAATACGTGGAAGTTGGGGGGAGGGGGGAAGGGTAAAATTAAATGAAAATGGAATTAAACGTGATTATCAAAACTGGTCTTATTGAATAGATAACTTATTTCTTGCATATGCTGTACACAGGCGATCGAAGAACAATGCCGCACTCCAGAGTCCTTGGAGCCGTGCGGAACCAAGGCTACAGTATTCTATTACGATTCGTCGCGACGAGCGTGTCTAGCGGCCGACTTCGGCAATTGTCGTCATCCCAATTCTTATCGCACTGAGGAGGAGTGCGAGAGGCGATGTGGAGCTTTCCGTGGACTTGGTCAGTACAACTTCTAGACCTTTATATACCGTTACCGTTACAGCCTAGTAAAGTCCACTGCTAAACATAGGCCTCCCCCATGATTGCCTCTCAGGGGGGATATTTGCGATAGCTGCAGTTTTATATTTAGTCGTTATTGGTATGACGCTACTGCTCATTTCCTGATTTGTTTCCCTCTGTCGCTTCCTACGAAATCTACGAGATGATATGGGTTAATGGATATTCATTCAACACCACAACAAGGTAAGGAACTTTGTTCATATAAGTAAGGATGATCACATAGTGTACTTGATGGTAAGTGGATGCTGCAGTCCAAGGGCATTGATATTTATCTTCGATACCTAATTATTATTACCCTTGAGGATCAAGAATGGATGTCATTCATTCACAGTAAAAAGATAATCCGTTTCACAAAAAAAAATTACGCTGCTGTCTTACACTAGTGTATAAGAGCGATTTCTTGCCTGGTCCGACCTATTCTTGCAGCGGCCATAATCACACAACAAAACTGTGGCGTAACGTTTAATAACTCTTAAAAAGTTACGAAGCAATCAAATTTTAAATAGTAAGGCACGTGATGGTAATATAGTCACCTTAAGTTTTCCGCCCTATTATTTGGTATAATAAACTAGGAGAAGGACAGATAAAAATACAAAGTCGTATACTATAACCAATATATTTAGAAAATATAGCAAACAAGCTTTGGCAATAATTAGAATAATTAGAACACTTCTACAATCTACTTAAAAAAACTAACGACATTACACAATACTAAAATCGACTAAAATATTTACTATAATGTGAACTGTCAAAATAACGTCGATAAAGCAGCGCCCTTTTGATTGACCGATGAGGAGCTATCGTGTCACAAAGCAGCCATCTATGCAAACAAGGTTGTAGCTTTTTAGTTATAAGCAAGTGACCTATTAAGGAGATATAGGTAGTCAGCTCAAATTCTAATTTCGTCCCCACTTGTCCGCGCGTCGTATGCTATGTTTGTAATCACTAATACTGTAAGTAGAAAGGTCGTTAGACACTTATTTCATTAGGTTTATCATATTTATGCCTGTTTCTTAACGCCAAGCCAGTCGCTTCTTATTTTTATTACGGTTATTTCCCATTTTAATTTTACGTCGTCCTGTTGAGAAATGTATATTCTGATCGTAAGCGACACAACCTCCCCCTTCAAAGGCCGAAGCGAAGTGACCGGGCGGCAGGAATCACGCCTCAAGAGGCAGATTGTTTAGGTAATTTCTTTTTACAGTGAAAATAAAGGTATTTAAAAAACGTAAATAACATAAGCACTGCTTTATAGTTAGTACAGTTAGTATGCAAAGTTTCATGATCGTATTTAAAGTATTTTATGAATAACAGCAGTTTATTGTTTATTTTGGAGGTAACTTTGGTATTTTTTTCTATCGAGAAAATTTTACGAAATCGTGTTTTCGTCTAACATAATCCTTAACATTAATCCTCAACTTTACCATATATTTATTTCAAAATTAATGCTGCAATATTTTCGGCATAACGAAGGATCTTGCTCAGCTACTTGACATTATATTTCCCCTTAACTGGATGACCATATTACCCTCACGTACTATAGTCATAAAATTATTTGTTCAAAAATGATTTTAGTGTAGTCATAATAGACATCGAAATCGAATAAAAGTTAATCTGTAAAAAAAAGTTGATTTTTGTCTTAAAACAATCGGATTGAACAAATATACAGATGTGTGCGGTTCTCGACTCGACCCTGGTCCATGCCAGGAGACTGGAATAATGAAAGTGTACTGGGACGCGGAATCTGGCCGTTGTCTACCGTTTGCGTATGGTGGCTGCCTCGGCGGACCCAACCGCTTCTCCACAGAGGACGAATGTGAAGAAATCTGCGGAGCCACTGGACCCGGTGTGTACATCAGCATTTGGCCGTACCATCATTTTACAATACCTGTTTTAAAGTTGACTTCTTTCTTCCATCAATCATTAGTATTTAGAATCTTAATCATAGTTAACATTCAGTAGTTTACCTGTGACTTCTAATTAGATAAACTTACTATAGTATTTCATATTCTATTGAGAGTTGGGCAATAGTTGTCATTTTATAATTTTAACAGCAAACAAACAATATAGGTATATACAATGCAATTACAGCAACCCTCAATAGATTTTCGATCTTCAACTAGACCAAGCCAATAAGGCACAATGAACTTCATTCTTCAAATACTCCGTTAGTTAGCGTTTGAAAATATTCCATTGCGTTCCATGACTTTTTCTGCCACCAGGGCAGCGCCACTTTTGGATAAGGTGAAATATTTATTAGTACATATCAGGTAAGTAACTTTGTTCTAAAAATGTAATGACTAACGTTTCTCTCTGTACTATTAGTTACATTTTACAATAATTAGATTGAAAATAAATACAGACAGTAAACAGATAAAAGTAGATTTTTTTTTAAAAAAGTGGAAATAATTATTAGAGATGGGACGAATCTGGATTTTACCGAATACGAATATTCGGCCGAAAGTTCGGTAAAACTTTGACTGAACCAAATATTTGACCGAACATTATTCGGCAGGATCACCTCGGTACACCTAACCAATTTATATCGAAACTAGTTAAGGTAATGCAAGTGGGATTAGCGCTGGACCTTGCACCTCGTTTCCCCGCCACACCTGATATGTTATTGCATCATCTAGTAGGTACTGAGCAAATTGCCGGCACATGCTTGTTTCGACTATTTTCGTGAGAAGTATTTCGTTATATTTTTTTGAGAAACTGACGACCAAACTAAAGTGAAATGCACTAATGTAATGTAATGTTTCTTTGTTTGATTACAAAAACATTTTATTAAGCTTTCTATTTGCTATAATTGGAAACAAATCTACAGTGTCTTAAAAACATAACGCTATACAAGTAGATTTAACCCATAAGTAAAATATACTTTCAACGGTAAATTATGAAAGACATGGCATTACTCATACATGGTTTCAATACATTGGACACCTTGACCACTTTTATGAATGTTCGGTGATTTAGCCGAATATTCCGAATACGAATATTCGGTAAAGCTGCCGTAAATATTTCGAATACCGAATATGAAACGAATATTCAGCCCATCTCTAATAATTATAGAGCAAACCACTGAGGCTTTTTGTGTATTAATATATTCTCCATAAACTGATAAACTATTATATAAAACTAATATCTCAATTGTGACAAAAACTTCACTTCAGTGTCAACTAGCGACATCTGGTGAGCGGTGAGATAAGCTCTCTTTGGCAGTAGGCGATTGAAATGGCGCCCAAAACCCAAACAAATATGGCGACAATTTTTATTTTTTTAAATGGCAAATGGAAATATACCTGTCAAGGTAGTTATTGAAATGGTTAAACATAAATTCGTTACTGCTTGTTGGCTTGGTCAAGTAGGGGTCAATATATAAACTAATTAACTAGAACGCTATAAATTATTTTAACTATCTACTTCGCAATAGTAGTGTATAACAAGTATTTTACCTAATCGAATATTCGTCGACACGAACTGCGACAAAGAACCGCTTGCTTGTCCCGGGTGACTAACATTGTGGGGTGGTGGGGTGTGGGGGAAGCAGACCCGGCGTGCCTGCAGCCGCTGTCGATGGGCTCGAGTGAGTGCGGGCAGCCCGCACGACGCTGGCACTACAGCACCAGCTATGGCGACTGTCTCTCCTTCATCTACTTCGGCTGCGAGGGCAACCTCAACAACTTTGTTTCCTACGAGGAGTGTGCCAACCTGTGCAGGATTCCACCGACCGCCGGTACAATATATCATCGCTTTCCGTTCGCCAGCTCTACCACGCTGCCTTGCCTCGGGCTCAGCATTTCTGTCGCAACCTCTGTGTCGTCGGTATCAACTTTCTATATTTTAATAACTAAATGTTCAGAGACTCTGGTTTATTCAGCGTGTGTAGAGCCGGTATAAGGATCATCGTCGTAATCAGCTAGTGCATTGAACTCTTGCACCGCTTTTACACGCTTTCTTTCTTGCTCTCGCACAGTGCACTACTTACGTGTTTACAGCAATTGACTATCTCTGTTTCGCAAATGTTGCTTCAAGTATGACGTGTCCTATGTACCTATATTCGAAGGTCAGTATTATTTCCTTAAAAACTCATATTATGGTTGTATATTGTTGATATGAAATTGCACTATTCTTTGATGTGTAAAACATGTAAAAATTAAGAAAAATATTAAGTTAAGTGTGGCATGTTTGTATTATGTGTTCGACTATATGGAATATATGGATCATATCCAATTTGAATACGTACTCAAAGTTTAGTGTATAGTACCAACTCTTTTAACTTTTTATACAAGTAGCAAAGTACTTACCGGTCTTCAGCGTGACGTGACCAGATTTAATAGATTTCTACTTCCTTAGTAGAAAGTCTTTTGAAAACATATCTTGGTATTGCCAAATTAGCACCTTTTAGTAGATCAAAATATTTTTGGAGGAATTTTTGTTTATTATCGGTTTCTCTTTTCGTCGTAGTAGTTTTACAAGCACAATTCTCAGAGCTTGTTAAAGAGAATTCCCTCTTAAACAAGCTCTGAGTTTTAAATTTATTAAGTCCGAATACGAAACGAATGACCTTGCTCATCTCGTGGCGAACCACGCGCTGTCTTTCGAACATCACGTGCGTTAGCTGTACGAGTACGCTAGCTCGGCAAGCAGAGTAATGAATAACAGAGAGCATTGCTTACTTCTTAATTAAATCCTTCTTATTTATAATTTTAGTTCCTACAGATTATACATTCTGTACTTTATTCGTTACAAACATACAAAAATAATAATCTTTCCCCTTTATAATATTAGTATACATTATAAGTTCCGTAAAGTAAAGTTATTCTGTAAAGAAAAATTATTGAATTGACATCAATTTTTTTTTCTGAATTGGTGCATCGTACGTAAAATACTTCACTAAAAAACAAAAGTTATTTATAGGCAATACAAACACTTGTTTCCGTGCGAAATACGAACCCACATCCTTAAAACGTCACGACCCCGGGAAACCAATTTCGACCCAGGGGGACATAAGCGAAAACAGATAATTTGTAACTGTAATTTGTATGAATAATTATTAATAATGTCTATTTATTTTGTAAATTTTTTTTAAAAGGGTAAGTATTTCGTATGAATAGGAAAATAATAGATATAAGATTTTTAAAGTAATTTGGCTTGGGGGTCTGAGGTGTCAGTTAATTTTAGAAAAGGGGTCTCTTGCCCATAATAGTTTGGGAATCCCTGGTCTAACTGATGGTAAGTGGTGGATGCAATGGCCTATAGACATCTATATCTGTTCTCAATTAAGAATCAAAATGAAAGCACTCAACGGCTCCGACGTAAAAGTTTCGCAGAGTTTTCGTTTTTATTGTAGAATAAGTGTAACAATTGAGCACACAGTTCAATTAATGGTAAGTGGATGCTGTGGCCCGAAAACATCTGCATTTATCCTGGATTCAGAATCAAAACGCAGATGCGTTGTCACACCTAAGGACTAAGATGGAATGCCTTGTTTCCAGTAAAAAGAGTCTCCTATATACTCCACTATAATATACTTACCATACGAAATACAGCAGTATTACGTTGCTATTTTACGCTGATATTCTCGGAGAGCCTGATCCTGGTGGAGCCACCCATTCGTGCTACATAATATAGCTGCAGTGTGGCTCTATCACGTAAACTGTAAAGGTAACGTAGCTGTGTATCCGCAGAGAGCAACGAGGTGGAGCCCGTGTGCGAGCGGGAGAGGGCTGCGTGCGCGGCGCTGCGCTGCGCGTACGGCGTACAGCGCACTCGCACGGCGGCCGGCTGCGAGCGCTGCACGTGCGTGCAACTGGAGGTGGACTGCGCGCCGCTGCGCACCGAGTGCGAGCGCCTCAAGTGCACCTACGGCCTCCTCAGGACCACCGGCGACGACGGCTGCGAAAGGTAACTCTACACCGCATAATAATTTCTTATATTTACATGAATACTTAACGTTGAAAAACACTAATTTTATGGATTTTATGGAATTTCATTTAATTTCGAGTGCATAACGACGCATGGTCACGGGAGAAATTGAAGTGTTTGACGTCCCGATGTCATAGTTAGCCCGGCTACCCTCAGTTTTTGAGTATAATGTTTTTGGTCCGATCTACGCAGAACAAGGCTTCAATATCTACGCTTGGGTCTTGATTTAATATTATTAATAATAGAATCCCAAGCAGGTGGTAGCGCTCAGCTATCATTTCTATTGTAATTAAGACATTGTTTGTTTTGTAATTTTCTTACGAATCATCCTCGAATGTACTGTATGGTATATGGGACGATCCCCGCTAGGAGCCTTAATTACATAAGGCGCGGCTGAACTATATTTTCAACGGATTAGTAAGCTGAAGTAGCAATAGGTTGGCTATATAGCTCGAAGAACCGACAACCGATTAGAAAGAAAGGTTCTCTGGTGGCAATGCGTACTGGTATATGAAATGTAGGGCACCCTCCACTAGATGGAGTAACGACCTAGTAAGATATGCAGATAGGTCGATGGATGCAGGTGGCTCAGGACCGTGCTTTGTGGCATGCCTTGTGGGAGGCCTATGTTCTACAGTGGCGTTGTGAATAATGATAAACTTCTTTTAATACGTGGTACAACCATGCTGCATTTATTATGGTTATAGCACGAATGAGTCGGCTCGACCGGGGAAAGGCCACGCTCTCACATAATACCAGCATAAAACGGCAACTTTATACTGCTACGTTTCGGATGGTAAGAGTGGAGAACCAGAGACTCTTTTTTACTAGAAACGAGACCTTCTATGTTAGTCCTCAGGGGTGACAACGCATCTGACAATCATCATTTTAATTTAATTTAGATGTAGATGTCTATGGGCCAGCATCTGCTTACCATACGGTGGACTGTGTACTCGTTTCTTACCCTTAATTTATAAAAAAAAATATGTAAATAGTGCAAAATATGAGTCTCTGAAAAATGCTTTTCGTTTATCGATAAGATTAACGTGCGGTAAAGTTAAATAAAGGTACTGAATCCGCAACTTGTATTCGTCACTGATGACAAGAGAGTTCCACTCCCACTTGCTATTTCTCATAATGTAAACTGGGCCTAAGTACAGCCATTCAGCGAGGAAACGCAGCAAGCATTTTTGAAACTATACCATGGAAGTTTTTATAGTTTTAAATAAAAGCTTACTTAATTCTGAGTTGTTCAGTCGTTGTAGTAAACAAAAATAATAGTTATTGTGTTCCATTTTGTGCAAATTAGAATGGTAAGAATTATCGTAATAAAAAACATTGTTTACCATCAAACAGGTGCAAATGCCTGGATCACCCGTGTGCAAACAAAGTGTGCGCGGAGGGCGAGAGATGCGTAGCGACCGCATTCCGAGACCCAGTGCTGCAGGAGATTAGCTACGTAGCTGGATGTAACATTGGTGAGCATAAAGAATTTAAGAACATAAAAACATTTTTCAATCTTTGACAAAACTGTTTTATGTTTTCATAGAAGTAAGGGTTACATCTTAGACCGGTTTTAGCGCTCGACCGACCGTCGGTGCGTAGGTACGTCGGTCGCGCTTGTCATTTGTATGAAAATTCACAAGTCGTGACAGTGTTCGATCGACCGTACGCACGCGTATATTGCTACGCACTGTGTACGAGGTCCGTCGGTCTAGCACGTCCGCATGCGTACCGTCGGTCGACCGATGCGCTATGGAAACATATTTAACGCGTTCAGTGCTACACCGTCTCCAGTATTATATATTAGTCTATGCTACACCGATTGGTGGACTAACCGTACGGATGCTCGTATCATCGCCAAAAATATCGAACCTACTAGTTTACAACTTCAATAATATTGTATGTCCTTTTAGTGTAATGATTTCTTAAATTTACGCGAACACTACACATTGAATAAAACTATTATTTACGGTCACGGGGGGGGACTGGGGGTCCCCCCGTGACCGTGGGCGCTGTAAAGCACCCGAAACGTCGGGATAATAATAAAAATAAATTAAAGTAATTAAACGCGATAAAATCCGTAAATAGTTTTATTCAATGTGTCCTTTTAGTGATTTAAGTAATGTTGATCAAACATGGTATATATCGACACCGAACGCCTAATTACCGAAGTTTGTCTTCCTGAACTTCTGTGGGGAAAAGGCCACGTGTTATACAAACACCGTGTTGCCAAGTTAAAGGCCTGGGAAGAAGTTTGTACAGCTTTGTGTCCGAATTTCGATGGGTGCACGTGATATCTACGTCTTCTGTTCCTTGTACGTTTACGAACATAGTAAGAAGCAATTAAATAATTTGCAAACGCGTCCATTTACGTGTGTACGTGTTTGTGATTGTACCAGTCCGGCCAGTTCGGTTGGTCAGGAGAGCACTGAACGTTACAAAATGACAATCGGTTATGCGTATCCTCGGGAACGATGGTACGCACTGACAGTCGGTTGAGCACTAAAGCCGGCCTTAGAAATAAGAACTCAGTCACAGACTAAAGTCGGTTTCTTTAATCATTTGACACAGTCAAACTTCATACATTAGTGATCGATTACAGCGAGGGTACACCGAATTACATCCACGCCTCATTTATTTATTTTTAATTCAAATACTATCTTTTAAATATGACTGATCTATCTATCTTTTAAATCTGACTGTAGAGTCTACTCTCTCACAAATTATACTTAGTAATTTAATAATCGTATTACATATCCGAATGAAGTAGTAATTAAATAGTAATTATGATTAGTTGGCACTAATGAATTATTACCACGTGCGCACCGGTAGAGGAAAACATCGTTAGGTAAAACTACCCTTCAAGCATGAGGAATATAGAAATAACCTACATGTTTGAGGAATAATAGAATTAACCTACATGTCTGAGGAATAATAGAATTAACCTACATGTCTGAGGAATAATAGAATTAACCTACATGTCTGAGGAATAATAGAATTAACCTACATGTCTGAGGAATAATAGAATTAACCTACATGTCTGAGGAATAATAGAATTAACCTACATGTCTGAGGAATAATAGAATTAACCTACATGTCTGAGGAATAATAGAATTAACCTACATGTCTGAGGAATAATAGAATTAACCTACATATCCGACGAAAAAAATCAAGGATATGTGATATTGTGAAGACACAGACGCATTGGAGCAGCTTAGCGTACTCATTGTCGAATTACACTTTCCGTAATAAGACGAGGTGACGAGGTCTGTGCTGTGCCCAGCTGTAGGATGTTTATAGGCTATAACTTCACTTTATGATCAATCTGTTGTCATAAATGACGGCTCCGTGGCGCAGTGGTTTAACAATGAGATGTGGCGCTGAGGGCCGCGGGTTCGAATCCGGCACGGAACAAGTATTCCGGTATTATAAAACATTTCCGGTTCTGGTTTGTCCTTGTGAAATGTATGTATGTAAATTTTAAATAGCCTCTTTAAAAAAATCTATGTCCAGCAGTGGATTGTTGGGCTGACGTTGGTATTGGTTCGCAGTGAACAAGACTGGCAGCTGCCCGTCGGTGGAGGAGCTGCGGCCGGTGGAGGGCTCATGCCGGCGAGAGTGCAACGACGACGCGGACTGCCGCGGCGCGGGCAAGTGCTGCGAGCGCGGCTGCAGTCAGCTGTGCCTCGAGCCCACAACCGCCACCGCTACAGCAGCCACCAGCCCCGCACCCAGGACCACCGTATACGTGCCCGGTGAGTACATTGCCTAAGCGCAAAGTGAGTACGCCACCAGCGTATCCACTTAGAACCACCCCCCCCCCCCCGCCCGCGTGTACGGTGAGTACTCCGCATGCGTGCCTGGTGAGCAAAAAGTACATGGAAATATATGAAAAAGATATATCAGGTAATATTTTTTTGTATGAACGAATTGTGGTTTTGCGTAGGAGTCGATCTCAGGACCTGCGTCTCAAATTGTCTGGTGTCAGGACCAATAATAACCTAACATAAGATAGAGAAGTAAAATTTTCTGAAAATATAAATAAAATAATGAATAAAATACTACTATAAAAAGTCTTTAATGGAGAGATAGAGAATTCTTTCCGCAAGAGATGTAAAGAGGATGATAGTGTCAACCAATACAGCGTATTTATAAGACCGGGGCCTCGTCAATCTATATACTTATAGTCAAAGAAACAACGTATAAAAAATAACTAAGATTGAGAAATAACGTATAAAATAGGTACGGAATCTAAGTATATCTTCAATAACCTATTAAGATATCAATAAAATTCTGTCTTAAATTTGTAATTCTGACCTATGAATATTTAAAAAAAAACTAAAGCCTTTGATTTTTGCTAACAGAACTACCACAAGCACCACAGGCGAACACAGAGACTGAACCAGAGGTGACTGCTGAAGAAGGAGGCAAGGCGACACTTCGCTGTCTCTTCCACGGCAACCCACCGCCCAAGATCACCTGGCGGCACGGTGAGATAACGGTTCGTATAACAATTTACATTTTCTTTTCATTTTACGCTAACTTGTATTGTCAGGTATATTGTATAGCTGGGGTATATACTAAAAGTTTTGCGCAACTAAAAAATAAAACAATTTATATGTAAAGTAATATGTCTAGATATTGCTTTTAAAAGTATTCTTCATTACATTGTAAACAATTTCATTTGTACATATCATTTTCGAAAACACAATGTAACGCCCCCCCCCCCCCTATCTCTCTATGTTTTGATTTTTCTAAATGATCTTCCTAAAGGTTTAATAATAGGCTGTTTGTGATATTTTTGGCGTGATCGTCTTAGTTAGGTCCCTTATTTACGTTGTGTTTGTTTAGTAACTTAGTTTTTTTAGGTGTCTTTTGGAAGAATGAATACTCACTAGAGCAATTGAAAGCTGTTGGTAGTGCCTTATAAGCTAAGTGAACCCCGTTCACGAAGACATGGCTCGAGAAAGGTTAAAAACATAAAACGTCCCTATTGCTCTTGTATCAGGTTTACATTATTTTTTTATTTATAATTATCCCTTCCCGCTTGGAAAAGGCTCACAACATATTTATACAAATATTGTATCGGCTTATTTTATAAAAAATGTAGGGGAGGCACACGGCCACACACACGCCGTGCACGGTGAGCGCCAACCATTTTGATGCACTCCCCCCGAAGGGAAAGCTAATTCGGGAACTGGACCGTAGTCCACAGCAAAATAACTGGGGAACCAGTAAATGAGGCTTGGCCCCTTGTTAGTGCGTAAGCACAAACATCGACCGAAGTCGCGCATGTCAATGCGTGTAAACGCCATACAGAATACGAACGAATCCAGCCACAGTGAATGTACGTCACACGGTTTAGGCAAATAGGCACACTGGTCGTAAACCATCCGTGAGCGTCACCATCTGCCAAACCGCCGCTCCTGCAGCCGTGATGTAAGTGTATGGCATCACCACTAATTGCATGATCAGCACGGCTCACCTCAAGGAAATGGGGTCTCACGTTGTACGGCTTGCGGCCGCAGCCTTGAGTCTCCTCAGATCCTCCCGCCAGCTACCACCCGCATGAGGTCGACACATGTGCTCCACCAACCAATGCAACGGCAGATATAGCCAAAAGGCAGTTATAAGATGTTAGAAATAATTTTCCATCAGAACGGGTTTGTGTCACTAACGTTGAGTAAATGAATTTTCGATCATGTTTGTCTCATCCACCAACAAGTTGCCTTCAATCATTCAAAGGTGGGAAAGTTACAGAGATATATTATTATGTTGTTATATAAAACATCGTGGAGGTCAGACAGTCTGCAGCCCCGTAAAGAAGGGACCCGACTTGGGCAAAGCTACTTAGGTGTGAGTCAAACCAAGACGCAGAGAGCGCCATTGAGAATAGCGTCCCACCAAACAACCATCGCAGAAACGCAATGCTGCAGAACGCAACAAGCATCAATACGACTATCGTCGGGCTTACACCATCCCAAGGTCCCCCATACATCCACACAGACACATACACATACAACCACAAGAGTGCGTCGAATCAGGCGCAGCACACCCGCAGATCTATCACAAGACGCAATACCGCAAGTAGCAGTAAGCATCAAAGCAACTATCATACGGATGGCACCCCCTCACAACACACCCACATGATCCCTATCGACTTTGGTAACAAAGTTTGTATTGTTTTTAACTAAAAAATATCACCAACGTATCATAGTAGCACGCTACTAAGACGCCAGTGAACAAAACTCCACGTATCATAGCGCTAATGCACTAAGACATGAAGTTGAGTATGCCTGTTACACTTAAAAGTGCTACCAAACACACTCATCCCAATCCGAAAGGTAGTCGACGCATCGCTATGCGCTACGACATCGCCCACAAACGGTATGGGTGTGCGATGTCCACGGGAAAGCCGTATTGCTACAACAAACCCGCTTACCACCGGCACTAAGATGATATGTCTAGGACACCTTGGTTAGCGAGTCCAAGTTTACCTCGGACCAATTGCTCGTGAAGCAGCATACACGCCACCATAATATTTTCATTTTGCTACAGTACTAATAGCAGTCGGTCACCCGACCACCCCATATAATGCTTATGCATCATAGAGACCTTCTATAGTATTGCTTTTGATTCAAAGACCTTACTTTCATAAGTCATTATTATATAGGACTTCAACCCACGACCCCACTATTGTAATGCAAATTCATCATAGAGACCTTCTATAGTATTGCTTTTGTATAATTGAGTTTACTATCATAAGTCCCTAATATAGGACTAGTCACTGTGCTACAGTACTTCAAGCAGTCTGGCACCCGTCCCCCCCATATATATATATGTACAACTGCAGATATGTATCTCCGGCAGCTCCTCCATACAAGACAATACATGAACACCTTCCATAACTTTCTAATTTTCTTTTATATGGATCATCTCCTTCCATGACTTAGACAATTTTTAACAAATTTTCTAATTATCCTATAAATGTTATTTATCTTTATTTTTATAATATTTTCGACTTTTATTTCTATTATTTATTATATTTTAAATATTTTTTACAAGTTTTTGAATAAATTTATTTATTCTGAAAGACAATATTTGGCCTTAAATTTACTATAATATTTGTCTAATGTCTGAAATGTATTTATATTAACTTTATGCTTATTATTGTAATTTTAATACATATATATATATATATATATATATATATATATATATATATATATATATATATATATATATATATATATATATATATATATATATAGACTATTTTTGATGCCCCGTTATATTGAATTTAATTATTAATAATAATATTAGGCCGGCACAACAAGAACTATTGGTCTGAGGGCATGTTTTTCAGATTTTGCTGGAAACGAGGCATTCCATCTTAGTCCGCATGGGTCACAACGCATCTGCGTTTTAATTCTTAATCGAGGATAAATGTAGATGTCTATGGACATCCAATTACCATCAGGTGGGCTGTGTGCTCGTTTTTCACCCTTGTTCTATAAAGAAACACACCACCCAAATATTCTCGTTTCTGAGACGACCTTCACGAATTTCATCGTTGACCTTCATGAATTTCATCATGGAGAGAAACACGGCCATGATCAAATTCTGCGTACCAACGCCTTTCGGTGCTCAATTGAAGTGCTTCCTTGGAGGGAGGATCGATCATCTTCATGACCCAACATCACTATATTACATAGCAGAATTAACAATACGATAGTAGACCAATTTCGAATTCGAATTTCAAATTGGTTATACGTAGACATATTAATAGATATATATCCCAAACAGATCGACGGTGCGGTAGACCGCTACCGGTTGCTGTCGGACGGCGCGCTAGAGATCGTGTCGCTGTACCGGAACGACTCCGGCGTCTACATCTGCATCGCTGACAACGGGCTCGGCACCGCGCGCCAGGAGATACGGCTACTCGTCAATGGTACGCTTGCCTGCATGCTCCTACTTCTTGCAACACTTGGGAATTGGGATCATAAGCACGTCATCGATTAATGTATTTATTTAGTGATTAAACAATTTATAAAATTGAAACCGACCGTAATTATTATCGGATCAAATTTATATCGCGCTAATGTGAAAGTAGTCGCATATATACTCGGTATCGATAAATCATTCGATTAACCAACTATAGAGAGATATCATATTACATATAATTTTTACATAAAATATTCTATGAATCGATTACCTCCTTTTTTAAATCAATGAAAAATTCGAATTTATAAAAAATTTTAGCATATTTGTCTAGTCAAGTCAAAACCGTACAAGGTTAAATAAAAAAAAACTTTATTTAACTGTCCCCACTATCCCTTCTTATATTGAGAAGAGCCCTTAAGTATACACAATGGACTCTTACAGCATATCATAAGAAGAAAAAAGATGTTCCCTTGTAGTGAAAAGCTAACTAACAACTGATATTATGAAGTACGAATTTTTCCTTTATCTTCTTGATATTTTATCGCCAAAATAAACAGAAGAGAAGAGTGGTTTTTAAATTAATTTATCTTGATGTACTAAAATAAATGTAAACAAATGGTAAAATTACAAAAAATTGTACAAACGATTTCAAAATAAATAAAATGAGAACATCATCAATGTAGTCGAAGTCAATTAAGTACGCATTATTTAGGATAACTCAAAACCTGCAGGTCATATCTTGATCAAATTTATATGGGACCACATGAGAAGCACTAGCTTTCACCATATCGGCTCTCCTAGAAAAAGTTCCGAGGTTTTTTTACACACATTTTTTACACATTAAAAAAATACGTTCGAATTAAGAATCTCCTCCTTTTTTGAAGTCTGTTGTTAAAGATGTTCCCTTGTTGTCAATAGTTAACTAATAACTCATAGTATATAAAGTACGACTTTTTCGTTTATCTTCTTGACATTACAACAGCAATAGAACCTAATTAGATGCCTTAAACTCGCTATGTTTCAGTGAATTTATTTACTGAAATTAACATACACAAAAAGTACATTTATCGATGACGTGCAAATCTATAGATTTTTTAAATATAATTCGGGTATTTTTGGTTTATAACACGTAGTTTAGATCTCGTAGAAGTAGATTAACACCTCTCTTTGTGTAATTGACAGCATTCTGTTCTGCATCCTTCTTAAAACTTTTCTTTGTCTGTTAACCTCGGCAAGAATACACAGCGTCATTTGCGATTTATTTGTTTGTAATTCAATACTAAGCCCTTATCTGGATTTGGCCAAATTATACGGACATTTGTTGACACACTTTTGAAGAGATAACAAACTGTCGATTGGTGGACTGCACAATAATTGTTTTATTGTCTGTTGATATATTTTATATAATACGTTATATATAAATAAAGTCAATGAGAATCTAATACAACATTTTCATATCGACGTTTTCTTTGTTAAAACTACTTTTACGGATTTTATCGCGTTACCACAGAATACGTAATAGTTCAAGAGTTCAAGCAAAAACCAGTAGATGTCGCTATTTTCGAAATGGACGAGAATTGCATAATCAACATTTGTATATTAGCTAACTTGTATAGCATACGTCGCGTCCGTGTTTATTGTTTGTGCACATTCATCTAACGTGCTATTTGTAAACAGTTTATTATATGGCTTTGCCCTTTCAACCTCTGCGATAATAGTTAATTGCTAACCACATCATTACATAGAAACTTTTATTAAACTTAATCAGTTTCCAATATGAACTACTGTAACTACGTTTTAAAGCATTGTTGGGCCGATATGAGGAAACCAATTGACCCATTTAATCCCTTAGTTGTGAAAAAAGAGAAATATCAAAACATCTCGAGTGTTTTGTGGAAGACGCCGGTATAACAGTCTCGGATATTTTATATACGTTATTTTTATTTGTTTTATAGTTTTCTATAAAATTTTTGATTTTTAACATAATGTACACAATCCATTTAGTGGACCATATCTCAGACAATTTATTTACCATTCTATCAACTTATACCCCGGCCCAATGGAATTAAGTGCGTTCTCTTATACCGACAAATTTTTCGGTCCTAAATTGTATGAGGACATAACGTACCATAGGACAAGATTAATAATGGGTAAAAATAAACACTGTTATAATATATTATGACACGGTGCAATCTTTTGCAGTCAACAATCGTTTATCTAAGCTTCATTTGAAGGCAAACACCCCTCTTAGTTAGTGGGTCCATTAATCATGAATTTTAAAGGACAAATTATATTAATATATAATATAGTTGTTAATTGCGAATTCAAGTGCTAAGTTATTAAGTAAAGTGTGTGCACAATTGTTTCGGTGCTATATTATATTTATAGAATAGTGGGTGGTGTTTCACCCTCGTGCCTGGGAAAGCACGTAAAGAAGTTGGTCCTGCGACTGATCTCTACCAGGTCGCGTAGTTTTGCCGTCCCATGGGATTATGAGAGTAAGGGAATAAAGAGTGCACCTGTACTTGCGCATACACTTGGGCGCTATAATCCTGTCCTGCGCAGATTTAGGCTTTGTCGCCGTTGAGACCGGCCGTCGTAACCGATATTAGGTCTGGAAAAAAACAAGAGACCCATAGAAATAATTAAAAATCAAGCTTCAAATGTTCGAAACATATACCGCGATTAGAGGGCCACGAGCGACGGTTACTGCAAATTTAAACAATAGATCAGTGTCCAGCTATGGACAGTTACGGCCTGATGAAGACAGATTGAAGGAAACATGTCATTATTTTTTTGCAATTATCGAGCGAAATATTGTGACTTTATCAAAATCTGTTTAGAAAATAAACAATATTCTTCCTCCAGACAGTCCCCACGCATTAGCATGTATGGATACCCCAGTCGCTAATGAAGCATAATGATCACTCAGTCGGGACCTATATCTCATGTGATCAACAAGTGTGTCAGTAAATCTAGACCAAAAACTATGTATCGGTGTATCTCAGCAGCGCTGTGTCTTCTAGCTGTTGTTCGCGCGAATGAAGGTTGCATTTTTATTTTATTTTTCACATACATCTCGAATCTGTTTTGGACTTACCACGTCTTTCAAACTGTTTTTATTAATTGAAGTATTCTTATTTTTAATATAAATATATTTATTTATGAGTTTTATTTATTACACAAGATAGTTCGTTATATTATATAATATTAGATTAAATTAGATTCGATAAAAAGGGATAAGCACAAACTTTCATTTAATGTACGCACAATAAAATCCTAATTTTACATAATAGTAAATAGTTATCGTAAACGGCTCGGTAGCGCATTTGACAAGTGTTTGGCTTAGGTCGCGGGTTCAAGTCCCGCACAACGCATCTAATTATTGTATGACATATAAATAATTGTTCTGGGTCTGGCTGTTTGTCGATATGCAGTTTCATAGATTTCAAAATAAAACAGAACAAACTGCACGGCCAAATGCACGCCAATAATTAGATTTCTGTGGGTTCCGCGGAGCGGATTTTATGTAACATTTTCAAGTCTACTAATACAATTTGTATATTAAGTGCTCCTCTACTTTCTATAGAAAGTAATTCAGTACTGAAAAAGCTAATTTTTAAATTTACAAGTTTTAATATTTATTTTTTAGCAATTTGAAGTAGAATTGAAGCTGCCGTTCTATAAATTAAATTATAAGTTTTATTTTACGATATCTAGTAAGCACCGTTATTAACATCTTAAAAAAATCTGTTTAATATTGTTTCCATAATATAAATCTATAGAAATTTTGGGGACTTATTGAATGACAGCGGAACCCTAACTAAACAAAAATATTAGTAAAGAAACACTTTTATAAATCCTTTAGGTTAAAAACAACTCGGTATTTTAATATTTTTTTTAATTTGGATTTATGGCTATTTTGGAGTTTAACTATGTTTGGCGATATGCTATACCTTGAATGCGTGAATGGTCTTCCGATAAGTAGCACGGGAAGTAAATCTATAGAAATTTTGGGCACTTGTTGAATGACAACGGAACCCTAAATAAATAATAATATTAGTAGATAAAGAAACACTTTTAAAAATCGTTTAGGTCAACAGCTCTGTATTTTCTATTTTTTTTAAATTGGATTTAAAGCTTTTTTGGAGTTCAACTACGTTTGGCGATATGCTATACCTACCTTCAATGCGTGAATGCTGAATGGTCTTCCGATAAGTAGCACGGGAAGTTTGTGTAACCCCCGACGATAAGTGTTCTGAGAAGTGTGGGAACTGAGTAACGCGTTGATAATGTTTGTGTTTCCATATGAATGTGGATCCGACGATATGGCCAATAATGATATAAATTATATTTAGCAAAATTATGAAGTTAAAATAGATCAGGTTTTTCCAAAACAGATTTGGGTTTAATAAAAAATTGTGGTCTAATAATAACATTCGGGTTTGTGGTTCGCTCGCCACATCAGTCATGATTAAATCAAGATTTTTGGCAGAAGAAATTTTAAATAAATTTTGTATTTGTTTTAGTTTTTTATAGACTACATTTGTTATCTTCTTTTAGAACGTCATGACTGAGGTTCTAGGTGTTTTATTTAAATAATAAAAATAAGGTTAGACTTATAAACTTAACCTTTTTTATACCTAGTTATTGAATTAATTAAAATCACGACTCCTGGAATATTTCTTATTTGCTTCAAATTTATTATTTGACCGGAAGTTGTTTACATGTAATATCAGTTATTCAAAACTTGAATTTTTCCACTGCCAAAAATACTCTTTCATTTTCACAATACCATCACATGAGAGCACCCATAAACCCTCGTAGAGTAGACGCTAACAATTGGGGTGGGCAGATCCCGTTGATAGTCCTGCGGGCATCGCCGGTGAACCGGACGCTGTGATCATGGGCGAGCTGAACCACGTACTGAACCTCCGCTGCATGGCCTATGGTTTCCCGCAACCATCAATCTTCTGGCACCGTGGGCTGTACGGCCCCATGGTACCCTACAGCAGTTCCCTTTACGAGGCCCGAGGAAATGTACTCCAGATACGAAGTCTTGATCTTGACACTTTGGGAGACTACGCGTGTCAAGCGTACAATGGCATTGGAAAACCTGCATCATGGTCGGTCGTAGTGAAGGCGTACAGACCTGAAGGCGAAAAGTCCGAAAATCCATATCTGATAGACCGACACGAGACGGTGTTAATAACGCCAAGGGAACCGGCTACCGAAGCGACGACCACGCCAGCTCCGGAAGTAGAAGTACCAGTGTATACCGGTAAGAACAGGGGTTCCTAGTATCAAGGATAGAACGATAAGGATTTGTTCCTTATTTATTCATCCGAATTTTAATTTTGATTGGGTGGTGGTGCATGCTGCATGATTTTGCATGTTTGTTTTCCGTATTTTGATAACTGAGTTTTATATGTTAACATTGCTCATTGGCCAATATTCTGGCTATTGAACCATAAAGGTGACACAATATTTGCATCACGTAAAATATCTCAAGAAAAATTAATACAGTTAATATTACAAATGATAAAGAGAAAAAACTAAAAATTATTAAATAATTTCACATTCCGAAGTCGATGTCAAGGCGTTGTGTGTGCAAAGATTATATTATGATCACTACGTTTTAGACGTGTATAGTAATTTGAAATCCATCTATCCATCCATGATTACAGCCTATAAAAGTGCACTGCTGAACATAGGCCTCCCCCATAGATTGCCGCACAGGGGGGATTTCCCCGAAGTAGACACGCTGGGCGAGAGGGTTGTCAACTGCAGTTTTTTTTAATATTTTGAGTTCACCTGTTTTAATTTTCCTCTGTCGCCTTTTCTAAATCTAAATAATTAGATTTCTGTGAGGCTAGTGGATAATCTTACACCTCCACTATATAGGCTAATATGAAGTCTTTTTTAATCTTAATTAAAATTTAATAAATTTTGAGTGAACTAAGGAATATCACGATAGCAATATTAAAGTTGGTAAGACTTAGAGATGCGCCAAATATTCGTTTCATTTCGGTATTCGGCATATTCGTATTCAGATGAATATTCGGCTAAATCAAAGTGGTAGTCAGTGTCCACTGTATTGAAATGTACGAATTGAGTAATGCTATGTCTTTCATAATTTTACTGTAGAAAGTGTATTTTATTTATGGGTTAAATCTACTAGTATAGCATTATGTTTTTGAGACACTGTAGATTTATTGCTAATTATAGCAAATTGAAAGCTTGATAAAATGTTTTTGGAATCAAACAAAGATCATCATTTTATCATATAATTATTTCACTAAGAATTACACAAAGAAATGCTTTTTTCTCACAAAAATCATCAAAACAGGTGAGGGGCAGGGTCCGGCACTAATCTCGTGCGCATTACGGTAATAAGTTTCGACATAAATTGGTTAGATGCCGAGGTGTTCCTTGTCGAATAATGTTCGGCCGAGTATTCGTATTCGGTGAAATACATATTCGGCCCTTCTCTAGTAATAATTACCCTGCGTATATATCCGCTCAATGAAATAAAATGATGTGCCTTACCTAGATTTAATTACACCTCCCGCCCTCCCTCAATTGCATCCAATCCCTAATCCCGTCACATCCAATCCCAGCACCACTACTCCCAACATATACTAGGAAGGACACACCATTGATGGGAATACAACACGTGTTCCGCCTCTACACGAGGCATCCTCAGGTGATGTAGACGCTAAGTGAGCGGAGAACCAAAAAATTAATTTGTTATTGAAATATTTTAATAATTTAAAATTAAATATATCTTAAAAGTTACACACAATGTCAAAAAAACTATAAATAAAAATGAAAACTAAAAATTTTAATTATCCATATAGTATTTAACTCCCCGTGGTATCGTATCAAGATCATTGGCTGCGTTTCCTCGCTGAATGACTATACTTAGGCTCTGAGCGAGAAAAGAACCAGCGCTATTACCAGCTGCGACTACCAGTCTTTTTGTTATTTATATATTATTTTTATATTTTTTTTTTGGTTCGAATGTATAATCTGTGTATATAAATAGCTACTGTATGCGCTGGTGGTCTGTTATGCATTATTATATGAGAAAAATGGATTCCTTTACTGTCATGTTACAAGTGAGTTTGAAAAATATTGTGTGTCTCTCCAGTTGGTATGTATGTGGTATGCATTTAAATATGGAAAAATCGGACGTTTATTGTAAAAGTATGTTTATCTTGCATTTATTTAAAGGTTGTTTGCTTTTTTAAATAATAATCATCGCTAGCAACGTCCACTGATGGCATAGGCCTGCGACAGGCGTCACCTGGCATGCAGTACTTGGAAGATTAGAATATAAGGTACTCAACCACAATGGGCGGGCTGGCTAACCGCTAACGCAGAGCCAACATACTCTAGCACTGGCATCTAATCTGAGTACCTAATTTGCGTTCAACGATTTTGGACAAATTTTCTGATCGGACTCAAGCTTAAGAGGCTCTTTTAGTATGCGTGGTGCACAGCTATGCTTACCAACTTTTTGTGTTGAGTATTTTCGAGTTTAGATAGCGAAAAAAATTTATTTTTTAATCTATTATTTTTAAAATCTTGGTCCGCGGCGCTGACGATAAGTGGTCCGCCCCTGTTATGTTACTGCCACAAGTCTGTAAGATTTTAATGAATTACATTCAAATGGATAGATAGCGCTATTATTGATGATGGCGGCACTGTCCTCGCGCCACGACAGCACAAATAAGTCGCAGCCTAAGACACGATATCGAGAAACAACTGTAAATCCAGGGCCCACTATCTTGCTCAGCCGCAAGTCTCTCCTTTTTCTTACACGGCCAAACCTTCTTCTATGAACAACAACAGAAGTTGACATTTTAGCAATATTACGCCTCTCTTCATCTACGTTAAATTAAAAGTACCCACTATATTCAATAGAATTGATATTAGTTTTGCAGTTAAAACAAAACTAAATTCTTACCAAATAATAAACCTTTTTTTGTTTAATAATGTTAATTCAAAACTCGTATTTGTATATTTAGCCGTTTTAAAAGATATTATAGCAAATACTTTTAGCGCGTTAGTTAATAAATTTAACGTTGTATATAATGTTTAAACATTTCCTATGATTTTGAAACGTAAACGGAGTGTACTAAATAGTACAATGTGTATAGTGCCGGTGACGACGCGCATCCTCGAGGTACAAACGACGTTAGCTGCGGGCGCGGAGTTGTTGCTGCCTTGTGAGGTGGACGGCTTCCCGGAGCCAGACGTCTACTGGACCAAGGATGGAGTGCCTCTGTCCTCCAGCGATCGAATGCAGATTACTGGTGAGGCCACTAACAAATGGTGCCCAAGTGTTTTCATTTTATGTTGATTTTTTTATTTGAAGTAAAATAGTTACAATTCCCTATACTTTAATTTTTTTAATTATATTTTTTTGGAATCCCATACAAAACCTGAGGTACTATTTCTTTACTTATAGGTTATAAATGAAAATAAGTGCAATATGAAATATAAGAGAAAAACAAAAACATTGCGAATATTGATATCATATAGGTACAGATCGCTGAATTAAAAAAAATTTCAATTTTGAATTATGCTTCATAATAAATAAAATCTTACTGCATTTAGTGCACGTGTATTAGCGAGAGATTCATGTATATTATGTGAAATTAATGGCATGCATTTTTTTTCATAATAAATCATAAGTTTTATCGGAAGTTTAATAATTGATGCCCTCTGCGGCGATACTCCAGGCCAGGGCCTAGTATGCCATATTATAAATCCATCGCTGGTTTTACTTTCTCTTATCGTTTCTAGGGATCAAATGTCGAGATTGCCAATATATATTGCATGGAGGTTAGAGAAATATATTGGGTATGTTCCGAAACGTTTCCAGTACCCTGCCGAATACAAATGACGTCATCAATTGACGCCGTACTGGCGTGCCGCCGCCATATTGTCAGATATTCGGCCATATTAAAACAATTTTTAATTGTGTGTACGCTGAATGAAACATGCCAGAATTTGTTTTTATTTATTCAAATACGAAAAATTATAGAATAATTGGTGATATCTCCATTAGGAAGATATAATGATTTTTGGAGCACAAAATGACAAAATAATCGCTAACACTTTTCCAATATGGCGCAAATGTGCGACGTCATATGTACTGTCCTATATTTTGGAATGAATCACCAGTATAGCGTCGATTCATGACGTCAGTTGCATTGGACAGTACACTGTGTTCTGTATTGGAACATACCCATTATATGGTATCAATTCAACTAACGTCAATTATTTTGTTCCGCAGAAGCCCGTCTAACTATCCCGTCAGTGAACATCAACGACAGCGGCGTGTACGGCTGCCACGCTAGGAACCGCTTCAGCTCGCACTCGTCCACTGTGCAGATCAACGTTGAAGGTAACTTTGGCTTTTACGAGATGAATATAAAGCGATAACGTTATTTCTCTATCAGCCTTCCACTGCAGGACACAGGCCTCTCCTTAAGATATATCCAGGAACAACGGCTGTATTTTTACGAGATTGTTAAGTTTATTACATAAGAACAATTTTTAACTATTAGTGCAAATTCCTTGAGCAGTTCTTTATGTGAGAGGCGTCCCACCCGACGGTAAATGGCCCCCGCCGCGCCGCCCATGAACAATTTCAACACCAGGGGAATTTCAGATGAGCAGTTACAGCAGGTAGTACTGCGGTTTATTGGAAGTACGCAGGTGTGCGTATTATGACTAATTCTGATGAGGATATTTCCGTCCTTTTCATATATTTTTTTCTATATTTTTTTTTTGTTTTTGAGCTCTCTAGGAATTCCTCCTTAAGCCGGCATGGTAAAATATTTTAGCACTGCATTGTTTCTCCAGGTCTGTACATCCCGCCGAGGTGCACGGATAACCCATTCTTCGCAAACTGCCATTTGATAGTGCGAGGCAAATTCTGCACACATAAGTACTACTCCAAGTAAGTGATGACAATGTTTTTTTAGTTGATTTTAACCTCTGCAACACTCAGCAGAAATACTCGTTCGTCTTGCCTGTGTCAGAACGATGGAGGCATTCATATTCTTATCAAACTCTAATACTAATAATTTTTCATTTTATATAAATCATAAATATTGATTAAGACTGGGATTCGAACTCACAATCTGCGACAAGTAGTCACGTTTCAGCTCTACATGATACTCGAAACCTGAGAAATTCAATCGTCAAAATTTTATAGGTTTACATTTTCTTAACCATTTTTACTACCTACTTCAAAGTTCACTATTAACTGCGAGTTCTATTGTATCATTTTTACATGGTAGGGCAACGCTGCAGCTATATTATTATGGTTGTAGCATGTATAGGTCGACTTGACCGGGGAAGGACCACGCTCTCACAGAATACCAGCGTAAAATAGCTGCTTAATGCTGCTACGTTTTGTGTATTGAGTGTAGAGAACCGGAGACCCTATTCACTGGAAACGAGGCATTCCATCTTAGTCCTCACGGGTGACAACGCATCTGCATTTTGATTTTTAATCGAGGATAAATGTAGATGTCTATGGGCCACAGCAGCCACTTACCATCGGGTGGACTGTGTGCTCGTTTTTATCGTTATTATATAAAAAATTATACCACTATTGTAGGTCTTTTCTTCTTCATCTTGGCACACTTGGTCAAGGCCCGTGTGTTTGTTTTCTCTACCCCTTCAATACAGAGAGAGACAAAATGACTTTGACAAATATAATCGTAATATAATAATAACATTTTTTTCTCCTCATCATTTACATCCGGCAGTTTATATTATTAAAATATCCATTTTCCAGGTTCTGTTGTAAATCATGCGCGGAAGCTGGTCTCCTGAACCCGCAGTTCCTGGAAATGCAAGCCGATGAGTCTTGGAAGAAAAAGAAGAAGTAGCTACCGACATGTAGCTTAAGCAACGACGGCCAAAGGTCACGACCGATCTACTAAGAAATCATTACGAACTGATGCTGTAAACAAGAATATATAGACTGGCACTGCGATATGCGATGTATGGTCATTTGTAAGAAATTTATATTTTTTTAGTGTTTTTGATGTTGTATTTTGTAACGTAAAAATTTGAATAAATGTGAAGTATTAGTATTAATTTTTTATACACAACAATTTTAACGTTAATGATTTGGTACAAAAATCATAATTTATATTGTATATACATCGGTCAAGTTGTCCTTTGGCTTTAGATAAGTGATCACAATACAATGTGCCATAACCCCACGCTTTAGAATCAACTGTTTTGATCTACAATGAAACAATCAAATCTCAACGTAGCTTGACGACGCATAATGCAACAGAGAGGACAGTTATATGCACTCGTGTAACTAAAACAGGATAATACCAATAGATTTAGATAGGGATAATTTAATGTTTATGTAAATAATTTCTCCATCTGTGATGGGAATGAATACCTACTAATTTCTATTATACTTTGTGTTAGTCAAAGCGTTAGTTACATGAATTCTTCTTATCGACTCGAAAACATGATAGTTTTAAAGTATATTAATCAATAGCGTATCTGTATTGAAATTAAAGGACATTAAAGCGAGCTAATAAACTAACACGTTCGTTCAGTATATCCTAGCAATAAACTGTTTACGTAGTAAAAAGATACTGGAGCTTCATATTCGTTATAAAATTTAATTTCGATTATAAATAAAAATGCATTTTTACAGTAGTCTCTATAAAAATAATTAACGATGCACGAAAACAGCGGATCATCAATAATCGCAGCAATTAAGGCAGATCATTTCGTTGCATTTAAGTTTTTATTTCCAACTACCTTTCTTTACAAATAAACTACAAAGACGTTTAATACATAACTTTTTAATTTAATATTACACCCTTTAGTATATAACATATTGATCATACTTTGAAACATCATTGCTCAGATATAAACATGTTCAGTGGAAACCGATATTCGAACGTCGATCCAGGAGTCCTGGGGTCTATTCCGTAAGTTATTTATTACATAAGGTGTCAAAATGGAATGCTTGGTATCTCTAAGTGTAGCTAGAGCCAATTTACAAGTTATTGTGAGTCATAATAATATTTTTAAGTGAAAATTTTGTAATATGGCAGTGTAAATAGATGAACAATAAAGTGCGTATTATATGATATATGGTTGTTTTAATTAGCTATTTCGACTGCATTTCGTTTATTTCACTAAACTTTAGTATTTCCTTTTAAATAGCTACCGATCTGATAATGGGCCAGGAAGTAAAAGACTTTACGGCGAAGAAAATCGTGCTGTTCATTAAAGTTTAAGTATCTTAGTTCTCTCTTTATAAACGGAAGTAGTTCGGAACCTGAGTATTTAAACATCTAGCGTAAGCGACAAGTACTGAGTCGAGGCAGTGTAAGAATATCCACTATCCCATTTCATCCTGGTGGATTTGGCGTTTGGCCTTCAACCACCAAACTGCTGGTTCAAATGTATTAAATAATGTTATGCGATGCGGCTATTAATTTAAATAGAATAGTGGACTGTATATGAGCGCGGTGCGAGCGGTGAATGGAATTTAATTTATTCGTGATACTGCAAATCCCCTAAATTCGGGATATAGGAAGGACGTGAAGGAATGCATGTGTACCCACCTGGACTTCCGCTGATCTGCCTCGTGTCTCGATAGCTGCCGGCTGTCTTCACACTTATCAACTTCACAGATAATCACGAAATATAGCGTTATTGCAAATGTCTATACTTTTTACTATATGCTTGTATAATTCAATATCCAAATTACACAAGGGCGGGAGCGATGATGCGAGATATAAGCGGTGCGGTTGATTGCGTGTCTTCTCAACTTTTGTGAGCCCGTTAACACACGAATGCACATGCTGGGCATAAAGCGGTAGATAGGAAACCGGAAATGGGCTTTGCAGTAATCTTATTGGATAATAATTAACGAATCCCTTATAAGCGTTAAGCGATAGTGCAAAGTGACGCGAACAATCCCGTGGGTGTCGTAAGAGGCGGCAGAGGGAAGCAAATCGGAAGATAGGCAGCAGCGTCGGTACGACTAAAAATAAAAATAAACTGCCAACCCGCTTACCAAGCCTGGCAACTATGGCAAATATCCCCCTATGAGGCGGTCTATGGGGAGGCTTGTGTTCATCAGTGGACTTTAATAGACCGTAACGGTAACTACTTGGTACCAACATCTATTTGAAGCCATATATGCCATGAATTTGTATGATTCATTTGGTTTCGATGTAGGAGTTGATTGATGTTTTTAGAACGCAATCAGGGTTGTATAGCCATGGGGATGGATCAAGGGGGATTGATCCAATCCAATAAAAATAATATTACACAATATAATAGTTAATCACTACAAACAAAATTTCTCTACCTACTGGTGTTGTTACTATGTACGACCTTATGCTGCATTTATATTCGCACGATGATACTTAAATAGCGGTGCAGCGACATCTATTAGGGAGCGGCGAAACTACGTGCTACGCCAACTACACAAGCAACGCAACTTCGGGGTCGTGTTCAACCTGCATACCTGCATTTTGGGAATAGTCAATAAGTATAGAATGAGACAGATTATTCTCGATGTTTCGTTGCACCATTGTTGCCAGATGCCTTGAACCTTTTATCTGTAGTAGAAACTGCTAAAATCTGTATGCTATTTAAACTTAAAATGTGTATAAAATCTGTATAATCAAATAAACCGAAATAAATAAAAATAGGATTATAGATCATCATCATCATTGCTTCTTTTGAAAAACAAGAATTAATTACTGACGTAATAAGGTTTGATTATAATTACTAAATAAAAATATTCACTAAAATTCTTATATAAGAAAATTCAAAACATTAATTTAAACAAACAAAAGTAAAAGATTTACAACAAACTAATAATTACTTTATTATTTTCAGTAATATATACATATCTTAATTATTTGTATTTTTTTACATATTCAAAAAGTATACTCGTAGTATTCGATAAGTAACAACACGTATACACTGACACTGATAGTGATGTTAAAAAGAACATTTTGTCCATCTCGTCCAATGCCGTGGGTGATGACAATGTTAGTCGTAACATGATCTTACCTATCCTAGAATTTGTTACTCCTATCCTCACCCATATATTGAATAAATCCATCTCCTCTTCAAAATTTCCTGACGTTTGGAAAAGTGCACTTGTAACGCCTCTCCCAAAAAAAGCCCATGCTTTGCATTTTTCCGACTTTCGTCCTATCTCAATTCTCCCGTTTTTATCCAAACTCCTGGAGAAACTAGTTTTCTTTCAGTTAAATCTCTACCTAAATAGAAATTGTATCCTGGATCCTCTCCAATCTGGTTTCCGATCGGGTCATAGTACGACAACAGCGTTGGTTAAAGTTACCGATGACATTCGACGAGGTATGGATAACAAACAACTCACTGTGTTGGTATTGCTTGATTTTAGCAATGCGTTTAACACTGTTGATTTTGACATCTTATTGAGTGTGTTACGTTCTATTAACATACCTCCTCCGGTGATTGGCTGGTTTCATAGTTATCTTTACGGCCGACGGCAGCGTATTCGCATCGAGGATGAGTTCTCATCTTGGTGCGAGTTACGGGCTGGCGTGCCTCAAGGTGGTGTGCTGTCTCCTTTACTTTTTGCTATATTCATTAATTCTATCTCTCAAAATATTACTTCTCTCTATCACATGTATGCAGACGATCTCCAAATCTACACTCAGTCAACTCTGTTAAATCTGCCTTCTGCTGTTGCCACCATCAACAATGACTTAGCGGCGATAAACCAGTGGAGTCAGCGTTATGGTCTAAAAATTAATCCGTTCAAGTCCCAGGCTATAGTTATTGCTGGTGGAGGGATGGTCTCTAGAGTTGACTGGAACAACCTACCCTCGGTGACATTAAATGACGTTGTCATACCCTACAGTAAATCTGTAAAAAATCTGGGGATATATCTAGATTCTACCTTGTCGTGGTCGCAGCAGTTAAAACAAGTGAGTAAAAAGGTGTTTGCTACTATGGGTTTACTTCGTCGTTTACGTTCTTTTCTCCCCATTCCCACTAAGATTATGTTAGCACAATCCTTACTTCTCTCTATTCTCGATTATGCGGACGTAAGTTATCTCGATTTAACTGAAGACCAACTGAACAAACTTGAGCGAATTCAAAATATTGCAATTAGGTTCATATTTGGTTTGCGCAAATATGATCATGTATCCGAATATCGTTTACAGCTCAAGTGGTTACCCATTCGCTTTCGCCGGAATCTGCAAACTCTTTTGTACTGTGTGTAGTTCAATCCTTTGACTCCAAGCTACTTGAAGGAAAACTTTAAGTTTCTTGGTCATGATGATTTCTTATATTTACGCGAATACTGCACATGATTAAAACTACTTTTACGGATTTTATCGCGTTTATTTTTACTTTTTATTTTTAATTCCCGACGTTTCGGGCGCTTTCCAGCACCCATGGTCACGGGGGACTGAGATGACTGACGTCCCGATGTCATTGTTAAACCCGGAGTACCTTCAGCTTTTTTAATTATTGTTTATGGTCCGATCTATGCAAAATGAACTGACTATGTCCTGAGGTCTTGCAGTGGTATGCTTGGGCTTAGTTTTAATTTTATTTATTATAGGATCCCAAGCAGGTGGTAGTACCCAGCCTCCTTCTCTATTGAAATTAGGATGTTTTTTAATTTCAATAGCCTCACGTATCATCCTTGGTAGGAATCGGTGTTCTTTCGCGAGGATTTGTGGTCTATCAAATCTGATGTAATGGTTGGGGCCGTCTAGGATATGATCACAAACTGCAGACTTCCCGGAACGTTGATGCTTCACATCAGCTATATGTTCTTTTACGCGGGTCCTAATTGATCTTTTAGTTTGTCCTATATAAGAGAGACCACATTCACAATCAAGCTTGTACACTCCTGCATCTTGTAGAGGAATATGGCACTTGACGGATGGTAGGAACTGACTAATCTTCTTCGGCGGCTTGTAGAATGTTCTAATAGAAGCTCGCTTCAAGATATAGCCAATCTTGTCTGTGACACCTCTGACATATGGTAGTACAGCAGGCACACGCTCGACTGTGGCCGGCTTCACTCGGTCACTGTGACGTAGGCGCGGGACCCGAAGCTTGTTGTCGTGCAGAACTTGCTTGACATGCTGAAGCTCAGCGGCCAGGTGTTTGCTGTCACAGATCCCTCGTGCTCTCTGTAACAAAGATTTGCCCACGGTAGCTAACTGTGAAGGATGGTGGTGAGATTCACCGTTTAAATATCGGTTTGTATGGGTCTTTTTCCTATACACAGTGTGACCAATGGTGTTATTAGGATTTCGGATAACTAACACATCTAGGAAAGATAAGGAATTATTTGCCTCTAACTCCATAGTAAATTGAATTTTAGAGTTTATGGAATTAAGATGTTCTAAAAAATGCAGGTACTTTGTCTGATGGTAAAATTGTGAAAGTATCGTCTACGTACCGCTTGTAGATCATTGGTGTAACAGGTGCAGTAAGGAGGGCTTTCTCCTCAAAGTCTTCCATGAATATATCGGCGACAATGGGAGATACGGGTGAGCCCATCGCCACACCATCTACTTGCTTGTAAAACTCTTCCCTCCACAATAGATAGCCAGATGTAAGGCAATGTCTTAGTAATACTGCATATTCTGCTGGCATGTTATTTTCCTCTAGTTTCCTAGTTATAATTGAGATGCAGTCTTCAACAGGTAGGCATGTAAATAGAGACTGAACATCAAAACTGACCATGGTTTCATTGTCAGTAAGATGTAGGTCTTTTATCTCACTGACAAAATGGTATGAATCCTTAGTGTGTGCTATTGTGTGTCCTCTGAGTGGTGATAATATTTTAGCTAAGTATTGAGCCAATCTGTAAGTTGGCGAATCAATCTAACTCACTATTGGACGTAATGGAGCATTCGGTTTGTGTATCTTTGGTAACCCGTACAACTTCGGTGGTTTGGCACATGAAGGTATTATCGAATTAACGTCCAGATTCAATTTTTCAGAGTATTTCTTAATTAGATCGCTAGTTGTTTTAAGCGTATTAGTTGTAGGGTCTGTTTTGACCTTTCGATAAGTAAGTAGTTTCATCCGACAAAAGTTGTATTTTAAAATTGTAATCTGACGTATCCATTATAACCGTAGAATTACCTTTATCTGCGCGGAGAATCGTAAGCTGTGGTCTGTTGCGTAAGTTTTTCAACGCGTTAAATTCATTTTTGGGAAGATTTAATTTCGGCGCTGAACTTCGACGTAACATAGACGAGATGTCTTGACGTATGGCCTCTAAATCTTTATTACCAATATTATTTTTATACAGACAGTCCTCAACACTACAGATAATGTCCTCATACGGTATTTTACGGCAATAACACCGCGAAAAATACCGTATGAGGACATTATCTGTAGTGTTGAGGACTGTCTGTCCGGGAAAAATACCGTATGAGGACATTATCTGTAGTGTTGAGGACTGTCTGTATAAAAATAATATTGGTAATGAAGATTTAGAGGCCATACGTCAAGACATCTCGTCTATGTTACGTCGAAGTTCAGCGCCGAAATTAAATCTTCCCAAAAATGAATTTAACGCGTTGAAAAACTTACGCAACAGACCAGAGCCTACGATTCTCCGCGCAGATAAAGGTAATTCTACGGTTATAATGGATACGTCAGATTACAATTTTAAAATACAACTTTTGTCGGATGAAACTACTTACTTATCGAAAGGTCAAAACAGACCCTACAACTAATACGCTTAAAACAACTAGCGATCTAATTAAGAAATACTCTGAAAAATTGAATCTGGACGTTAATTCGATAATACCTTCATGTGCCAAACCACCGAAGTTGTATGGGTTACCAAAGATACACAAACCGAATGCTCCATTACGTCCAATAGTGAGTCAGATTGATTCGCCAACTTACAGATTGGCTCAATACTTAGCTAAAATATTATCACCACTCAGAGGACACACAAGAGCACACACTAAGGATTCATACCATTTTGTCAGTGAGATAAAAGACCTACATCTTACTGACAATGAAACCATGGTCAGTTTTGATGTTCAGTCTCTATTTACATGCCTACCTGTTGAAGACTGCATCTCAATTATAACTAGGAAACTAGAGGAAAATAACATGCCAGCAGAATATGCAGTATTACTAAGACATTGCCTTACATCTGGCTATCTATTGTGGAGGGAAGAGTTTTACAAGCAAGTAGATGGTGTGGCGATGGGTTCACCCGTATCTCCCATTGTCGCCGATATATTCATGGAAGACTTTGAGGAGAAAGCCCTCCTTACTGCACCTGTTACACCAAGGATCTACAAGCGGTACGTAGACGATACTTTCACAATTTTACCATCAGACAAAGTAACTGCATTTTTAGAACATCTTAATTCCATAAACTCTAAAATTCAATTTACTATGGAGTTAGAGGCAAATAATTCCTTACCTTTCCTAGATGTGTTAGTCATCCGAAATCCTAATAACACCATTGGTCACACTGTGTATAGGAAAAAGACCCATACAAACCGATATTTAAACGGTGAATCTCACCACCATCCTTCACAGTTAGCTACCGTGGGCAAATCTTTGTTACAGAGAGCACGAGGGATCTGTGACAGCAAACACCTGGCCGCCGAGCTTCAGCATGTCAAGCAAGTTCTGCACGACAACAAGCTTCGGGTCCCGCGCCTACGTCACAGTGACCGAGTGAAGCCGGCCACAGTCGAGCGTGTGCCTGCTGTACTACCATATGTCAGAGGTGTCACAGACAAGATTGGCTATATCTTGAAGCGAGCTTCTATTAGAACATTCTACAAGCCGCCGAAGAAGATTAGTCAGTTCCTACCATCCGTCAAGTGTCATATTCCTCTACAAGATTCAGGAGTGTACAAGCTTGATTGTGAATGTGGTCTCTCTTATATAGGACAAACTAAAAGATCAATTAGGACCCGCGTAAAAGAACATATAGCTGATGTGAAGCATCAACGTTCCGGGAAGTCTGCAGTTTGTGATCATATCCTAGACGGCCCCAACCATTACATCAGATTTGATAGACCACAAATCCTCGCGAAAGAACACCGATTCCTACCAAGGATGATACGTGAGGCTATTGAAATTAAAAAACATCCTAATTTCAATAGAGAAGGAGGCTGGGTACTACCACCTGCTTGGAACCCTATAATCAATAAAATTAAAACTAAACCCAAGCATACCACTGCAAGACCTCAAGACACAATCAGTTCATTTTGCATAGATCGGACCATAAACAATAATTAAAAAAGCTGAAGGTACTCCGGGTTTAACAATGACATTGGGACGTCAGTCATCTCAGTCCCCCGTGACCATGGGTGCAGGAAAGCGCCCGAAACGTCGGGAATTAAAATTAAAAAGTAAAAATAAACGCGATAAAATCCGTAAAAGTAGTTTTAATCATGTTTCTTGGTCATGATCGACCTGATAGAGTTCTTCGGTCAGCCGGCGAACTAATTCTAGAACCATGTTCATTTCAAACAAAATTTATGAAATATTCTTTTATGAGCCAAGCCATAAGGTTATGGAATGAACTCCCACTCCAAATTCGATGTGCGCAAACTTTGGAAAGTTTCAAAAGTGACGTCAAGAACCATTACCTAACACTTTGTGGTTATTTATAACCAATTCTAGCAACAGATAGTTATTCTGTGTTTTTCTTTTCCTCTTTGTTTTGTATTTATTTATTTATTATCTATGTATATATATGTATGTATATTTGTATATATATATATATATATATATATATATATATATATATATATATATATATACCTATTTATTAATATTATGTATGTTTATTTTATTATTATTTTTATGTATTGTTGTGATATTTTAACAAAATATAGTTTAGTTTATTTAGATATTAGAATGTAAGTGTAACATAAAACGCACCACCTCCTACTGTTCTTAATTCCAGTTTCTCCTTAGCCCAAAGGTTGTCTGGAAGAGATCGCTCTTTAGCGATAAGACCGCCTTATTGTACATACGTATATATTAAGTTTTCTCTGTAATGTATTTATTCGTTGTATATGTGTGGTGTACAATAAAGTATAGATATACTACTACTACTACTACTACTACGTATTTAATCTGCTTGTCAATTTTTTATTCAAAATCAGTGTAAGAATTAAAAAAAGCTTTACCCTGATGCTATATACGTTTCTATAGCGTAAAGTGCAAGCTTTGTAATAATAACATCATTGGACAAGTGAAATTCCACTTAGAGAATAATAGATAGTAACAGAAATAAACATTTTCAAAATCATCGTTCGCTAAGTGCCGTCCCTGACCTAGGCAAACTCGCGGCCGCCTCGCATCTCTACGCACACATACGCATCGCACAGTGTACGTGACACGGCACAGCGCTTTTATCGCTAACGGCTTATTCATCCGCAACTTTTAAGCGCATCTTGAAGCCTTGGTTATTATAGGTAGAAAATAACTAGAGAATTTCTGGTGTGCTCAGCTTGCTTAACTAAATACGACCTTTTATGCGCTAATGTTGGTTTAAAAAGATTTAATCTGATGAACCAGGAAATAAGAAGACTTATGGGTATCGGTGCAAATAAACATTAGTAATATTACGTCGGATATTGCCATTTGCGCGGTATATTTACCTCCACCAGATACTTTGACGTATTTTCTTGACAAAGTTGATAACGCTACGAACCAACCCAATAACGTATTAATTATGGGCGATTTTAATCTAGGATTCATTAACTGGAGTAGCGATCATGATCATATTGCTCCAATGGTTCCATCTAACTATAATAGTACTCTCGTAATGCGGTCTTGTTGATTTCATGTCTCTTAATAACTTTAGTCAATTTAACAACATACCAAACATGGATGGCAGATATAAGATTAGATCTCATTATGAGCAACTTTCCCGGGGTTGATGTGTCGGAGCCTCTAGAACTCTTGAGTAGGCTCGTAGTAACATTAAGCTGTTTACAACAGCTTAATGTTATCATAACATTACAAAAAACTGATTTTGCTTATCTTCAGTCTAAGAAACGAACTGACTACAATTTCTATAAGGGAAATTACGAAGAAATTTCCTCGGACCTGGAGTGTATTGATTGGGTGGAGAGGATTACGAGCTGTAGCAACGTCAATGAAATGGTTACAAAATTCTATGATGAACTAAGGTTAATTATTGATAGGTCTTTTCCCAAGCGCCGTCCTTCCAAGAGTAAATACCCCAAATGGTTTAGCCGCACCCTAATTAAACTTCTATCTGAGAAAAATAAGCTACGCAACAGATATCGGAAATATGGTAATCCACGTGAAATATTAGAACATGACCTCTTACGGAACCGCTGTCACAAGCTTATTGACAAGTGCTATAGTGACTAGTAAGACAAATATTGAGAATGGAATATCGCGTAACGTCAAATATTTTTGAACCAGTCAACTCTTCACTCAAAAATGCAATTAAACGATTCCATTGCAGAATCTGGTTCTGAAGTAGTCCACTCTTTTCGCCAAACATTTTGCTTCCACGTTCAGCTCAAATTGTGAAAAAACAAATCACAACTTTGAGGATTTATCGCCACTTATTTTATGAAATATTCAATTTTCTGAAAATGATACTTTAAGAGAAATTAGATGATTAGACATACAGAAAGCAGCCGGTCCTGATAAAATACTTCCTCTATTTATAAAGACCTGTGGATCTCCTTTGTCTCAACTATTAACCATGATCTTCAATTGTTTTCTCAGAGATGGTGTGTTCCCTGATGAATGGAAAAAAGTAACCTGTATACAAAAATAGTACCTGTATACAAAAAAGGGGAAACAAGCAATGTAAAATACTACCGGTCGATTTCCATTTTGTCTACATTTTCAAAATTGAGTCTCTGATTAATCACATATATATACTTCACTATCTGAGTACCAGCATGGGTTCCGCTCAACACAGACTAATTTGGTCTCATTTATTTCTGAAATTGCACTGGAGGTGGATAGTGGAAGTCAAATTGCTGTATATATAGATTTTACCAGTGCTTTTGACAAAGTAAATCACGCACTGCTTTTAATGAAATTGCGAATGAAAGGGATACATGGTAGTTTGCTACACTGTATAGGTCTTACCTCAGTATGAGACCCCAGGTTGTTGTTGTTTCTTATATTTATCGACGATATAGCGGTGCACATAAAAAAACTGTAAATTCAGCCTATTTGCGGATGATTTAAAATTTTACAGGGCAATCAATTCTTCCCATGACATAAAACTTATCCAGGAGGACTTAAACGGTATTCACACATGGTGTGAATCAAATGTTATGACCCTAAACGTTGATAAATGCTACCATATCAAATTTACAAAAAAGAAAAATCATTTCCCATCCACTTATGAAATCAACGGCTCAACATTAACTGAAGTAGAAGAAATAAGAGACTTAGGTGTAACAGTAGACAAGCATCTTAAATTCACTTCACATATTAACAACATTGTAAATAAATCCTCGAAAATGTTAGGTTTTCTTAGGCGAAGTACTGCCGGGTTTCCGTTTAAATTGCACCCGTAAAATATTATACAATGCTTTGGTCCGAAGTAACTTGGAGTACACTGGCGTGACATGGAACCCTGTATATGCTGTTCACTCTCAACGCTTGGAGGGTATTCAGCGTGCATTCACTAGGCATCCGGCATTTATTACTCAGGGCGTATCACACCGGTCACCATATGAGCAGTTTGCCTTTTTTTTGAACTCGTTGTGTAGCCGTCGAATGGACCAGGATTTGGTGTTTTTGCACGGACTTGTCAACGGTAAAATAAAATGTAATGAACTCCTAGAACTTATTAAATTGATGGTGCCTGCTCGCATACCCCGACATCCTATCAAAAAAACTTTTGCCCTGCCTTCTGTAAGGACTAACTTTGGACACCATTCTCCTTTCGTCAGATGTTGCGCACAGTACGAGATGAATATTGAAACGTTAGACATTTTCCACGACTCGTTGTTTAAATTTAAACGAAAACTGTCCGGACTTTTGTGAAGAGGCATTTGTTCTTAGTCAAGTTTTTAGTTTTGCTTTGGTGAATTTTATTATTTTATTGTTTTAAAATTTTCACATATATGTATTATGTTGTTACTTAATATCTTCTGTCAATGTTGTGTAAGCCTATAATAGGTATATGTATAAGGAATTGTGCTTTATAAGTGTAACTTTGATAATATGTATAAGTAAATGTACTATTGGCGTACCTTTTTAAATAAATAAATACAAATATATCGCAGCCAACTACCTTAATCAGCCTTTCAGTCAACAGCCTGGAGGCTGGAGCCTGAGGGCTGGAGCTCCCCAGTACCAGCCCCTTCCACTTAACCGCATCCAGCGCAGAGCGGCTCGAATCGTCGACGACCGAGTGCTTTACGATCGGCTCGATTCACTAGTGTTGCATATCTTTGCGTATTTTATCGCATCTATCACGGGGAGTGCTCTGAGGAATTGTTCGGATTAATCCCAGCCGTCAAATTGCGTGAACGCACTACGCGGCAATCGTCCCGATACCATCAACACCATCTGGATGCTTGGCCGCCCACCACTGTACGTTTCAGAAGGAGTTTACGCGTACGACCTCTCTGTGGAATAGTTTACCACCGGCGATTTTTCCGGACCGATACGACCTGGGGACCTTCAAGAAAAGAGCTTACTCCTTTCTAAAGGGCCGGCAACGCACCTGCAATTTCCCTGGTGTTGCGGTTGATCATGGGTGGCGGTAGTCACTTAACATCAGGTAAGCCACACATGCTCATTTGCCACCTCTTCTATAAAAAAGCCTAGTCTTTTAACTAAACGGCGCCGTTCCACTAGCTTGCATAGACTAGAATTAAGTAATAATTTTCTACAGAAGCAATACCTACTTACTTTATTAGAAAACTTAGTTGAAATTTTCTTTATTTGTATTTTGTAATTAAAATATTTTAAGTTATAATAACACGAAATACTGAAATTAAAACATTGTTTACTAACAAGATTTTGAACTGAGTAGAATACGAGCACATTTCAGTTAGGCATCAAATTTGAAGTTTATTTGTTGTTTCTTCGAAGCCAAGAATCGCGATTCCCGACGAATGGCCTTGCAAGTTGCATGCGTTGGGCATTACGGTGCCCAACTTTCATAGGTGCGAAAATATGGTCAGTCGATCATAGCAGAATAGGTACTTCACCTAAGTAACTTAATTCACATTTCGCAATGTATTTTTTTTAACTCTTTATTGACATCTCTTAGTACCCACGGAAAGTGCGCCGTGACCTAGGGAAGAGAAAAGATGCTAAATATGGACACTCGCGCGCAGTGATAGTTTTATTTAGCTTGCGTGCGCGATTTATCTAATGAATAATAATTATGTATGCATTTAATGCATGCTATTAAACGTAGGCAAGCAGTCAACATCAAAGAAGTACAACTTCTGTACGTAGTACTATTATTTATTCTGTGCCTATACAAGTTCAGCTCAAATTCTAATTTCGCCCCCACTTCCCCGCGCATCGTTTTCTATATACCTGCGTTTGTAATCACTAATACTGTAAGTTGGTAGGTCGTTAGATACTTATTTCATTAGGTTTATCATATTTTTGCCTATTTCGTTATGCCAACCCAGTCGCTTTTTATTTTTATTACCGTTATTTCCCATTTCAATTTTACGTTATCCTGTTGCGTAATGTGTGTTCAGAGCGCAAGGGACACAGCTTTCCAATTCGAAAGCCGAAGCGAGTCTGAGCTGTGTCTGAGCGAGGGTAACTGGGCAGGAAACAACCTTCAAGACACCGATAGTTTAGGCAAATACAATAGAAAACCTACGATATAATACGTGTAGCTCCGATCAAACTTGGCAATCATGCACATTAGCGCCTCTGGTGGCATGAGTCGTCGAATTTAGTTTACAGCCTTGTAAGCAGTCGTGCGGTTAACATTGTTTGTATTATTTTACTAATTACATAAGTAATTAACAAAAGATGTCTGCAAAATCTAGTTTTTCACGTGGTTCAATTTATGCTGTACATACCTACATACAAAGCCGTCGTCACAAAGTAGAAGAGTAAATTCATTTAGATTTTAAGAAAACGACCAAATCTGTCAGTGCGAATGAGTAAGATGTGTACATTGATTTTTAGAGTTCAGCTGTTATATCATAGAAGAAACACATTGAATCAGTCTCTATCTTGTGTCTTAACTTCCTGGATACCAGCGTAATACCGATATTACATAAAGTATTAAAAATTCGTTTTAAAGTTATGTGTGAATTATTTTCGGAACTAATTGTTTTATGTTTTTGTAATACCTTAGTCAATGGGTGCGTTTGGCAGAAAAAAGCGCTAGCAAGCGCTTATAAGCGCTGAAATAGTTTTCGGCCGGGACACGATTGCTACTTCGGTAGCGCTGACACAATCCGCCATTTTGCTTATTTAATTTGTTTGTTTTGAAGTAGAGTTTATAAGTTGTTTTGTGCAATATTAGTTTTAAGTAATATAATGACATGAATAAACATATACATGCTATTAAAAATTCATGATTGGTAAGTGTTTAATATGAATACTTTACAAACATATATTTAAATTAGGTTAGATTCCCCGGTTAAAACTAACATCGTGTCCTGGAGGAAAATAGCTACTTACGATTTGACAGCGCTTACCGCTTACGATCGCCATTTTGCTTACAAGCGCTTGCTAGCGCTTTTTTCTGACAAACGCACCCAATTAGAAACACGGCATCAAACGTCATTTTGAGTTTGACAGATCCGTCAAATAACTCATAGATATGAGTGTAGTACCCGGTTGACCGAGCTTTGCTCGGTATTTTTCGCTCGGTTTTTTTTTAATTCGTGTGTTATGGAAATTATATTTAGATACAAATTACATACTGATGAATTATAAATAATATTTTTTGATCTTAGCGACATAACAGAAAAAACTGAACTGGTTATTTGAATAAAAAATCATGAGTGCAATTATTTTTATTTAAATTTTCGTGTTTTTAAAAATACTAAAAAAAGGGCTCGAAAAAAATATATTTTCTCAAAAAAGAAAGAAACTTGAAAAAAAAATAAAAAAGTCGGTCGGTCGGTCTGGGCTCGAACCGGGGTTTTACGATTTTGTGACCGCCCATTATACCAATAAGCTATTTATAATCATTACCAAACTGTCAACCTTCTTATTCTAACTATATTGTAGCAGTTTTTAATTGCCTAAAAACACGGACAAAAAGACATTTTCTAAAAATAAATCTTAGCTAGATCGATTTATTATCCCCGAAACTCCCTGGACACTAAATTTTATGAAAATCGTTGGAGCCGTTTCCGAGATCCCGATTATATATATATATATATATATATATATATATATATATATATATATATATATATATATATATATATATATATATATATATATATATATATATATATACATATATACAAGAATTGCTCGTTTAATAGTATAGGATATACGGAAAAAATAACGCTTTAAGCAGTTTGAACCTTTAGAACTCCCGTTTTACTAATCCGGTTACTTAAAAATTGAGACTTAGTCATGGAACCGTGAAGATTATTTTACACAATATATCAATGATGATATACTGGGAGAAATGACAATTACTACAAATAGAACAAATATACTAAGAATAGGACCTTGGATCAACAGTCAAAGAACTGAAAATCTTTTTCGGTATTTGTATGGTTAGTTCTTCTACCAAATATACTATTATTCTGGTCTAAGAAATACGGGAGTTATGTTATAATAAAGGCTACCAGACAAAATAAATATTTTAATATAAAAAATAGTCATCCATTTTTTCAGTCTGTCTTGTGAAGGTGTCGTCACGCACAAGAAAAACTTATTGAATTAAGCATTGATGTGATGATAGTCCCATATAGCGGTCAGTATAAGATACGGCAATATTGTCCAGGAAAGCCCAACCCTGTTGTCCTGAAATTTTTTTATATTGGCAACTCGCAAGGCATTCTCTTAGACTGAAGAAGGATATACTCTTGGTGAAGAGTTTATTTTCAGAAAACGCTTGTGAGGAGAGGTCACCACATTTATTTTGATAGGTACTTCATCACGGTGAAATTAGCCTAGATATTACGACAAAAATGTTTTCGCGCAATAGGCACTATCTAAACATAGAATTCCGAAAAGTTATTTAACATACCAAAATTATATTAGCAAATAAAAATGATTATAAATACTGACCAGAAGTGATAATAATAAAAAATTCATATTGATATAATAAAATACTGGAATTTTTATTTGAGTTGAATTCCAGTGTCAAACATATAACGTAAATACGAACGTACTATCGTATTATACAGAACCATTGTCATATATATGACATAAGTAAAAGCTTTCTAAAAAAAACCAATAGTTTTATTGCATTAGTTGGACATGTACAGACCCCTGATATACCATAAAACATAAGTTTTAAATAATATCGAATAATTTTTTATTATGGAATCCAGGAGGTTTAAGTTTTTAATCGATATAGACGCACACAAGCACGCACGCTCGCAGTTTCGCTTTGTTTTTAATTTTTATCATTGTTTTAATCTTTTACCTCCTCCATACTACAGGTTACGTTTAGTATGGGGGTAGAGTAATATTGTACATTCTTGGATTTTCTTTTGAAGTAAATAATACCCGTATATAATCATTGATTAGATAATAAAAATAAGTTCTTAAACTACTTTTAGCAATCAAGCTTCGAAAATGTTAGAGATCTCACTTCGTCTTACACAATTTAAGGGTTAATTTAAATAAAAATGAATATATTTATACAATTTATATTTTATATGACTGTAGTTATGTATAAACTAGTTAATAATCAATCAAAACACTAAGTCGTGTATGTATTTACAAATATAATAACTTATTAGTAAAGGTTTATTTAAATTAATATGTATACAGTATTGAATACATAAGTTTGTTTGTATATAATAGGCAGTGATAGAATATAGAACAAAAATAAATAAATAAAAACGAAAAGTTGTTTGTGTTAACATAATTTTTTATTTACAATCCGAAATTCACAGACAAATATAACAAGAAACTTTCAGGTCCAGCTCACCCGACAATGAAAGTACAATGAGAAACATTCTGGGAAATCTACCAATGATTTATTTTCCCTTCCTATATACATTCACTTTCTAAATTTCGTCGAACCCGTCAAGTGCACGAAAAGCACCAAACACAATAACCCCACAGTGTCTTATTGTCACTTCCAAATTATAGCAGAATCAAGAACATCGGCTAGGCCTGCAAACATAATTTAACTATTTTGAATCAATTTACATATAACTTACTAGAACATTTTCATTATGTGTCGAGGTCGACTGGATCCCCCGTCTACTCTTTAAGAGTGTGACGACACTTGAATACAAAAAATAAAACAAGATAGAGTTTTATATACATTAATTTATAATTTATTTTACACAGGTAGACGCAATACAAATGAGTCCAATTAGGAAAACGCCATGCATTAACATCTAAGACTGCGTAAATAAATGCATTGGAGCGTTTCCCCAAATGGCACAAACATTAAGGTTAAGCAAGTGGCCAAGCTTTCGCGACAATCAAAAAGGTTACACGAAAGTAATTAAGAGTGATTTCCAATTTGAATGCTAGAGAACGCGTTGCGCTGCTTGCTCTGAATAACAGTAGGTTACTTTACAATTCTTCGACACTACAATTCTTTCGAGTTCGACGACATCGGCCCGTACGTCTATACTTAAATAGCTTACCGGGCGCGAGCCCTATAATATCACAATATGTGTTAAGCTAAACAAAGTTTCACTAAATACTATCTATATACCTATTAAAATAAAATATCTATAAAAACCAAACTATGTTGCAAATAAAAATCAATAATATGCGCGCGGTAGTGAAATGACGACGAGGTGGCCGCATTTAAAAAAAATAAATATGAATGAAACACGCGTATAATCTCATCCTACACTATAGTACTGTAAATGCGTTGTTATCCGCACGCAACGTTTCCTGCTTGTACTTTCATTGGACGCGACACGCGCGATACGTTTAGTTCGCTAGAATACACACATATTCTTTGTACAAAGTATATTTTATATAATATAGCCGTAGAAAATTAAGTCAAGCTCGACTAACGGGTGTCTGCATGTAGCATACTTGATGCATATACAAGCACGCTCACGCATCGTGTGCGACGCTCAGTGCACGCACGTGTTTGTGTGCGTGTGCTGTAACGCACGTGCGCCCGACTGTACTAGTGGACATGTCCGTACAAGTGCGCGTGACTGTACACGTGCTGGAGACTACGTGGTCGGCGGCGAGGTGTTCAGCAGGCCCCCCATTAGTCAATCTACCACTTGCGAAACTATCTTCTCCATGTCGTGGTCGATCTCTTCGTTTGTGGGCGGGCTGAGTGTGTCGAGCGGGTTGAGCGGGTTGTGCGGGTTGGCCGGGGGTGCGGGCGGCGGGGAGGGGGCGGCTGGCAGCTGGAACGGCTCGTCCAAATCCTCCAATCCCGGTGGAACCGGCAATTTCGCCAGTTCTTCCTGTAGTTTTACGTAGTGTCGCTGCAACGGAAAAATACATTATATTGCTGTGTGATTAATTTCCTTGCATAAGTTCTTTTTTAGAGTAAAAGTGAAATCATTACCTTGAGCGCCATTAGGTTAAGCTGTATGCTGCGCTGTGTCCTTTCGTCGCCATTTTGACCCTCTAGTTCGGTTATCCAATTCGCAACTGTTTGCATGATTTCATTTCGCTTTATCCAGAAGTGGGTTTGAATCACCTGGAAGTTAAATATACTCCCCATTAAATTTATGGTATGGCAGTTATGATAGGCGAACTAAAATTATTTTACAACAAAAACTTAAAGAATCAATATAATTACATAAGGAATTTGATGATTGTTTAATAAATTTAAATACAGAGATAGTTATTTTTTTTAAATAACGGTGTTTACGATATTTTATTTTTATTTTATTATATTTTAAATATGATATAGTAGGTATAAGAATTTTAATATTTTAAACTAATGTACAATTTTTTTGATTTTTTTACACCAAGTTTTAATTCATTGTAAAAAAAAAAACATTTTTGTCATTCTATTTTTTTTTTCTTTTTGCCGATGGGCGTGTAGTCACAGAATGGCTTATATATATATATATATATATATATATATATATATATATATATATATATATATATATATATATATATATATATATATATATATATATATGTATTATGTAGGATAGAATAGGAAAGAGAGTTAGTAATAAATCTACATTCAAGACCGCCAGACGTATCATTTATTCCTCGAACCTCCCAACATTACATAAATTTTAATTTTTGCTACATAAAACCAACAATGGATTGTTCCCATTATATATAGGGCAACCTAGGAAAAATAGATAAACGTTTGTTCATAGTGTACATCATCTCGTGTTATGCCCTGGGTGTCGTAACAGGCGACTCGTAATAAAACTGCGGTTGCCAACTTGCCTGCCAAGTTTGACTACTATGGCAATATATCACCTAAGAGGTTCATTTATGGAGGAGGCCTACGTTCAGCAGTGGATTTTTGTTAGGCTGTAATGGATGGATAGTCCACAATTTTTACCAAAAAAAGAAAGCTAGACGGATCGCTGCGTATATTTTAAGTGACGCAAAAACTATACTCAATTTGTTGACACTCACCCACGCACACTTTTGTCTTCTTTCATTCTTTATTAAGCCGTTAAAGTTCATTACTTTGAAACAATGTTAAAAGATATTTAAGTTTTTTTTTTTTAAATTGTTTGTTGCAAAATATTTTAGAACAAATTATACGTTATCCCTTCAACAGTAAACGCCAGTGCAGCTATCTAATACTGCCCGGACCAAAAGTTTCATAATATTTTACCTAATTCTTGTATTTTATGGGAATAATGACATGGTTTATACAAACAACTATAATAAAACGTTTTTTTTTTCACCTAAGTTTATAGTATAATATAATATTAGTGCTAAAAGCTAAGTAATAAACTCGTTTACATAAGAGTGTGTCTGCTTTGCGACTTTGCGACTTTCAGACACATCTTCGTACCCAAAAAATGGTCATGAATGTAGTTTCCATAATAATATCGAAGAATCAGACCCAATTTCTCTCTGTGACTAGCATCTAGCATCGGGAGTTTCGTCAATAATAATTAAAACTAATTTTGACAAATTTATTTCGTACTTAATGAAAACTCATTACATCAGCGACCGAATGAATAATGTCATTTTGGATTGTATTAGACAAATAACTCAGCCGTTTGTCGCTTTGTTGATGCTGCATATGCTTTTCTAACACGAGATCGTACTTCGAAAGAAGCGATACAAGTTCTAAAAAATTGCCTCTATTTAATGAAGTTTTCGACTCATAGTGACCTATTAAAGGAAGTTCTTGTTGTGCTAAATGGCAAACATTATCGACTAATCTTTGAAAAACACTATTGTTGTGATCAACACGCATGTTGTACTTTGTAATTTCGGATAACTGGCGCGGAAAACATGTTTCAATCCGATTTTTTTCCAAAATTACTAAAAGAAATTATCACATTAATGTGTTTTTGAGAATTTTTACCTTTGCCTTTTAACGGCTCCAGATAATTTATTTAAATTATCATATCCAGTAGTATTCCAAGCTGTTTTGTCTTTGGAAAAGAATATGCAGCACCAACAGTACAACTTATTGGTATGTGAGCAGCCAACAGTCTAATGAGTTTTGTAAACAGATCTATTAAATTGCCGTTTGTGGGTTTTACTCCTCTGAGAAATACACAGATCAGGCGTTGGTTTCGACGAGGATATGAGCTATTTTTTCTCTACAAAGTTTAAAGATTTTACTTTTTCTTCGCCGATTAGCACTTTATTTAACACACTTCAATTAATCACAATGAACACTAATATTCTCCATTTTCACTAAAAATCTTTAAACACACAGAGTAAACATTGAAATGTAAAGTGAACTTGCAAACGGATCGCCCGCGCACCCCCGCGCTCGACTAACTTCACACGGAAAGCCTGGCTTATTGCTCCAAACTAATTGCTATATAAACTATCGTACTTCTATTTCATTATAGATCATTTTGTCACAGGTTCAGGTTTGAAAGAGAGCGAACGTCTTTCCGAAAGCCCGGTAAAAAAACAAACGCGTGCGAGAGGGACGACTAATCGCTCAACTAAACTCCTTTTTTATGACAAAAGTATCGCGCAGTTTAACCGCGATCGGGATTCATCTATATTGCTTTGCTTTCATTAATTTTGACAGTCCATTGCGTGTCCGCTTTGAGACAGAGAGAACACGAATCAGTGTATTTCGAATCGAAAGCAATAAGCAGTCTGCCAAGTGTTGATGTTACATAATAAGGCTACGAGATCATGACCTGTGTAGAATAGAGGAGCGCGCGAGAAATTTTAAATAGTTTGAAACAGTTTGAGTTATTTTATTAGTTAATATTTTTGATTGAGCAGTTTGATAGGGCAAGCCTGGCTTCTCGGCTTCTATGGAGGCTTCGCTACTGGGTACACGTGTTTTCGCTTTGTCAACAGAGAGTAAGCACAGCACAGCACAACACAGCATAGTACCTCCTTGAAGCAGGGCTCGGGGTTGCGCAGGTGGTCCAGCATGGCCCAGCGCACGCAGGCCTGGTAGATATTGGAGTTGTACTCCAGAGAGGCGCTGCTGCCCACGCGCGTGCCGCGACTGCGCTCGTAGCCCGGTTCGTTAAAGTACGGCTCCGGCACCAGGATCAGGGACTGGATCGACACCAGCACCTGCACGCACAACACTTTTGTTCTATACTTGTGTACTTATCCAAAACAAACTTGCTTCGTGTGTTAATACGACACGAACCAAACGGAGCACCATTAGGAGAGACTGCGTAACTTAAATTACTAACTCAATTTTAATGAACATAATATAAGACTATCCCGCAGATATGTAATAGTGATTTTTTATAATAAGTGTGAAAAATGAGCACACAGTCCACACGATGGCAAGTGGATGCTGTAGCCTATAGACATCTACATTTTTTCACGATTAAGAATCAAAATGCAGATGCGTTGTCACCCTTGGAACGAAGATGGAATGCCTCGTTTCCAGTAAAAAGGGTATCCGATTCTCTACACTCACCATAGGAAACAGCAGCATGAAGCTGCTATTTTGCACTGGTATTCTGTGAGAGCGTGGTCCCTCCCCGGTCGAGTCGAGTCGTTCGTGCTACAACTATTATACAGCTGCAGCGTGGCTCTACCACGTATAAAACTGATAAACAATACGGATAACTAATACCAACCAAGATATGCGGGGAGTCAATACTTACAGGTGATTCAGAACAGTGCTTTGTGCCAATCGATTGAAAATAAGATGGCTTAACCTATGTTCAGAAGTGGCCTTGTGATGGGGATGTATAAAGCACTACATAATATCGTTAGAAAATCTAGAAAATCAGTAATTTTTTTTAATTTAAACTCTTGTCTTAAAAGGATGATATTTAATTTAGATACCTAAGAATACTTTTATATTCTAACAAATATACTAAAACAATATTGTTTAAAATGGCCACAAATTTACATATTACACAATATTATTATTTTATTGTCTACTCAATACATTAAAATGCTCACCTGCAAGAAACTAGAGGTGTGCGCGTTCCACTTCTCCTCTGGGCGGCCGTGCCACGTGTTGAGCACGGAGAGGCACACTTTGCCGTCGTTGTACAGGTTGGGGTTGAAGCGCACCGAGTGGCGGCCCGTGGTCTCCAGGTTGATGAGCATCGGCACCGCCGGGTACTCAGCCGGGAAGTACACGTCCAGGATGAAGCACCCGTTTGCGTACGGCGTGTCCGATGGACCCGTTATTAGGACCTGAACACAAATTAATTATGCTCTTTTAGCGGTATATTTGCTATCGCGCATTTTTTCGTTGGGTGCCTAATGCTTTGAAATAGATGGCGCTAGTGAAAATTTTTACATATTTATATATTTCGAAACTATATTTCGTAGTCGCGCATGGTGTGTATGCGAGTTATTATTTATTATGTTATACAATCAAATCGATATTGGAACCTCTACTTTAATTTTACATTCTACCCTACTCCATCAATCACAGACTTAAGTCTATGCATATAAGACATGCCTGAAAGACTTTTTGTCTCCAGTGGATTATAATCTTAACCAAATATCACCATTTGTCGGCGAATATGGCGTTTTTTACCCTAGGACAGCGGCAGGCATAGGGCCAGCGTGGCGGCCTCCTGCGCCAGCCGTTACATGTGTGTACACTCACCTTCATGACGTCGAGCCGGTCGCTGTGCGTGCGCACGAACACGGACGAGGAGTAGGACAGCGGCAGGCTGATGGCCAGCGTGGCGGCCTCCTGCGCCAGCCGCTGCATGTGTGTACACTCACCTTCATGACATCGAGCCGGTCGGTGTCGGTGCGCACGAACACGGACGAGGAGTAGGACAGCGGCAGGCTGGTGGCCAGCGTGGCGGCCTCCTGCGCCAGCCGCTGCACGTGTGTACGTACATGTGTGTGCACTCACCTTCATGACATCGAGCCGGTCGGTGTCGGTGCGCACGAACACGGACGAGGAGTAGGACAGCGGCAGGCTGGTGGCCAGCGTGGCGGCCTCCTGCGCCAGCCGCTGCATGTGTGTACGTACATGTGTGTGCACTCACCTTCATGACATCGAGCCGGTCGGTGTCGGTGCGCATGAACACGGACGAGGAGTAAGACAGCGGCAGGCTGGTGGCCAGCGTGGCGGCCTCCTGCGCCAGCCGCTGCATGTGTGTACGTACATGTGTGTGCACTCACCTTCATGACATCGGGCCGGTCGGTGTCGGTGCGCACGAACACGGACGAGGAGTAGGACAGCGGCAGGCTGGTGGCCAGCGTGGCGGCCTCCTGCGCCAGCCGCTGCATGTGTGTACGTACATGTGTGTGCACTCACCTTCATGACATCGAGCCGGTCGGTGTCGGTGCACACGAACACGGACGAGGAGTAGGACAGCGGCAGGCTGGTGGCCAGCGTGGCGGCCTCCTGCGCCAGCCGCTGCATGTGTGTACGTACATGTGTGTGCACTCACCTTCATGACATCGAGCCGGTCGGTGTCGGTGCGCACGAACACGGACGAGGAGTAGGACAGCGGCAGGCTGGTGGCCAGCGTGGCGGCCTCCTGCGCCAGCCGCTGCATGTGTGTACGTACATGTGTGTGCACTCACCTTCATGACATCGAGCCGGTCGGTGTCGGTGCGCACGAACACGGACGAGGAGTAGGACAGCGGCAGGCTGGTGGCCAGCGTGGCGGCCTCCTGCGCCAGCCGCTGCACGTGTGTACGTACATGTGTGTGCACTCACCTTCATGACATCGAGCCGGTCGGTGTCGGTGCGCACGAACACGGACGAGGAGTAGGACAGCGGCAGGCTGGTGGCCAGCGTGGCGGCCTCCTGCGCCAGCCGCTGCATGTGTGTACGTACATGTGTGTGCACTCACATTCATGACATCGAGCCGGTCGGTGTCGGTGCGCACGAACACGGACGAGGAGTAAGACAGCGGCAGGCTGGTGGCCAGCGTGGCGGCCTCCTGCGCCAGCCGCTGCATGTGTGTACGTACATGTGTGTGCACTCACCTTCATGACATCGGGCCGGTCGGTGTCGGTGCGCACGAACACGGACGAGGAGTAGGACAGCGGCAGGCTGGTGGCCAGCGTGGCGGCCTCCTGCGCCAGCCGCTGCATGTGTGTACGTACATGTGTGTGCACTCACCTTCATGACATCGAGCCGGTCTGTGTCGGTGCGCACGAACACGGACGAGGAGTAGGACAGCGGCAGGCTGGTGGCCAGCGTGGCGGCCTCCTGCGCCAGCCGCTGCATGTGTGTACGTACATGTGTGTGCACTCACCTTCATGACATCGAGCCGGTCGGTGTCGGTGCGCACGAACACGGACGAGGAGTAGGACAGCGGCAGGCTGGTGGCCAGCGTGGCGGCCTCCTGCGCCAGCCGCTGCATGTGTGTACGTACATGTGTGTGCACTCACCTTCATGACATCGAGCCGGTCTGTGTCGGTGCGCACGAACACGGACGAGGAGTAGGACAGCGGCAGGCTGGTGGCCAGCGTGGCGGCCTCCTGCGCCAGCCGCTGCATGTGTGTACGTACATGTGTGTGCACTCACCTTCATGACATCGAGCCGGTCGGTGTCGGTGCGCACGAACACGGACGAGGAGTAAGACAGCGGCAGGCTGGTGGCCAGCGTGGCGGCCTCCTGCGCCAGCCGCTGCATGTGTGTACGTACATGTGTGTGCACTCACCTTCATGACATCGGGCCGGTCGGTGTCGGTGCGCACGAACACGGACGAGGAGTAGGACAGCGGCAGGCTGGTGGCCAGCGTGGCGGCCTCCTGCGCCAGCCGCTGCATGTGTGTACGTACATGTGTGTGCACTCACCTTCATGACATCGAGCCGGTCGGTGTCGGTGCGCACGAACACGGACGAGGAGTAGGACAGCGGCAGGCCGGTGGTCAGCGTGGCGGCCTCCTGCGCCAGCCGCTGCATGTGTGTACGTACATGTGTGTGCACTCACCTTCATGACATCGAGCCGGTCGGTGTCGGTGCGCACGAACACGGACGAGGAGTAGGACAGCGGCAGGCTGGTGGCCAGCGTGGCGGCCTCCTGCGCCAGCCGCTGCATGTGTGTACGTACATGTGTGTGCACTCACCTTCATGAAATCGAGCCGGTCGGTGTCGGTGCGCACGAACACGGACGAGGAGTAGGACAGCGGCAGGCTGGTGGCCAGCGTGGCGGCCTCCTGCGCCAGCCGCTGCACGTGTGTACGTACATGTGTGTGCACTCACCTTCATGACATCGAGCCGGTCGGTGTCGGTGCGCACGAACACGGACGAGGAGTAGGACAGCGGCAGGCTGGTGGCCAGCGTGGCGGCCTCCTGCGCCAGCCGCTGCATGTGTGTACCTACATGTGTGTTCACTCACCTTCATGACATCGAGCCGGTCGGTGTCGGTGCGCACGAACACGGACGAGGAGTAGGACAGCGGCAGGCTGGTGGCCAGCGTGGCGGCCTCCTGCGCCAGCCGCTGCATGTGTGTACGTACATGTGTGTGCACTCACCTTCATGACATCGAGCCGGTCGGTGTCGGTGCGCACGAACACGGACGAGGAGTAGGACAGCGGCAGGCTGGTGGCCAGCGTGGCAGCCTCCTGCGCCAGCCGCTGCATGTGTGTACGTACATGTGTGTGCACTCACCTTCATGACAACGAGCCGGTCGGTGTCGGTGCGCACGAACACGCACGAGGAGTAGGACAGCGGCAGGCTGGTGGCCAGCGTGGCAGCCTCCTGCGCCAGCCGCTGCATGTGTGTACGTACATGTGTGTGCACTCACCTTCATGACATCGAGCCGGTCGGTGTCGGTGCGCACGAACACGGACGAGGAGTAGGACAGCGGCAGGCTGGTGGCCAGCGTGGCGGCCTCCTGCGCCAGTCGCTTCATCCGCGCCGGGTGTGCCCGCTCACCGGCTGCACGGACCATGCCCTCGAAGTGGTACGGCACCGTGAAACGGAATCCCTTCTCCGGGCATTCCGCTATCATTTCAAACGTTTCTGTACAAATAAAAAATATCAATAAGCACGTGCTACCGTTTTTAAGTAAAAACTTCTTTAGAATCGTTGACAAATTCGAATGAAACGAAAAAGCGACATAGTATTCATCTATAAGGTTTAGCCTGCGAGAGAATGAGATATCATACAGTTATACAGTGTTTATAGTAAATTTATTCATATTTTAATTAATAAACTCTACGGTAATCTTACAGAGCAGGATAATCCTAATGCTGATACTTCGAGCTTAGTGCTCCCAACAACCAGCGGCATAGGTGTGACATGGACGTTACATATGACTATTGTTTTATTCATATTCATTTTAAGAACTATATTTTGGAGATCCTATTGAAGTCATTAAGCGTAGTCCCGACTCCTCCGCCTCGCCGTCGGCGCGGCAGAAATAGAGAGTAGATTGAATGAGTGAGTGCACTGACCGAACTGCATGGTGCGCATGAGGTGTATGTAGCGCGCCTCGCGTGTGGCGCCACCCAGCGGCCGCGGCGCGCCCGTTGCCTCCGCCTCGCCCTCGGCGCGGCACATCAGCGCCGCCGTCGCCTGCACACAACTTTTCATGCTCACACATCACACGCCAGCTACTACGTGCCACATGCTGCCTACCGCAACAGTGTCGCTCACCACACTTATTCCTTTCGTCTTTGTTATTTTTTATTAGAATAAGTATGACAAACAAGCACACAAATAATCTGACAGTAAGTTGACGCTGTGTCCCAGAGATATCTACATCAGTACTCGATTAAAAATCAAAATTTAGACGTGTTGCCACCCCTGAGGACCATGATAGAATGCCTAGTTACCAGTAATAAGGGTCTCCACAGTTGTATACACTCACCCTACGAAGCACATCAACAATCAACCGCTATTTTACGCTAGTATTCTAGGAGTGCGTGGTCCTTCCTTGATGGAGCCTTACTTACTGTACTAACCAACTAGTCACGCACATTTACAACTGTTAGTGTGCTTGAGTTTGGTAATACGGTCACTGGCATGCTGCATTGCAATATTAAGTGCTGAACATATATATAGCTGTAGTATGGCTCTAGTACATAGAAAGCTTTTTGTATAATTTAATGACAACACTTGTAACGCAATTAACATTACTAATATTCCCGTTATCCATTCGAAAAATCTTGTTTTAGAAGTGGTTCACAATAGTAGTCGAATGGCGTATTTAAATCCACGAATTGTTAACTTTGCGGTCCATTCCCAAACCGCTAATACAAATATTAAAAACATGCTACCGTCGCACGTTTTTAATATTTTCATTAGCGCGAGCATTCCTTATTATCCTTAAACTACAAAGCTATGAATGATAGCTTCCAAATGTCTCTGAAAGTTATCGCCGTAGAATTAGTCAGTAGAAATTCTAAAAATAATTAAATTAAGTGTGTTCTAAATATACATTTGTTTCTAATTATATGAAACGAAATTTAAAAAAAAAATTACATACCTGTATGTCAGCAATAAGAGCCGCAAGACCTTCATCTTCTTCTGACAGCTCAGAATTACTCGATGTGTTAAATCTTTGGCTATATGTCATTTTTCCGAAAATGTTTTTCTTACTCATTCTGAAAGAAAGATATATTATATTATAGTTTTTTTTTTTAATTTTATTAATTGATTTCATAATATTTTACTATTCCACTATCTTTTGTTTACTATAAATTACTTACTCTTCTTATTTCACAAGTAAGATATTAGTCGTTTTGTTTTTGTAATATTATTTTTATTGTACCTTAGGGATTGGGTGAGGTTTAATGGATGATGTTGTCGATACAGTATACCCAAATCCATCTTCTGTTAGGAATTATAAACGCACATGTGTTGTTAAGTTTGAGGAGATAATAGTTTATAAAAGTTCACTAATGAATAATGACTTCCCTATGGATTGCTTCATAGGGAGGATTTTGCCAAAGTTGCCACGCTTGACTGTTGGCTTGGCAATCGCAGTCTTTTTAATATTTTGAGTTGTTATCAGGATGATGGTGCTGCCTATCTCCTGTTTCAGCCTCCCTCTGACGGCACCCACGGGACGATATGAGGTAGTGAATATGTTGACGTCACTACACGGTAGAGAAACAAATTGATAGTAAATGTACTTTTACAGAAAATTGTGTAACTGTGTTTTGTATGTGCGACTAAAGTAATCCTTTTCTTCTGTAGTACAAGTGGTAAGTGGTGTGTGGGTGTGGTGCGCACCTGAGCTTGGTGGCGTAGGAGTTGGTGGTGCGGCTCATCATGGCGAGCAGGCGCGGCAGCGCGCGCAGCGCGGGCGCTAGGCAGCCGCAGCGTAGCGCGAGTGGTGAGTGATGTGTGGGTGTGATGCACACCTGAGCTTTGTGGCGTAGGAGTTGGTGGGGCGGCTCATCATGGCGAGGAGGCGCGGCAGCGTGCGCAGCGCGGGCGCTAGGCGACCGCAGCGTAGCGCGGTTGGTGAGTGGTATGTGGGTGTGGTGCACACCTGAGTGAGTGATGTGTGGGCGCCACCAGTTAGCTTGGTAGCGTAGGAGTAGTTGGTGGTGCAGCTCATCATGGGGAACAGGCACAGCAGCGCAGCGCGTGTGTGAGGGGTGTGTGGGTGTGGTGCACACCTGAGCTTGGTGGCGTAGGAGTTGGTGGTGCGGCTCATCATGGCTAGAAGGCGCGGCAGCGGGCGCAGCGCGGGTGCCAGGCGGCCGCAGCGCAGCGAGTGCAGCGCACGCGCGCAGCGCAGCACGCACACGTACAGCGGGATGTGCCGCGACATGTCCAGCACTGCACAAGCATACGCAACGTCACTTTCACATTGTCAAAGATACAGTCCGTACGGATAAAGAATGGGATTAGAAATGGCGGCTCATCGAGCCCGTACCGTCAACATGCAGAGTACCAAATAGCGAAAATCCGCTAATAACGGTATATCGTTATAACGTTACATGATTCCGTTAACTGAAAACTTTCTATTAATGGTGAAATATTTTAAAATAATTGTATACGAAAATCAATTTTAAAATAACATTAATAACTCGCGAACTCGCTCTGACTTCCTTTGGGTGGGATCCAATTGACGACATAACATAATAATCAAAAAGGACCATTCATTTTATATTATCAATATTTCATTTTAATGAAATCACTAATATATTTGTCCGTGAGGTTTATTAAAATCAGTTTTCAGACAGACAGACAAACGTAAATTTTAAAAATTGTCATTTTTTTTAAAATTGTGTTAAAAATTTTAAAAAAGTCTTCGTAATGGCACGTAAATATTTTATACAAAAATATTAACAAACCAAATCAACAATACGAAGGCGACACTGAAAGTTTTTAGAATTGGCCACTTGTAAACGATATAATAAAAAATAAGTTCAAATTTTGAAAATGGAACTCTTTGCCAATATTTTTGTGTATGTATTTTATTAATTTGTTGTTTGTAAACCATAGTATAATAGATTATCTAATGTAACATCTGGGCGCAAGTTTACAACATCATACAACAAATTTTTTTGAATTTTTGAAAACAATTATGAAGTGAAGTTTGAAGTCGCCATTTTATGATTATTTGTGCTCACCATCATTGTGTACTCTGTTGTGCTCCACGAAAAAATGTCGTAAGTATTCAAATTTATTGGTTTTCACTAAGGTTAAGGTGCCAAATTAATTTAGAATATCTGTTCTACAATTTTTCAATAATTTTTTTCATAATAAACTAAGTTAAATGTACTAAAAATAGAAAGGGTCGTTGACGTTGTATGTTAACGTATTTTAAAGTGGTAATTTATCGTAATTACTTACAACTACGAGAAACTATTTGTAAAATAATTACTAAAGTCACACATAATTTTAATTTTAAAAGGTAAAATGATCATATAATATATTGAAGATGTGCTTGATATACATAAATATTGGCGACAAGTACTGACGTTGCCACGAAATATTGCTTTGGAAACAATCGTTTCCAGTAAGTTTCACCGCAAAGGGTTGGCACAAATAGCGTGCGACTTTTTTAACATTTGTTTATTTTATAATTTCGAAATTTTTGGGACGAAGTTCTTTTATTTTTGTAAAAGAACTAACAATATGATTTCAATTTAAAAAATGAAAACATTTTTTTTTTGCATATTGTATTAAAATTGTATTTTTTTGCATATTAAATGCTACGGTGATATTTGTATGTGTATTGCCTTTCGTATTTGTATGTGTATTTCCTTTTTTCATAGTAATGAACAAGTATGTGGTGGTAGAGCTAGTAGAGGGAGGGGGGCAAGAGTTAGAGAGGGGAAGGGAAATGAACCAGTGAGAGGTGGCAGGGGAAGTGAAAGAGGGGGTCGGGACAGGGAAAATGAAAGAATGGGGAAGGGAAGGAAATCATTGTATTTGATCGGGCCCCTATAAGTTGGCATGGTGTGAATGGTGCAAGAGAAGCCGCACAAGCTATATTTGTAGGCGTTGTGGTGTATCGCTCCGCTTAGAAATATGCTTTGAGGAATACCACACTGTGCCATAGTAAGTCATTCAGCAGGCCAACTTTTTACCTTTGACAGTATCAATAAATATAAATAATAAATTTATTTGCTCGCCCATCGCACGATAAATTATACAAAAAGGCTAATTATAATATCAAATAATACATAAATGAAAATAACCCTAATTGTACTAGTAAAGTTACAGCCTATATACGTCCCACTGCTGGCCACAAGCCTCCTCTCATTTCTGAGAGGGTTTTAGGGTAAGGAAGTGTCCGCCGCACAGCCCCAATTCGTTTTGGCGAACTTCACATGTCTTTGAAATATTTTTTTTTCTTATTCCTTAGACATGCAAGTTTCCTCACGATGTTTTCCTTCACCGCCGAGCACGTGGTAAATCAGCACTTAAAATTACAATTAACAATTTCATTGGTGCAGGCGGGGATCGAACCCGGGTTACTCGCGTTCTGTTATATTTACAGCGAGCGTTAACCATCTGAGCTACCAGGGCTCTTTTTTGTACTAACAAAATAATTATAAGTGAAATATATTTGAAAAAAGTCCTGCTGGGTTTCTTGCTGCTTCTTCCCAGGACAAAAGTATTTTCCGAACCAGAAGTAAATAAAAAATGACTTTCAATAAGTATTATGTAATAATCTATATTGATAAAAATTATTCTACATATTTATATTAATAAACTATCATTAAAAATTACTGAGCTCTACAAGAGTAAATTTAAATTACGTAAAATTATTAAAATATATTTTTTTCGCATTTTTTGAAGTTTTATTCTAACCCGGTATATAACATAAATTATTTGGTCAGGCGTAACCCTAGCTTATACGACCGCCATCTCCCGAGTTTTGAAACGCGTTGAAGGTAGTTGCGAGTTTTTACACTGAAAGTCGGTTTAAGTGTTAGTTTGAAATTTAATATAAATCTAACAATATTTAATCATTTTTAGCCAAAAAATAAACTGCGGGATTAGATCTAGTCACTACATGATTGAAGGTGGCTAAATAAGAGCATAATGTCGTCGTGATTTTGGTTTGATTTCACTACCTTTTTCTTTAAAATTAAATCTACCTTTGGGTTTTCTGTCACATATCTCAGGAGTTTATATACTTATGGATTTTTTTATATTTTTATTAAAGCTAATAAAATGCCCTTTTTATCATGGTTATATTTTTGTTCTAGGTTTTATAGTTGTTGTGTGAATCGACTATGATTTTCCGTCTAGTTTTAGTTGTAAATTGTGCAGTGGCGCGGCGCGGCGTGTAGATTCTTTTATTTTTTAATTAAATTTTTCTAGCACACTTGTTATTGTTTTTTGTTTAATAGTGAAAAAACCTATTCTAGTTTATAAAAATGATGAAAAACTATATAGCTATCGCGCAAATTTTTTTCACAATTTCAGTTTGTTTGTCTGAAACCGGCGAAATATGCTCGACCTTAACTTTCGCCTCATATAAAATTTTATACACACAACTTCTGTCAAAATAACAAACGTTACATTGTTCACCTATCTCATCGTCTATACAAAACAGTACACAAAGTTACGCTAGATCACTTGAATCGATTGTAAATCAAGTCATAATGAGCGCGGCAACGTCTCACGTATAATGTCAAATTTCAAGAGCAAATTTCGACGGTTTTTTTTGTAATCGAAAATCGTAATCGAATGTCAGTGTCATATCAGCATGAATTTAACGCGAGAAATTTTCGTAAAATTATTTTTTATGACTTCCGATTTCTTTTAAGTAAACAAGAAAGTCATGATAGACTTCGATTGGCCTTTCCACTGTTTACAACTGGTTTATTGAGTTTAAACGTGGTCGCACTTCTCACCGATGATCTGCGTGAGGGACGTACGGCGACGACTAACATCAGTTTTGTGCGGCGTATGATAGAGACTGACAAAAGAGTGACGTATCAGCAGATTACATACATACGATACAAGCTTAGGCGTCGGTATGAGTCAAGTGCACAAAATCCTCCATGAACATTTAGCGGTCAGTTTCAAATTGTGCAGAGACCCCTAAGGTCGAGTGGGCAAAGTGCTTCTCTCAGTGGCTTTATCACATGCAGCGATGTATTGATGTAAATGGACACTATTTTGAAAAGATATCATAAAACTAATAACTTGCTAGTTTGTAGAGTTTTTGATTTTCAAACAACTTTCAGTGTCACGAGCGGTTACGTGTGCGAGCGAGAGGTTAATAGAGGTGACGTCATTTTCAATCCCATTCTTTAACCGCACGGGTAGTAAACAATTGAATGAAAAAGTTAAATACGCAATATTTAAATTACGTGCTATGGCTAGATGTATAAATTTTTTACTTATATTTGATAAAAAGTCATTTGTTTAGTTCAGATAATGTGAATTTTGAATAAAACTCTTACGTTTCATTGTTAACGTAATTTTAAAATGACAGTCCATAAAAAGTCACAAAACATAGACAGGAAGCTATAGATTGCCTCATAGCATGAAGGATGGAGAACAGGAGAACGGTCACTACGTACTAAAGCATAGCCCGCCTGTCCTTGAAAATTGTAGAATGTATAGCGGCGCTGACGTCGGTGAGTAGTGGCTGAGAAGTAGCCGTTTATGAGTACAAGTAGGTGAAGTTAGTTGAATAATGTACAAATTTTCATTTCATTTTTTCGTAGAAAATTTTCATGCTCCGTAATTTTGTAATTTTTGACAAAAAGAAACATTAAAAAAAGGAGAAATATTTTATTATGCGTGGATGTGCAAGTGGTTTAGCATCTGATCGGAAATATAGACTGAAAATGACTTTTATTGACTGAACTTAGTGATCGCAGCGCCTCACTGATGGTGTCCATATTTCTGGGACACTATTTTCTACGGCGATCGTTCTCCTGTTCTCTAACCTTCATGCCTCATAGCAATGATGTCACTTGGTCGATGAGTTAGCCAACCGTAGTTCTTATTTAGAAGATGCTGCTGCCAGTCTCCTGTTCTAGTTTTCCTGTCTCGTCTTTTATGGCAGCTACGGGTTAATATGTTGTATTTTCTTATTCCTTTTACTTTTACTGTTATTATTATTTATTTTATTTTTATTATTGTTACACCACGGCAAACTTTAAATACTTTCGTTAAATATAGTACTACATACATACATGAAAAAAGTATATTTTTAAAAATGATAACCTTATTACTGTATATATATATGTATATGTATGTGCGAGTATGTGCGCGTGTATGAGCGTGTGCGTGCGGCAACAACGTACCGGAGTCGTTGCGCAGGTAGGAGCAGATGGCGGGCACGAGCGAGGAGGCGGCCACGAGGTCCACGAAGCCGGGCGGCAGCTGGTGCTCGCGCTCGTCCGCCTCGGGCGCCGGCTGCGCACCCTCCTCGGGCGGCCAGCGCTCGCCCGGCTGCATGTACGCGGCCAGCACCTGCGCACCCACGCCCACACCGCGCCTTTAACTTCAATTCACAACTACCACCACGTAGCATGACAAACACGGCAGGCACACAGGCAACATTTCATATCTCCCTACAGACGGCTAACAAGCACTCACAGAATTCATCAGACAAATAACAAAGTGCACACGTGCATCCCTTCAAAACGTAGAAGAATTATCCGTTTTTGAACTTTTACTAAAAAAAGAAGAATCTAGTTAAATAAAAAGTAATGCGTTTCAATGCGTGTATTCATGATCATGTGGTCTCGAGTTTAAATTCTGAATCTGATTTTGATTATTCATGCTGATATGATCGAAAACCGATTTTGGCTCGAATCTCATTTCTCATTATTTCTTATACCCCTGTGCCTCAGGAAGCATATAAAGCCATTATTGCTGCACCCGTTCTCTCTCCTATATTATGTCAGGTTGCCGCCCTATCGAACTATGAAGATTAAGGGATTCGGGAGTACACCTGTGCTTACGCACACACCCGTACACTATAAATCCTGTACTGCAAAGATGGCTGTTCTTTGTTGAGAATGCCCAGGCGGATCGAAACCAATACGTACATATTCCTAATAATCTGACAAACTACCATTAACAAGGTAATCGAGTCGAACCTGCAGCAGCACGGTAACGTGCTCTTCTTCGACGCGCTGTCGCACGAGCGCCTGTTCTACATTCCACGACTGCTGCGTGGAACCGGTTCCGAAGCCCGTGCCTTTAGCCCAGTATAGTTGGCTCTTCTCCTCCGGCTTGCCCGACGCTCCGTTCGCCGCTTGACTGTTCTGTTCGCGGAAAATAAATTCAACATATAGCAAGTATGTACCGACATCACATAGATATGTTGATGTGGTGGCGGTGTAAGAGAATCCGTTACCCAATTCGACCCAGTGAGCAGAATCTATACAAGAGGATATCGGTAGTGACATCATTCTCATAATAACTCAAAATAATTAAGAAAAATGCTGTTGGTAACCCACCTGTCAACTATGATAAAAATTCTACATGGCAATCTATGAGGGAAGCCTATGTCCAGCAAAGAACCTCAAACACTGAAATGATGACTTTAAAGGTTTCGTGACGCATTCGCTTAGCATTCAGCGGCGCTTAGAGTCGCGGTTCCGAATCCTGCACGGAACAAGTATTTTTTTTTTAAAGAACTTTACATCCTCGCTAGGATTTCCTTTTGTATCGTGGAGGTAATTTATAAACATAATATTGTTACGAGCTTAGGGTTCCTGACAACAAAAACTGCCGACTGAATTACCAAAATTGACCCTTTGATTACATAACACCAATTAAAACTTAATCACACTAATAATGAATCACACTTAACACTTTATTTTACTAGTATCGCCAATTCAATACTACCCCGGTCGCGGCCTGAACGGCTTGATATAGACCTTTTCCATCGAAACAACTAGAACGTTCCAGCAAATACCGGTCCCGAACGACTAGATGTAGAAAATTCGAGTGTGAACTTTTCCAGAAAGCTTAATTCTTCTATTCGATACTAGATGGCGCTGTTGGTGGAAAGTTCAGGCATGACATTTCTAGAAAGCTCTCCTCACTCTGCTCCCCAAAACTAGATGGCGCTAGGGGTATCAATTATGGGTTGGAACAATATATTGTCACACAAATATTTGTGCCGTGCGGTGTCGAATTATCGAATGTATGTAGTGTCAAATTATCTCGAAAACCGAGGTGCTTTTACAAAATATAAAACGTATTTTTCTGAAACGCCACAACGTCTTCTACCCGCAGGTACCATGTTATCCATTCATTACGCTACAACCTGTATATTGTGTGGTAAATGTTGTATACACAGTGTTGTATTGTGTAGTGTACATTGTATTGTACGTGGTATATGTTGTTTTTATGAGAGTTAGGAAATAGAGAGTGCAACTGTGTTCTCGCATGCACTATATCCGGTCTAGCACCGATGGCCAAACTAATAGTATATTACGCCTATATTGAGACTGGCCACCGTGACCGAATTTTGGATGGTATTATCATTTGGTGTGTGGTGTGGTGTTCGGTGTGCGTGTCGTGGTGCGGCACTCACATCAGACGGCGCCACTGCGGGGCGGTGGTGCGTGAAGACGGCGAGGCAGGTCAGCAGCAGGCGCACGAGGCCCAGGCGCAGCAGCGTGGCCCGAAGCGCGCGGCCCTCGCCGTCGCCCGCCGGCGCCGCGTCCAGCAACCGCGCCAGCACACGGAACGGCAGCGTTCCCAGCGACCACGTGCCCTCACCACCCTCGCCTCCAACTCCACCACCGCACACCGGTATACTGCCTGCAGACACATTCACTAATTACTGCGCGATCAACGAGAAACAATCGAATTAGTTCGCTGAAGTGGTGATGGGCAATAGATGGGGAAGAAAGAGCCTCGAGTAGCAGCCTCGTAACGTTTTGGCGAAGTGTAGAACGGCCCCTACTAGATGGAGTGACGATCTGGTAATACATGCAGGAAGTCTATGAATGCAGTTGGGTCAGGACTTTATGGCGATCCTTGCGTGAGGCCTCTGTTCAACATAAGACATGTGACGGACTGTAACGATGATGATGATGATAAATGAAAAAGTATAAGTACAGATTAAAATCAGTCTCGGTAACTACTTAAGGTAAGATTAGAGTCCTGCCTCGATTTTTAAACTCGCGGTTAGTACTCTTGCCGTGTAGTGGCGGTTGAGAATATCCACTACCCCATATCTTCCCGTGGGTGTCGTAAGAGGCGACAGAAGGACACAGAAAGGAGATGGGCAGCAGCATCTTCCTAATAACAACAATAACATAATAAAAAACTGCGGTTGCCAAACCGCTCGCCAGGCGTGGCAACTACGGCAAATATCCCTCCATGAGCGACGACGCAAATAAACGGCCCCCAGTCCCCGGCGGCCCCGCTATTCCTGGCTACGGTGGCGACCATGGTAACGGCGGGGCAGGGGGTGCTAAGAATCTCCGGTGGAGGTTCGGTTGCCACCTACGACGACTCGACCTGGCAACGTATAACGCACGCACCCTGAGGACTGACGAGAAGATACTGGAGCTGGAAGAAGAGGCAGACAAGTTGCGCTGGCATATTATTGGATTATCTGAGGTCCGAAGAGAGGGGGAGGACACGGTAATTCTCGAGTCCGGCAACTTGTTCTATCACCGGGAGGGCTACCATCTGTCCCAAGGAGGTGTCGGATTTATCGTCCACAAGTCTCTCGTCAACAACGTTGTAAAGATTGGGAGTGTGTCGACGAGGGTTGCGTACCTGATACTCAGAATCATCAAACGGTATTCGCTGAAGGTCATACAGGTCTACGCACCAACCTCGGCACATCCCGATGAGGAGGTGGAGAAAATGTATGAGGATATTTCTAGAGCCATGCATTCCTCCAAAACCCACTACACGGTGTTGATGGGAGACTTCAACGCAAAACTAGGCACAAGAGAAGGCGGTGAGCTGAAGTTAGGAAAATTTGGAGTAGGGCGACGGAACCGTAGGGGCCAGCAGCTGGCTGACCTTATGGAGAAAGAGGGACTCTTTATGATGAACTCTTTCTTCCAGAAGCGGCCACACAGGAATTGGACCTGGTCGAGCCCCAACGGTTCGACAAAGAATGAGATTGACTTCATTATGACGACCAGACGCCAACTGTTCAGTGATGTCTCAGTGATCGCAAGGGTGAAAACCGGCAGCGATCACCGAATGATTAGAGGCACACTGAACCTAAACGTTAAGTTGGAGAGGTCTCGTCTAATGAAGTCAACGTTCCGTCCCCCTCGTGCTCTAATCCAGAATCCCGAGACTTTTCAGCTCGAGTTACGTAACGGCTTTCAGTGTTTAGAAGATTGCAATGCAGTGGACGATATGAATGACAAGCTCGTGGAAACTGCCCGTGCGGTGGGGGCTAACTTCTGCAAGACCCGCCGCAGAAGAACACAAAAACTCTCCGATCACACTCTTAATCTCATGACTGTTAGACGGGAGATGAGGCTGCAATCGTCAACAGATTTGACAGCATACAGGCAACTGAACAGACAGATCTCCAAATGCATGCGGCGAGACTTACGCAACTTTGATACTGCTCGTATTAAAGAAGCGATCGAGCGGAACCAGGGCTCCAAAGTCTTTGCCAGAGATCTGTCTGCCAGAAAGAGCCAACTGTCAAAGCTGAAGACTGAGTGTGGCAGCATCGTTTCCGGGACACCTGAGATTTTGAGTGAGTTTGAGAGGTTCTATGGGCAGCTGTACACATCATCGTTGGAGCCACACGCAATTGTGAGTAACGATCCAAGAGCAAGTCTTACCCTACACTATTCCGATGATATCCCGGACGTCAGTCTGAGCGAGATTAGATTGGCTCTCCAGCACCTTAAAAACGGAAGGGTCCCAGGCGAGGATGGAATTACAGCGGAGCTTCCGAAAGCGGGTGGAACACCGGTACTTGAAGTCCTTCAGAAGCTCTTCAATTCCGTCCTCCATGGTGGCACTACTCCGGAGGCGTGGACCAGAAGTGCGGTGGTCTTGTTCTTTAAGAAAGGCGACAACGCCCTCTTGAAGAACTACAGACCGATTTCCCTTCTGAGCCGCGTCTATGCTGTTTTCGAGAGTTATTACGAATCGTCTCGCACGCAGACTCGACGACTTCCAGCCTCCCGAACAAGCCGGTTTCCGAAAAGGCTTCAGTACCATAGACCACATACATACCCTGCGGCAGATTGTACAGAAGTCCGAAGAGTACAATCTGCCACTTTGCCTGGCTTATGTGGACTATGAGAAAGCCTTTGATTCCGTCGAAATTTGGGCGGTGCTACAGTCCCTTCAGCGGTGCCAAGTTGACTGTCGGTATATCGAAGTGCTGAAGTGTTTGTACAGTAGGGCTACGATGGCTATCCGAGTCCAGAACCAGAGTTCGAAACCTATCCAACTGCAGAGAGGTGTAAGACAGGGTGACGTTATATCCCCGAAACTCTCCACCGCTGCGTTGGAAGACGTTTTCAAGCTACTGGACTGGAAAGGATACGGTATTAACATCAATGGCGAGTACATCACTCACCTTTGATTTGCCGACGATATAGTCCTTATGGCAGAATCGCTGGAGGACCTTAGCACTATATGCTCAATGACCTCAATGGTGTCTCCCAACGGATAGGTCTTAAGATGAACATGGACAAAACAAAGATCATGTTCAATGTCCATGTCCGTGTAGTTGTTGGGAGCACTATGCTCGAAGTTGTTGACGAGTACGTTTAACTGGGACAAACAGTCCAACTAGGTAAGTCCAACTTCGACCGAGAGGTCAATCGACGGATTCAACTCGGCTGGGCAACGTTCGGGAAACTACGACATATCTTCTCGTCAGGTATACCTCAATCTCTAAAAACTAGATTGTACAACCAGTGCGTGTTGCCAGTGATGACTTACGGATCATAGACGTGGTCCTTCACTGCTGGCCGTATGAGGACGCTCAAGGTCGCTCAGCGAGCTATGGAGAGGGCTATGCTCGGAGTTTCTCTGCGTGATAGACTCAGAAATGAGGATATCCGCAGTAAAACCAGAGTGACCGACATAGCCCAACGGATTAGTGAGCTGAAGTGGCAATGGGCCGGCCATATAGCTCAAAGAACCGATAACCGATGGGGAAGAAAGGTTCTCGAGTGGCAGCCTCGTACTGGTAGGCGTAGTGTAGGGCGACCCCCCACTAGATGGAGTGACGACCTGGTAAGACATGCAGGAAGTCGATGGATGCAGGTGACTCAGGACCGTGCTTTGTGGCGTTACTTGGGGGAGGCCTATGTTCAGCAGTGGACTTGTGAAGGGCTGTAATGATGAAATGATGATGATGAGTACTCTAAACTAAAAACACTCTAAGGGAATATATTAATCTCATATCATTTCGTAGTTGTCGTAGGAGGCGTCAGAAGGAAACGGAACCGGAGGTGAATCATAGATAGGAATTTATCGCTATCTATGAGAGAAGTATAATATGTTTAACAGTGGACTCTTGATAGGATATTGATGATTATAATTATAACTTTTAAATAACACGCTTCATCCCTTTTATCAGCCCACAAAAGTCCACGACTACATATGGACCCATTGCAGGATTTGTCTTAATCGAAGTCGAAAGAAGAATGAAGCTTGGCAAGCAGATTTACGATCGTAGTGTTATAAATCTCACACTTTCTACTGTACTGTCCGTCGCAATTCTGAGTGTTTTACCAGATATTTTAAATGAAATGATTACACCGCCATCTATCAGAGGCCATAATTATTTTGACAGTTTTCATTGTAGCTTTCATAGAATGAACGAAAGTGGCGGATTCTCTTACGTCAGTAACATAACAACAATTACAATTTGTCAGATAAAGGATTAAAATTAATTTTCGGTAATTAACTTTTGATAGGCTGTAATTATGATGATAATGATAATAAGCGTTTGATTGAGGTGTTATTAGGTCGCGAGTTTGATTCATGTATTTGTATGGCCTACAAATAGTTATTACTGAATAATAACTAAAATTTGTGGAATGCCTCCAATGGATTGTTCAATGATTTCTCGGACATTCGTCCAATAAGGGCACCTATCGGGACGGCTCAAATGTCGCCTAAACGAGGTACAGTTGTAAAGATGTAGTGTGAAGGCAGGCCAGTGTGCAGTGGGCAGTGGGGTACTGACGTCCGTCCTCGTCGTGCGCGACGCCAAGCAGCAGGCGTAGCAGGTGCACGGCGCGCGTGCCTTCACGCAGCAGCGCGGCCGCGTATCCCGGCAGACGAAGCAGCGCGCCCAACGCTAGCAGCGCGTGTGCCGGCACACCCCCACCGCACGCTTCGGCACCTGCACTCGTCCCCCCTCCCGCGCCCCCACTCGACGCGCTCGCCTCCATCACCTCCTGCGGTCAACGCCAACTTCACTGTCACAACTCAACGGGAATATCGAACGCACACTCTTCACATCACTAGTACCCTATCGACATTAAAAACTAACATTACGTACATAATATAAATTTGATCTTAGACAAGCGTCAGTGTTTTTAGTTAAAAAATTTTCAATCGATTTTATTTTGTTATATTAAGATTCTAAAATAACTCAAATACGTTTTCTTTTTACAGAATATGAGTGACGTACGAACCCACAGGACACAGGCCACCTAATGGTAAGTGGGTGCTATGAGCCATAGATATCTACATTTACCCATTAAGAATCAAAATGCAGATGCGTTGTCATCCCTGACGACTAAGATGGAATGCCTCGTTTCCAGTAAAAAGAGTCTCCGGTTCTATACACATACTATACGAAACACAGTAGTATTGACCTGCTATTTTACGCTGGTATTCTGTGAGGACGTAGCCCTACCTCAGTGGGTTCGACCCATTTGTGCTACGACTAATATAGCTGTAACGTGGCTATATCACGTAAAAAAATGTAATAATAAAAAAAGTCTTTTGCCTATTATAGATGTATATTATATTACCTTCGATCGGAAATTAAGAGGATGTAATAATGTTTGTTTGTACTCTACTTTAGTCATAAATTTTTTAGATTGGAGTGAAATGCTTGTGAAATAAAAAAAATGAATCAAATTCAAATCAGTAATACTTATAAATATAAGTCTTATTATATCTACCCAAAAATGAGCTTTCAGTTTTATGTAAAGCAAGTTTAGACTTGTCACGGTTGAAGTGTCTAAATATAGGTTACAATGAAAAAGAGTGCTCACAATATTGAAGTGATATGTATTACATGTTACATACTAGAAGACGCCGAGACGTGTATTGTCTGTTCAAATATGTAATGTTCTTAAGATCGAATTTTGGTAAGTGCGGCCATTATCAACGGAGATTATCCACCTGCGCAGGACATGATTATAAATCCCACGTGCATGCGCAAGCAATTTCTATTCCCTCATTCACACTGTTTGACAGGACGATAATTTTTAACTAACGACCGAATCACGACTGGAGAGAATTCAAGCGCGAACCAACGACTGTTTTAACGGGTTAAAGTGCTTTCAGAGACACGGGGGTGAAACACAACGGACTAACTTCGAGCTGCTCGAAAAATTCAATAACTAATTATGCCCGATCCGAGACTCGACCTCGGGACCTTAACATCAGCATCAATCGCGTTTGCGACCACTAGAGCGACGAGGTAGTCAAGTACGTAGTAGTTGAATGTGTCTGTTACCTCGTAGGGGTCGTCGAGCTTGACCCAGTCGAGGTCGTGTGCGTGCGAGACAGGCGCGGGGAGAGGCGCGGCGGACGCGTGCGGCCGCGGCAGGCGCTCAGCCACCAGTGCCAGCCCACCGCACGCGCCGAACCAGCGCAGCACGCCGCACTCCGCGTCGCTGCCGCCGACACCGCTGCTGCTGCTCCCACCGCCGTCGTCCGTGCTTCCACTGCCGCCGCCCTCCCACATCGGACCTGTCCACGCTTCTTCATATAATCCCATAAAAATGAAATTGATTTTACACTAACCTCACGCAATCGAATAAACTCGACAATTATTAAACTTTTAATGAAACGTACAAACCGATTCAAAAACTAAAAAAATAAAAGATATGACAGATAAAATATATTAATTTGATTGCAAAATTCAAATACTATCTTGCGAAAAATAAATAACTTCATATAATGTATTTGCTGAGTTTCCTTCTTAATCAGACTATAGTCCGCTGCTTAACATGGGCCTCTCCCATTAAAGAGACGTAATTTAAAAGAATCAATCACCCCATTTCGTCCCAAGGGTGTCGTCAAAAGTGACTGAAAATGGCCAGAAAGATCTTATGACTTCCGATACATAACAGTATATGATCACATACATAAATCAACGTCAACGCCTAGTGCTGCGATTGATTGTCAATTCAACTGAGACTAGTTGTGGATAGCATTTATCCCACGACTGAATAGACCCATGTTCATTATTAGACTTAAACAAACTGACGGAGAAATAGATTTTTTAATGATTAGCTCACTACGGTCAATATAAATCAACCAAGGACATGAATAATAAAATAGTAACCAGAATTGGTGTTGAAGTGTAACGTAAGCGTGAGGTGCGGTCCGAAGTTGTGCGGGCAGGCGGCGGCCAGCTGCGCCAGCGTCGCGCTGCCGGGCACGAAGCCCTCCAGCCCCGAAACCTGCACGCGAATAGCTGTCTCCATCACCTCTGCAAACAACATTACCGATTATCACTCCAGCGATTACATCCAATTAATATATTTAAGAAATGATACATATACATATTAGATACTAAAAATGAGGAAAACATACATTATCATAATCGAATAAAGAGTTATTTAAACAAAATTTCTTTTATTACAACTTGAATTAAATCAAACAAATTGTAAGCTGTTCCAAATGATCAGAACCAGTGTTTTATTTTATAAAATAATATTTTCAGACATTTTATGCACTGAAGAACGGCTCATAAGCCCGCCTCCCAAAGAATGGCAACTATATCAAATAGAGGCAATCTACGGGGCCTATTGTTCATTATTTGACTTTTGATTGGCTGCAATCACAGAGATTTTAATATATATATATATATATATATACTATAAAGCGGACATTGGGAACATTTACATACAAAAACTGTGAACACGCGCGTGTGTTAAGCCCTCTAGCGAAAAATAGCAATACTACGCTGAATATTTATTTGGAAAACATTTTAGCTATATCCCATTAGGAGACGCTTCTAAATATGGTAAAAATCGGTTTTAGGCACGTCGTCAATTACTAACACATTTGTAAATAAATAGTGACGTTACTGGATAACAGAGGGCACTTATTACAATAATTTTTCTTTCTTCTAGAACAACCTGCCAGAAATAATAAAATTTAAAGACTATTTGGTAAATATACGTTATTCTTAGGATAATAAACCGAAATCATGTTCATTTTTTGCTCCATATCGTGACTTACTATACCTTAATGCACAACCGGGCATATTTTCATTAAATATATTTTTTAATTTACGAAACGAATGCGACTTGACCTTTCGGTGATGTCACTTAGACTAAATGACAAAAATCATATAGGACAAAAGTTACAGACGACAATTTTGTTGCTGATGTCCGGTCTGTTACTACTACATACTTTGATGTCTTTGGCTGCAATGAATGAATAAATGAATACGTATTATCAAGAATCATTAACGAATAATTTAGAATCATTTTACTATGCGACTCAAACGACAATGATCCCGGCTGACTAATCTCTCAACTATCACTTGAAAAATACGGCTTGCAAAGAAAAGTCATTTTCCACTTTTATGTTTATTTAACTGAGTATTACGAGGGGCACACTGAAATGATCGGGAATAAGAAAAACCACATGCACGGTATAGCTAAATTGTATTTTATTGTTTTTCGAAGTATTCTCTGTTCAACTTAATGCACTTTTCCATTCGTGCAAACCAATCATTAAAACAGTAATTCCAGCCTGAAGTTGATGTTGACAAAATGGCTGATTTGTACGCTTCCACAGCTGCGTCGGGGTCTTCAAACCGTTGACTGCGTAATAAATCTATCATTCTAGGGAATGTAAAGAAATCGTTTGGGCTCAGGTCAGGACTGTACGGAGGATGGCTCATCAGCTCAACGTTTTCCTACTTCAAAAAATCATTTGTCTTCCGAGCCGTATGGGAGCTCGCATTATCGTGATGTTAGATGATACGACGTTTCGGGTTATTTTTTCGGAGTTCGGATTTTCTTTGACACGCTGCGGCAGCGAACCACTTTCGTTGGTTTGACCTCGTCTTCGAGGACCCAAACTGCTGACTGATGTTTTCTTTCAGGTTCGCATGAATAAATCCTTGAGTCGTCACCTGAAACGATATTCTAAACGGCATTTGACTTCCCACCGTTGAAGCGTTGCAGAGTATTCCGGCACCAATCTACACGAGCCGCCTTTTGCTTTTCGGATAAATTGTAGGGAACCCAGCGGGAAACTAGCTTTCTTACACACAGCTCATTATGTAATATCAACTGAATTGTAGTCATTTCGATACTGATAATGCTCGTATATGCTCGTATGTCACATGACGGTCATCTAATATAATAGTTCGCACAGCTGCGATGTTTTCAGTCGTGACCGCTGTTCTTGGTCGACCTGCAGAAGAAACAGTACCGAGCGACACACGACCGCGTCGGAACTTGGCATACCAGCGGTATATTGTGTTTGACTCGGTGCTTCAACACCATAAATCGAAACAAGTTCGCTGAGATATTTATCTTGAGATAAGCCGCGACGAAAATTGTGGTAAATTATGGCACGGAAATGTTCACGCGTGAGCTCCATTTCTGTTAACGACGTGTCAACTTTAAACCAAGATAGTTTTTGTTTTTAAACATTTTTTTTAATTGTTTGAATGTCATTAAGATTCTAAGAGGCTAGTATTTAAATTCTACAAAAGGTTTGATTGTAACTCAACCCGAAATATTCTATATTCCCTATCATATCAGTGTGCCCCTCGTACTATTAGTTAGTATTACTTAGTATTACTAACAAAAAGGTTCAACAGTTAGAGAGCCAAATTGGGAGACTAATACTTGAAGTTACTGTTTCAAATTCCAGTGATTGGTAGAAAGAAATAAACCACGTCAAACGAATCGAAAATGAATACCATCTAAGTGAGATATTTCAAGACGATGATAACTTTAGTATTATAAACACGGGTTGTTAGCGACGACAAAGTGAATTCGAACATTTAATCTTAATTATTTCTTATCAGTGAATTAAAACTAAGTGTTAGCATTTAATCTTAATTATTCCTTATCAGTGATTTAAAATTAGGTGATAGTATTAATCTTAACTGTTTCCTATTCGTAAAATAAAGCTAAGTGTAAAGACTGATTAGTGCTGAAAAAACAGGAAAGTAAATTAAACACTTCTATTTTTATCTTAAAGTGACTTATATGAATCTATTTAATATTATTTAGGTCTGATTAGAACATTAGACGCAAGTATAAGCTTATTTTCTAGTAAGATTTCTTTTATCATAACTTTAAGAGCTATTAACATATAAGTGATTAATATAACTCTTTTACCTTTAAAGTAATTCAAAAGAAACATTAATATGTCAATTAATCGCTGTATAATATTATTTCATTATGAGAAAGATTTAAATTTCATGAAAAAATATTGTATAGATTCTTAAGCATAATTCCTGAAAAAGTGTTGTACATTCCTACCTCTTGGCGGCGCCACTTGTATGACTGTTGACTGTCGTCTACAATGTCCCGTGGGACACTGCAGGTATCGGGCCTCGGGGTGTCCCCCATTGCCCGGGTGTCCTCATATCCCATCATTATGGGACAGTCATTTAGCCTATTCTAGGCTAGATAGCATACACGGGATTTTTCCGTATTATAGTGTTAATATTTTTTCCGTAGTTATCCAACTACGGAAAAAGGTGGTTATCTGATTGAGTCGAGGTTGGCCTTTCTGCGGCATTGTGGGTTGTTACTCAACTCTCTAATCACATATAGAGAGGAGTTCTCTTGGAAGAGGTCGCCCGTCCGGTGGTCGGGTATGTAACGGCGCAAAGCCGTTAAGGTGTTCATGTGGCCCGTTATCAGCACGGTCAAACATGCCGCGCGCTAATCGGGCCACGAAGTCGGTGATGTTCTCGACCTGCAAATCTGCCGCTATTACGTCGTTCCGGACGTAGCGACCTGCTCCGACGATCGTTCTTAATGTCAGATTCTGCTGGGCCTGTAGTCGCCGCCTCAGAGGGTCGCTCAGAAGTGCGTACCAGGCCGGTGCAGCGTAGGTGATGATGGTCCGGATATACATCTTGTATATCCGGAGCTTGGTTCTTATTGGCAGCTTGGATGCCAGGACCGGCAAGAGCGTCGCCCGCGCACATCGGGCCCGGCGGACGACGAAGTCGACGTGCGCGGTCATGCGCAGCGTCCTGTCGATCCTGCACCCAAGGTAAGTTACAGCCTTCTGGTACGCAATCTCCTGGCCGTTGAGGGTCAGCGGAGGTGGAAAATTCCTGAGACGGCGAGTGAGCAGAGCGGTCGTCTTACCAACGTTGACGACCATCCTCCACTCATCCAGCCATGGTGGCAGCAGGTCCAGCAGACGCTGCATCTTGGCAGTGGCTATGTGGGCTCTTCTGGACGAGGTGAAATAGGCGCTATCGTCCGCGAATAGCGCCAGCTCAACGTCGTCCTCCCACTCTTGAAGCCTGTCTGCCAGTGTAGGTATGTCGTTGGTGTAAGCCGCGTACAGGACTGGAGACAAACAGCTGCCCTGTGGGACGCCGGCTTTAATGGATCTTGTTGCGGATTCGGCGTCCTCTACGCAGACGTAGAACTTCCTGTCTTCCAGGAATGACGCTATTAGCCGCAATATAGCAGGAGGGACACTGGTCTGTTGTTCCAGCTTAAATAATAATCCTACGTGCCACACCCGGTCGAACGCCTTCTCGATATCGAGAAAGACGCCCAACGATATGCGGCCACGATTGTACTCTGCCGCAAGCAGGTGCAGCACTCTTGTCAGTTGTGTAACTGTGGAGTGACCCTTTCTGAATCCGTGCTGCTCCGCCCGAAGTTGGATGCACGGACGGAGACGTCTTAGCAGCAATCTTTCGAACAGTTTAGCTATATGTGGTAATAGCGTGATCGGCCTGTAGTTGGCAGCTCTACGCCTGTCCTTCCCGGGTTTCGGCAAGACGATAATTTTGCCTTTTTTCCAGTCCACCAAGCTCTACTATGACTCTATTGGGCAACTGTCGGAGTGCAGCGTTGGTAATCCCGTCGTGCCCCGGCGCCTTCCTCGGTTGCAGGCAGGTTACTGTCCTCCGCAATTCTGCGGGGGAGATGAACCAATCTCCTGCAAGAGGTGGCGCGGGCGACGACAGGAACTCCTGTACGCGACTTTCCTTCCGGGCATGAAGCTCCATGAACTCCGCACTTGCTGTGTTCGGCATAAATTGCTCCTCGAAGTGCTCGACTAGGATATCCGCTCTGCCCTTGGCATCGTAGCATCGGTGCCCCGGTGGTTGCCCTTTCCTGTTCGGGTTCCACCGTTTCCTTGTGTGGTACGGGTGGGGGGGGGGGCTGGTTGTCTGCCCTTCCCCGTGACAGTAGCCCACCCGTCATTCTGGATGGTAATAGCTTTGGGGCGACTCTGGGGGATCCTTTTCGGGTCCTCCGGGAGTAGCCCCGGTAAGGTTATCCCCTGCCTCCTTGCAGTCCTCCTCAGGACTGGGCAGCGGCGGTCATTGGCTGTATGATTCTTGCCACAGTTGGCACATGTGGGTTCCTCCTCTCTACCCCGAGGGCAAAGGCTCGCTATATGCTCCCCGGCGCAGCGTACGCACTTCACCGGCCTGAAGCAATTAGCTGAGGCGTGTCCAAAGGCCTGGCAGCGGTGGCATTGGGCCGGTCCTGCTTTCCTTTGCCAGGCCTCAATAACTACTCCCCTCATATAGAGTAGTTCGTCTACTTCATATAATCTCTTGAGTTGCTCCAGGCTCAGGTGGTCGAACTGGGCAAAGTAGACGCATCCTGGTCTGCCCCTTCGTGGTGGAATCGCTTTAACGTATTTCACCGGGAAGCCCTTTGCCTTTATAGCCTCCTCTATGGTACTGGTATCGGTACCCATTGGTAGGCCCCGGATGCCCACTTTGGTGGGCTTGTCTTCATCCGGGGTATAGCAGTACCACGACATGTTGGGTGTTGCCTTGGAAAGTTCAACCATATAGCGTTGAACAGTCCTAAATTCAGTGGCGCTTTGTGGTGTAAATCGAACCCCCTTCCCGAACGGACGGGCATTCAACGGGTGGCCCAACATTCTATTGAGCTCCTTGAAATGCCTCGTCCAATCCGGGAGGCATTCAGCCACTATGGGCGGATATCTCGCTTTCTCTTCCTGGTCGGCAGGCTTATCAGAAGTCGTTGCCGCCGGTTGGGGTCGTGGTACTGCTGGCGCAGCTACCATATGGGCGTAGCTAGTAGATGGTCGTTGGCCATCATCCAGCGGACGCCCGGACGGGTTCTCGGTTGTCTTCCTCGGAGACGTGGACGGCGAGTGTCCAACCGATGTATTGGGGGCTAAGGTCGCGTAGGTTGTAGCACTCCACCCGTACGACCCTTCTCCTCCCTGCTCTAGATCCACAGCTTCCATGCTGGAGTGGTGTTCCTCTGATCTAGGGGGGGTGGGTTTGTTCGGCGATGGCGATTTTGGTGGAGATCTCCTAATAGGTCTATGGTCTTGCTCCTCCTCGGAACTCGAGTAATCCGAGGAGTTTGAGAGAGAAGCCAACCTGAATGGAAAATGGGATATGACCAAGAAGGCAAAGATATGCTTCAAGTGCCTTCGATTCAGACGCTCAAGAATCAACTGTAAAGCACCAGTCTGCAAGCTGTGTAAAAGATGGCATCATACCATCTTACATTCTGACAAACCACCGGCGTCGATAGAAAAAGTAGCAAAAGACACCAATAGCATCTCAGAAGAAAAGGTCGCCTCAATCCATAACGCCAAAGGAGAAGAAAAGGCCTACCTAAAGATGATCCCCATGAACCTCTATGGCACAAAAGGACAAGTTCGCGTATTAGCACTACTAGACGAAGGGTCAACGGTCACACTCTTAGACGCATCAATTGCTGAAAAAATCGGAGTCGAAGGAAAGAAAGAAAAACTCACGATCGAAACCGTTGGCGGAAAGGTGTTAAGAAAAGATAGTTCACAGAAGATCGAGTTCAAAATAAAAGGGGCTCATAGAAAAGAAAAGAGAACTATCGTAGCAAGAACCATCGACGACCTGAAGCTGTCTGAACAATGCATAAACAAGGACACCGTGAGAAACTGTGAGCACCTGAAGGCAATTGAAAATCAACTCCTCTACGTCTCCGAGAGGCCCAAGCTACTGATAGGCCAAGACAATTGGGGACTGATAGTGACAAGAAAGCTGAAGAAGGGCAAACCATCAGATCCTGTAGCTTCCCTCACGAACTTAGGGTGGGTGTTACATGGATGTGAAACAGGAACAACTGCCACAGTACACTTCACTCATTATGGCAGAGCGACCACCGGCAAGGAAGACATAAAAGACCTCGTCCGAGAACACTTCCAATTAGAGTCTCTAGGGATCCAAAATCGTTCACCATCTAACGACAGCGACAGAAGAGCATTAGAAACCCTCGAGAAAACTACCAAGAAACTGCCAAGCGGTCAATATGAAACGGGACTCCTGTGGAAAAAAGAAGATGAAGAAGATGAAGAAAAGAAGAAGAAGAAGACCTGCCCAACAACTACAATCAAGCTGTTCGACGCCTGGTCAGCATCGAAAAAAAATTGGATCGTGATCAAGAAGCAAGAAAGCACTACGAGGAGCAGATCCTGAGTCTAATCGAAAAAGGATACGTAGAGAAGGCTCCAGAAACCTCTAACAAAGGAAGGACATTCTACCTACCCCACTTCGCTGTTGTACACCCAGTCAAGAAGAAGCTAAGAATAGTGTTCGACGCAGCTGCCAAATATGAAGGAAAGAGCCTCAACGACGCCTTGCTCTCGGGCCCAGACCTGCTACAATCATTATTCGGAGTACTGCTGCGTTTCAGAGAGGGACCAGTAGCCGTCATGGCAGACATACAAGACATGTTTCTTCGAGTTAAAGTCAGAGAAGACGACCGAGACAGTCTCAGGTTCCTGTGGCGCGGAAACCGAAGAACCGGCAAGCCTGAAGAGTATAGAATGTCTTCAATCATCTTCGGGGCAGCGTCATCACCTGCAACAGCCATATACGTAATGAACAAGAACGCAGAGGAATTTAAGAACACTCATCCTGAAGCAGTGAAAGCAATTAAGAGAAACCACTACATGGACGACTATCTGCAGAGCTTCGCATCTACAACCGAAGCAAAGAAAATATCCAAAGAAGTGAAAGACATTCACGCAAGAGCAAACTTTCATCTGAAGGGATGGGCCCGCAACAACTCGGGGGTAATATCAGAGGTAAAAGACGCAAACAAAGAAAACTCCTTACAACTGACCAAGGAAGAGAAGACTCTGGGACTAAGATGGCTGGTGAAAGAAGATACATTAGCCTTCAACGTCGGGCTACGCAACACGCCGGAGGACCTCCAAGATGGCAGAAGGACTCCAACAAAAAGAGAAGTCACAAGCGCAGTAATGTCCACCTTCGATCCAATGGGTTTTGCTACACCAGTTCTAATACAAGGAAAGAAACTAATCCAAGACATCTGGCGAAAGAAAATAGACTGGGATGAACCAATCAACGAACATCAAAAGGAAGTCTGGATGAAATACCTGGAAGCAGTGTCAACATTAACGAGGCTGAAGATCCCGAGGTGCGTCTCACCCAAAGGCAGAAAAGGACAGCTACACACATTCTCCGATGCGAGTGAAGAAGCCTATGCAGTAGTAGTCTACTGGAGAATAGTCGAGCCCGGAGGAAAGGTCCATGTCTCCATGATCGCCGGCAAAGCAAGGGTAACGCCAACGAAACCTGTGTCAATTCCGAGGCTGGAGCTACAAGCGGCTTTACTCGGAAGCAGACTAGCCGCCACAATCGAAGAAGAATCAGAGCTCGACATAACGAGAAAGGTTTACTGGACCGACTCCAGCACAGTGCTGCAGTGGATAAAGTCAGAACCAAGGAAGTTCAAAACCTTTGTGGCCAACCGACTCGCCGAGATCGAAGAAAGGTCCAAGCCAGAAGACTGGAGATGGGTGCCAACCAAGGAGAATCCAGCGGACGACGCCACGAGGGGAACCCCAATCGAATTCGACCACAACGCCAGATGGTTCAAAGGCTCGTCATTTCTCCGTCGACCAGAAGAAGAATGGCCATTTCACGACTTCAAGCCAGAAATTGTTATGCCAGAAGAAAAAAGCAAGCAAAAGGTATTGGCAACGATGGCAGCAGAAGACACCCTATTAAACCTAGAAAGGTTCTCGAGCTGGGAGCGACTGCAGCGCACTACAGCCAGAGTGATCGCCTTTACACACCTACTAAAGAAGAGCCGTAAAGCGACCACCACCGCCGCACGCCAGAAGGATGAGTCTTGGAAACCACAAAAAATCCAGAAGAAAGAAGCACAAACCTCAATCCCGTCGACCAGCGGAAGTAAAAATAAGCGCCTATACTCACCCATAGAAGCAGAACACCTAAAAAAGGCCGAAGAGATATTAATAAAAATAAGCCAGAGCGATAGTTTTGCATCAGACATAAGAAAACTGAAGTCAGAAAAGCCATTAGAAAATTCGAGTCGACTTAAGAAAATCGACGTTTTTACATTGGGGACGACGGAATAATTAAATTAAGGAGCAGAACAATGAAATTACGACCGAAACGGAAGAATAATGAATCCTATCATTTTAGACGGAAAACAAAAAATAACTCGTCTAATAATACAACACTATCACAGGAAATTCCTTCACGGAAACACCGCTACAGTAATGAACGAAATTCGTCAAAGGTTCTGGATCTTGGGTTTAAGAGCAACTCTAAAAGCGGTCGCACACAGCTGTCAATGGTGCAAGACAAAGAAGAGTTCACCAGAGATACCACCAACGGGAGATCTGCCGAGTGAAAGATTGCAGCATCATCAATTTCCGTTCTCCTGCACAGCTGTAGACTACTTCGGGCCGATGCAAGTCACCATCGGAAGAAGAAACGAGAAGCGCTGGGGAGCCTTATTTACCTGCCTCACAAATAGAGCAGTACATTTAGAACTGGTACCTTCTCTCAGCACCAGCTCAATGATCATGGCACTCCGACGAATGGCAGCCAGAAGAGGAACTCCGAAAACCATATATAGCGACAACGGAACTAATTTCGTCGGAGCAAAAAGGGAATTAGAGGAGGCCGCACAGGAAAAGGGCATCCAGTGGAAGTTCATCCCCCCGGGAGCTCCGAACATGGGAGGCGCCTGGGAGCGGCTCGTACGAACAGTCAAGACGGCGCTAGCAGTAGTCCTCAACGAGAAGAGCCCGCCCGAGGAAGTACTCCATACGCTAATGACTGAGGTTGAACACATCGTCAACTCGAGACCTCTCACCCCGATCAGCATGGACCCAGGAGACGAGGAGAGCCTAACACCGAACCACTTTCTGCTGGGAAGATCATGCGGAGCCATGGCGCCGGGAGAGTTCAGCGACACGGAGCTCATCGGAAAGGCAAGCTGGAGAACCACCCAGAGACTCGCAGACCACTTCTGGAAAAGGTGGATTAAAGAATACTTACCTCTCCTGATGCCAAGGAAACTCGAGGGGAAAGAAACCAGAGACCCAAGAGAAGGAGACATCGTGCTAATAGTGGACGCCACATTACCGCGAAACTCATGGCCTCGCGGTGAAATCGTCAAAACCTATCCCGGACCAGACGGAAGAATCAGGGTGCTGGACGTGCGGACATCAGGCGGAATACTTCGCCGTCCAACTCGACGTGTCATCGTGCTGGTGCCAGCGGAGTCGTCGCCTCCAGAGGATGCAGTGCTACGCACCGTGGGGGAGAATGTTAGCGACGAGAAAGTGAATTCGAACATTTAATCTTAATTATTTCTTATCAGTGAATTAAAACTAAGTGTTAGCATTTAATCTTAATTATTCCTTATCAGTGATTTAAAATTAGGTGATAGTATTAATCTTAACTGTTTCCTATTCGTAAAATAAAGCTAAGTGTAAAGACTGATTAGTGCTGAAAAAAACAGGAAAGTAAATTAAACACTTCTATTTTTATCTTAAAGTGACTTATATGAATCTATTTAATATTATTTAGGTCTGATTAGAACATTAGACGCAAGTATAAGCTTATTTTCTAGTAAGATTTCTTTTATCATAACTTTAAGAGCTATTAACATATAAGTGATTAATATAACTCTTTTTCCTTTAAAGTAATTCAAAAGAAACATTAATATGTCAATTAATCGCTGTATAATGTTATTTCATTATGAGAAAGATTTAAATTTCATGAAAAAATATTGTATAGATTCTTAAGCATAATTCCTGAAAAAGTGTTGTACATTCCTACCTCTTGGCGGCGCCACTTATATGTTCGGCAAAAATATAGTCCTACTCCGGAGCTAAACCGTGAGGCGACCGCGAAACTATTTTTATTTTTTATAAATGTAAAATAAAGGTTTATTGAATGATTTATGTTTAGAATAATAGAAATAAGTTGTATCTATCGTTAGGAATAAATATAAATATTGTAAGGAATGTTTTACCACGTTTATTAAGGAAATTGTGAATCTCTCTTAGAAAGGGTTACTCTGCGCTCTGATTGGTCAATAGATTCACTAATGCCGTGTGCGATTTTTTCTTAATTATGATTGGTTACAGCCGCTTATAAAAAAGGGGCGTTTTTCGTGGTAAATTATTCCAAATCCGGCAATGTAATAATAAGGAATCAAGAAATAAAACAAGAAGAAATTCTCAAGAAGTGTTATTTATTGCTCATCTAACTGCTACTGTATGCTCTCCAGTTAACATCCCGCCAGCAAACCCGCTCTATTTATCAACGCTCCCTTATACGAGCAATTACACGGGTAATAAAATGCCTATTTTTCTTTTAAATAACAATCGGTGGAATATTTTAAATACCTACACAAATACATTTTCTATTTTATAGGGGAAAGCAGCAGTGACGATAATAGTGGTGGTGATGATAATGACGACGATGGTGATTACTCAGACAGTGATGCAGATCTGAGCGAATTTCTATCATGTTTCTTTTGTATTTATTTGTATAATAAATATTATTTCAAATAAATCTCTTTTGCTCACCTTACCTAACTGGTTAAAGTTGACAGTTATGACGTCACAATATGGCACCAGGTCAGTTCTACTTTTATTTGAATCGCATAGTATATAATATTGTAAAGCCATGTTGCAGCTACGTAGTAGTAGCATGTATGAGTCGGCGCGTCGAAGGACCACGCTCTCACAGAATACTATCCAAAATAGTTTCGTATGGTGTGTATAAATTACTGGCGATTTTCTTTATTATAAACGAGGCATTCCATCTTAGTCTTCAGCGCCCAGCATCCAATTACCATATGGACTGTGTGCTCATTTGTCATCGTTATTCTATAAGAAAATTGCTGTAAACATGAGAGTGAAAGGGCTCAGGATATAACATATAACACTAACCGTCGGTGAGCGACAATAGCGAGGCGTCGGCGGCGGGCTTGGGCTGGCGCTTCTTGGCAGCGTGGTGCTTGAGCGTGGTGTTCTTGACGTCCTTGACGCGCTTGTCCTTGGAGGCGCTGCCGGCGGCCAGGCTGAGCTGCCAGGCGTCAGCCAGCGCCGAGTCGGAGGCGCGGCGCGGCGCGCGGCCCGCGCTTCCCGCAGCCCCTGCGCCCGCCGTAATCGCATGAGCCGCCTCCTCGATCAGCGGCACTGCACCCACATACACTCATCTTTATAAATATGTAGCAACCAAATATCTTAATTAACCTTTCAGTTAAAAGTCTAGCCTTTTTACAAAACGGCGCCGTTCAACTAGGGCACTGGATGATTTTCAGCCAGTGCAAGTAATACATTACATATATCTTATAATATCAGCATAAGTAGGATCAAGTGTGGCTGGAGGAGTCCTTGGACACAACCAGACCGTCTTGTTGAATGAAATTAATAGGGTGACCATGCCATGTAATGTCTAGGCTGTTACTAACTGTAAGACTAATTGAACTAGTTTGCCATGACATATATAATTCTTCTATCCGTGTGTAAGTCACTGAACTCCTAAAAGGCTGAACCGATTTTGATGAAATTTTGTGTGTGATCAAGTCATTTTGAGAATGGTTAGGTCCGATACGTAGCTGTCGTCGAGATCTAGAAATTACCCGTGCGAAACCAGAACGGATCGCTATTTTTACGATATGTTTCCAATCCAAAAACTTATATGTATTCTACTAAGCCGCCAGTTCAGAACACAAACTGTGGCACAACTGTGGATCGCGCAAGCGCGAGCACTGCGCAGTTTATTAAAACTTTTAATATACTTTTTAGTACTTATAGAGTATTTTTAATTTAAGACAGTTACTGATTTCAGACAAATAAGAAATAAAATCTTTAATAAACTAAAAATCACATTGAAAAGTGCGCACGTAATGATAGAGTTTTTTTATTAATAAATTAGTCACATTAAATAAAATCAGTGTTAGATTCTTGGAAACAACGTTCGCGGTTTACAAAACAAATAACTGGTCTTCTCGCTCGCTCGCACTTGACGAAGAAATGACCGAAATCTAGTATGCAATGTCTTAATAACGTAGTGCCCATCTACTAGTACACATAGTAGTCTTAGTTCCAATTACATCTTATTTAAGGCCCTAAAAGTGGATGAAATTCCTTAATTATTGGATATTTAAGTAAAAATAAACAGTAATTGTTCATTTAATCTATAAGAAAAAATATAAAATGACAAATTTGTTTGAAATAAACGCACCGTAATTGTATTCACCTACTACGCTCAGATGCATAGGTTTGTGTAAGTAAAGGCTTTTGTATAATTAGATAAATTATAAATGCTCATATGATATCATAATATGATTAAGAACAAATAACGGTTTATACTAGTTGGATAAAAGTAAGGAGGTTCTTGTACGCAGTGTTCTTTATCAATATTCACGGTTTGACATGGGTGTTCCCCATTGTAGTGGCAGGCGAAATGGCGATCACAAATCCAAACGTCTTATATTGTTGTAGTATTCAACACCTTTTGATGTAAATGTTATAATATAATTGTTAATATATTTAAAAAATATTTATTGTTAAAATGTTTAAAAATGTTAGAAGTACGCACACCAGACTTTGTTGGCGTCCGTACATGTACTGGCTAAAAATAAAAAGTTTAATGTTAAATGCCGACGCGTACAAAATGTGTTCGGTGTAAACCGAACATATATATTTGACGCTGGTGTGATTATTCCGCCATCTATCGGCAGCAATACGATTATTATAATTTACCATAGTCACCTCTTATGACACCCATGAGCAACAATTATTATACAAAACAACGTATATGTATTGTATTCCGTGAGCGTTTTACTAGACCGAATAGTGCGAGTGGTGCGTGTAGTGCGAGTAGTGCGAGTGGTGCGTGTAGTGCCAGTAGTGCGAGTGGTGTGAGCAGTGTGAGCGGGAGTAGCTGACCGGGCGGGCGGTGGTCGGCTAGCAGCGCGCGCACGGTGGTGTGCATGGGCAGCTGGAGCAGCGCGTGGCAGTGCGCGGCAGGGTGCGGCGCCGCGCCTGCGCCCGCTCCCGCGCCCGCGCCGCCGCCCGCGCCCGCGCCCGCCCAGCGCACCGCCACAGTCACGCGCTCCGCCGACAGCACCAGCCGTAACACCAACGCGCGCGTGAACCCCGACAGGCCACCACCGCCTGCACAAATTGTTACATGCACCCTAATCTCACATCACCACTATACAATATTTACAAATAAATGTCTCTGTTGTAGTTGGAATGGTGCTAAGACTAATTAGATTACACTCTTATTCTAAATAAAGTTCGTAAATTTAAAGCCTACATACGTCCCATTGCTGGTCACAGGCCTCCTGCCACTTCTAACAGGGTTTTAGGGCAAGAAAGTATCCACCTCGCCGCCCCATTGTGCATTGGCGGACTTGACGTGTTCGGTTTTATTTCTCAGATATGCAGGTTTACTCACGATCTTTTCCTTCGCCGCCGAGCACGTGGTAATAGATATTTTATTCAATATAGATTATAAATAATTCCAATTAAAAACTTTTTACTTCTACCACTGATTCGGTAAAAAGCCTGTCCAGGGAAAAACTAGCATGAAATCCAACGGGACTTTTTCTTTCAAGATAACACTATTATACACTTACGTAGTAGAGCCATGCTGAAGCTATATTAATGGTATAGTTGTATCATGAAAGGGTCGTCTCGACTAGGGAAAGACCACGCTCTCACAGAACACCAACGTAAAATAGCAGCTTAACGGTGCTATGCGTATGGTGAGTGTAGCGATCCGGAGACTTACTACTTATATTATATACTTACTAGAAAGGAGACTTCCCATCTTAGTCCTCACGGGTATCAAAACATCTGCATTTTGATTCGTAATCGAGGACAGATGTACATGTCTATGGGGCTGCAGCAATCACTTACCATCAGGTGTACCGTGTGCACGTTTAACACCATTATCTTATAAATAAAAATACAATACCAAACAGTTTGTTTTTGAGTAACTAAAAAACGAATTAAGAGCCCTCTTACATTTCGGCGTTACGCAAATTTAGGTACTTTACGCTTCGAGCGGGCGATGACCTACGCGAGCTTCGATCAATAATACTACTAGATTCCCGATAAGCGCTTCAAAAATGGTCCGAAAAATAAGACCACAAATACTTTTGTGGTCTTATTTCAAATTAGTATGGTCCAATCATAGCCATTTTAACGAACATTGAAATGTAATACCAAGAATAAAATAGAGTAAGCACGAAATTGTTAACATAATATTCTTAACCTTATCACTTAGACTTTAAGTTTCATTTTAGAACAAATATTTGTGTACTTATGACTTTTTATATTCAAAAGGTATCTTTGTAGGATGCCATAATTTAAATAAACATATTTTGCAATGGTATTTAAACTTTATGTTTGAGAGATAAGGTTTACTAAGTTGTTAATATTTTTAATCTTTTATCTATATTTCATAGTAAGAAATATAGATGTTTACGTGTGTTACATGTTACGTGGCCACTTGAACGACTTATTTTTGTTCCTGATCCTTAATCTAGTATAATCATTGATCGAAGTACGCGAGCGATATTTTATTTCATATCTCTATTCAGTCGCTAGCACTAAACGATCTTGATCTTCCATTATACATGTTTTCTTAGGATGGAGTTCGGTGGATGGATTTTTTTATTCTAAAAATATTTGCTGCAACGGCATTGACGTAGCCTATCTCGAGTCAATAATTGGATAACATAATATTCAAAATCCAAAATATGTCGTCTTTGTAGATTTTTAGTACTTTTTCTGCTTTTATTCTCCATTATTTTTTCTCCAGAGATAGGATATTTCTTTTTTTACGTTTAGTGACACATTGATATTTGTATTTATTTTTCCCCATTCCGACTGGTAAGACAGCTCAGCTACAATCAAAATAACTATATTGAGTTAATTATCTGGTATAATAATAATGTGCGAACTTTATACTAATTGAAATATACTGTGCGAAAGTAACTTCCAACGATCAAAAATTGCGGGCGTAGTTGACGATGCCCTAGCACAAAATAGCAGCGCCGCGGTCATCGACGCAAACTACGATAATATCGAAACGAGACAGAGCGCGCGAAATAAATTGACACAGGTCCGACCTCGAGAGCCGCTGGCGCGGTAGTGAATTCAGATGGCCGACGCAGTGAAATATATGGTACTTTTATTTAATTAATTCAAAAATAATAGACACGATTTAAAAAGTAAAAATCATAGTATGGTTTAATCAAATGATGAAGATTATTTTGGTATAAATTTTACGTCAAAATAATGTAGAACTTCGGATATAAAACGAATAAGAAATACACAGCTGAAACTTTTCTCTGACTACTTAACGGATCGATATCAGAGGGTAAGGATTGGTGGTTGCTACAGTGATGACCTTCCCATATCATATGGTGTACCACAGGGTAGTGTGCTTGGTCCCACGCTATTTCTTACATATATTAATACACTATGTAATCTAAAAATTCACAATGGGAGGATCATTGCCTTTGCGGATGACACGGCTCTTCTTTTCCAGGCAGATACATGGTCTGAGGTATTTAACTTCGCACAAAATGGGTTCGATTTAATAACTAAATGGCTAAAAGAATATAAACTTACATTAAATGTCGATAAAACTAAATACATAGCATTTACTACCCAAAACGTCAATGTATCTCAGTTAGAATACTTTCACATTACAGCTCACTGCTGCTCCCAAATTGAAAGCCCTTGCTCCTGTCCTACCCTGTCTAGAACGAATTGCATAAAATATCTTGGCGTAATGATAGATAACACCCTAAGCTTTCACCTTCATATTGGCCTCTTAAGTAGAAGGATACTTAAGTTAATTTATATTTTTAAAAATTTGCGTCGTGTTGCAGATTTTAATGTAAGAAAAATGGTATATTTTGCACTGTGCCAATCTTTGTTGACATATTGCATTACCATCTGGGGAGGAGCACCTAAAACGACCATATTGCAATTAGAAAGGGCTCAGAGGGCACTATTAAAAGTTAGCAATTCTCTTCCATTCCGTTGTCCTACAACTGACCTTTATCAACATTGTAATGTCTTATCTGTTCGTAAACTGTTTATATTGCACACTACGCTGCTACAACATTCTCTTATACAGTATGAGTCCTCCTATAATAATGACAAAAGAAGGAAATATATAGTTTGTCCCAGTAAGCTTCTAAAGACAAAATTTTCGCATAAGCATTTTTGCTTCCTGGGAGGTTACCTTTATAATAAATTAAATAAACTTTTGTCAATTTACTCTCTACCAAAACATGCACGTAAACAAAAA